>JAOTQP010001286.1:65098274-65119461 GCA_026413545.1 Cichladusa arquata | reverse complement strand
GAAGGAAGGAAGGAAGGAAGGAAGGAAGGAAGGAAGGAAGGAAGGAAGGAAGGAAGGAAGGAAGGAAGGAAGGATGGCTGCTAGAGGTTTCCACCAAAACCTGTGAAAGTAAGGAGAGAGGGAGGCACCATGTGCCTGTGCTCTTCCATGAGGTCCTGTGTTGCCATAGCAGCCCGTTTTGCTCCATTTCAATGGTGAGAGAAGAGCAGATAGGAAAGGCAAGACATTGCAGGACTTGCTCCTCCATTCACAAATTTTATAGTACATTATAGAAAGGTTTGAGCAACTTTGGGGTGCCCTTTGTGCTGTAGGAGCCTCTTTCCAGAGGAGAACAGAAACTTAGTAGGTATGTGATAAGCAAAAAAACTTGATGGGGGCAAGAAGCTTTACCACTATCCCCTGTTATGTGAGATCTCACTGTAGTTCATCTGGGGCTGGGTGGGAGCCAGGCACACAGAGAGGGATTGCTCAGCATCTTCCTCACCCAAATAAGAAGGTTTTGAAATAAGGAAATAGATGAAATAAATCATCAAATCCAGCAGGCACAAGCATATGCTGGAAACTGTCCCTTACCTTTTTGTTCCATTTGGGAAAAAGGAGGTAAGAGGTAAGAGTAGAACGGGGCTCATAGAAGCAACATCCTGAAGGATTGGTTTTACACTCAGCCATGGGGGTGCGTCACCATCTGGGGTGTTGTAGCAAAAAGGACTGGACTCTCCTGACATCACCTGGAGACACTATTCTTCCCCATCCATTCCCAAAATGGAAGATACTGCTGCTTTTATTTGGAGCAGCCAAGAGTGTAGCAGGTCAGGACTAGTTGTAAAAGAATGTGTTCATCCATCCCAAAATGTTAACGTTCTAGTGAAAATATTCTTGTAGCAGAAACTTATCTAGCCAGCTTAACTAGGAAAATCTGGGCATTGCAGTGGATTTTTTCCTCCTTCCCTCTTTTATCTGTTGTGTCACTTGTAATCTTCACAGGCAAGGGACAATGTCTAGCTTGGCTGAGATCCTTCTGTGATATAAAAGATACTATTCAGTGCTCATTATCAGTATTGTTTGCTTGGATTATATTGTCTTTTCAGGTTGAACACACAGTACATTAAAAAGCACACAGTAATAAAAAATAACAAATAGTGGAACTGTAAATGTATTTTGGCCCACTCTTCAGCTGCTGTAAATTATCCTGTATGCACTGAAACCTCCTGATAAAGTGCTGCCTTTTTACATGGCATAGTAAAATATATGTTTAAGCAGGTTTAGGAAGAGACATTAATAGAGCTAAAACCATATGACAGGCAGTTCGATAAAGTAATTTCAAATACAAAGCTTTTGACAGAGGTATTCAGCAGGATGGGTTTATGAGCTCTCTTTCTGTGCTGATTATTGCATGTGCTTTTTGAGTCAGAAGGGAGGCAGGATTAAAACCAGAGCTTGTCTGAGAACCATGTTGAAGGATGACATTTGGTATCGGCAGGAGACAGCAACATTAAATGGCATTAAACGCTACACACCAACCGTGTTGCTTCACATAGAACTCCTTGGCATTGGTTGCAAGGCACAAATTGGGCACTGAGTTCTTCCTTGAGCTTCTTACCTTTTTTTCCTTGGCCTGGTATGCTAATGAAAGCCCTGGTCCTGCTCTTTCATCTTGTCCCACATTTTCCTTTGTTGATGTGGAAAAGGAGCGAGGGAGGGGGCCTGGACTGGAGAAGGAGAGATAAAGCTAGTTTGTTTTTGGCTGAGTCAGAGGACAGTCAGATGAAGAGTTTTCTTTGGAACTTAATAGCTGCATTAATCACTGGGACTGCAGCTACTCCCACTGATGGCCAGAGAAGAGCTTCAATTTCTCACAACTTTGCTGATACCAAATGAGTTCTCTGCAAATCGCTCTCCTAGCAGGCACAATTAGGGTACTTTAATAGGCATGAAGGACGTGGAAAGATTTTTAATTGTATTGCATTAAATACAGCACAACCTCACAGCAGGAACAATCTCTTTATGTCATTTCAGATTAAGTGAAATTATTTTGTACAGTAGTGATGTAGTAAGAGCATCCCGGGCAACTGGCTAAGAGTGGCTGTTTCTTTAAAGGAAATGAGGTCTGGGTTTGGCAATGCTAGGTCCATGGTTGGACTCCATGATCTAAGAGGTCTTTTACAACCTAAGTGAGTCTGTCATTCTATGATAATGCTAATACTTTATCACACTGCATGCACTGCAAGGGGCTTAGTGAGAAGTAATCAGCTTGGTTTGGACCAGGTGAAATCATGGGTTGAACTTGCAGAAGTTTTTGGCTGTGTTTAAACACACTTGCATCAGGATAATGTAAATTTCTCCCCCTGTTTTCCTTTATGAAGAAAAGAAGGGAGAGATAAGATTTTTTTGGTGAACAGTTTATCCCAGTGGAAGGAAGTTCAGCACTTTACCCTACTGGGCTTTGGCAAATGGCTGTCTGAAGATTTTTGAGCTCTTAACTTTCATCTGGATACATATCTGTTTTCCAAGCAAAGTTTTTCTGAAACAGCTGCCTAAGTAACTACAAAACCTAGTGAAAACAAGTGGAACTCGCTAAGGCATCTCTGAAAATTTTCCTTTTAAACAGAGGAACACTTTCCTGGAGGAGCAAAATGAGAGATTATTCATTTTTCTGAATGAAAATAGCACAAAGATGAGGGAAAGTGGAGTAAAAGATCACAATCCCCTGAATTATCCTGAAGTTCTACTCTTCTTGTCAATGCTGCCAGCATTAGATCCCCAAGTGCTGAATTGTCCCAGTTTCTTTTTGTTTGGATGTACTTAGCCTCTGTTGTGAGCAGGGATAAGTTCAGAGCCTCTAGAATCAGTTCCTTTACTTTCTCCCTGTCGGGTCTCCTGCCAGTGCTCACACAGGGGGCCAGGTTGCAGCAGCAGAGTTTTCCCAGGCTGACCCTCCCTCATCTCTTTGTCTGGAGATTACCCTGTTCTCCCTAGCACTGCTGACAGTTCCCAGCTAAAAAAGCCTCAAGGCTCTCCTTTCTGCCTGCCCTGTGTTTGCTGGAGCCAATGTAATGTCTGAATATGCACAGCACACAGGCTCCAGTTTCTATTTGCCTGATTGCCCAGAGCATGTGGGGTTTTATATGGCCCTATAAAAGTGATATCTTCTCAATTTCCATCAGTCCCACAGATGAATGCAGGCAATCCCACCTGCTCCTAGCACTGCAGTCTGGCCGTGCAGGCATTGCTCCTATCCAGCCCCATTGCTGCAGGGTCTGTCTCATACCACCACAGGGTTTTTTGGCTTTTCCACCTCCCTCTCTCTCTCTCTCTCTCTCTCTCCTGTTTGGTGATTTTCAGTCTGGAAGGCAAGTGAATGTCAGGGAGGAGCTGGAGGGTGTGCAAATAGAGAGCGGCTACATTCCTGGCTCACTGGTACAATGCTGCAGCAGAATTGACCTGTAGCTGCCAAGGGAAGTGGGCATTTCCTTGAGTTTGGAAAATGAACTGGATCCATACTGCAAAGCACTCCCTCTCCACTGGTGGTTGTCCATGTGGGTTTATTTTCAACCTTTCTTGTGGTCCCTTCTATAATCGTGCTTGCTAGACCTGTAAAAGCAGCACCTCGTGCTCTCTGCAGGGCTGCCTGATAATCACTCACAGCCACCGGTGGCAGGCAGGCAGCCAAGGGGCATGTTCCTACCTGCAGCTCATCCAGGGGCATGTTCCCACCTGCAACTCAGTGTGAAGGATGGTTTATTGATAGTGAAGGGATGGGGAGGGAGGGGATTGCTCCGTGCCAGGGCAGCTCCGTGGCAACTGCATCAGGGATGGATGTGAGAGGCAAATTCTCCCCTCCTGGACTAGGAAAAGGGCAGGTGCAGTGTGACTTTGGAAAGAGTCAGTGGGAAATAGTGGGAAATAACTCCTGGGGGAGTCTGGCTGGCATGTTGATGTGGTTTCTTGTAAATGTGGCTATACTCTGAGACAAAACTCTTGGCGGGTCAGTAGAAAGTCCTTCACAACTAAATGTGTGATGAAAATACCTATGAAAAGCCTATTCTTTAAGGTAAAGGCTTGGAATACATGAAAACTTGCATGTGCTATCCACTGCTCTATTCTTTGCAAGCTTATTCTGTAGGATCTCAAATATCACCTACCAGAGGATCTGCAAAATGCATTTCAAAAGATGATTTCTAGATCCTTGACTGTTTCAGATCACTTCTCATTAATATAGAGGAGAAAAGCAAAATGATTCCTTCTGTTCCCTAAAAAAACAGATGATTCTTAGCACTGTTACAATCATATTCATCAGAGCATTATCCCAACTTATTTTTCATGAGCAACGTTTCCTTCTGAAGACCACTGCTGGAGGAAGAGTGCTGGAGCTGGATGAACAGAAAGTCTGGGCAAAATTTGAAGCCTCTATGCTCCTTTTCCCATTGAATGTGCTCACCCAAGCTTTCTGCTTCCCACACTGATGTACTTCCCTAGCCTCACTGCTCCACGTGGGGATGGATGATGTTTAATAGGGCTGCTCCAGCAATCACATGGAGAAGGGAGGTGGGCCAAGGCCAGCAGGGCCAGGACTATATAGACTTAAAGGAGATAAAACCACACAATATTTGAAAACAGCCATTTCTGTTATCCAGTGCTTAGCTGCAGTGCAGCAAATCCATCCCTTGTGCACAGCTACTAGTATCAACAGATTTAAATCCAAGATGTGTTTGGCTCAGTGGGTGGAATCAAATGTTTCTCTAATCTGGTGATTTTCAGATCAGCATCCAGGATCACAAGATGCAGAGAGAGACCACTGTCCTCCTTGGACCTCTCAAGCAAGTTGCAAGAGCTTGGGGAGCAAGGCAGGGGCCTCAGCTCTCCCAGGTGATGCAAGAGGGGGCAGAGGCCAGATCCTTACCCTCTTCTCATGCCTTTTATTTAACTGGAACTCAAACAAGCTTATTGAGGACTGGGATAATTGCATTTCATATGTTGGGGGATGGAGGCCTGCCTGTATTTCCCAGTTCTTTAATGTGTGAAGACAACAGATATAACAGAAGAGAGCATGAATGCAACATGCTGTAAAAAGAAGGTAATTGTCTTGATGAGATTGCAGTTTATAAATATAGCAACTCTACAATCCAAAAAGGAGTTTCTGTGGCAAATCCTTCTATGTTAGAAACAAATCTATTTAATCATAAATCAAATATTTCTCCAGGCAGCATGTTTGTACAAACTGAGCTTATTTGCCAGTCACTAAAATTAATCTGCACCTCTTTTGCACCTCAGGAGACCTCAGGTTCTACTGTGAATAAGTGGAAGAACTAAAAATTCTGCCTTTAATGCAGATGGACACATTTCTTAGTCTAAGTCAAGAGATTTAGAGATAACAATACCTAGCTGGCATCAGACAACACCTAATCTTCTGCTAAGTCCTCCAAGGTACCATAAGCACGGAGTGCTATTTCACAGGATTAAATGAATTTCCTTTTCTTATACCAATCCTGCTTGTTTCAGTCAGAGCCCCTGGAGGAAAAGGAATCATGCTGCAAGAGGACCACTGAGGATTTCTTGTTTTTGGCCATGCCCCATGCTACCCTTCCACTTTCCAGGAGGTAAGTTTGGCAAGAGCCAGTTTTCCAGAGTGCCAGGCCTCCCTCAGGATATGCTGCCTGGCAGGGCTGTGAGGGGAGGGGAAAGGCACAGCAGCTCTGTGTTGAGGCAGCACCACTTGACTGAAGCATGCCTGAAAAATTCCTAACCACAGATCTGCTGCTAGCTGCAGCAGGATAAAAGGCATATCTTATGGAAGTAACACATTCCTGTGTTGCACGTGTGAGTCAGGAGATGGACAGTGTGCACACGAGTGCTTGCTCTGTTTGTTTGAGTCCATCATTTTGCATCTATAGGACCAAATCTTTATTATTTCTGCTTAATAACAGATCTGGAGACCATCCTACCAGCTGTGAGCCACATAATGGGGATGTAATATGCTTTGTTATTTTTCTATGGTTTTCTCCTTTGTTGAAAGACAATTTTTTGAGTATGCTATTTTCTGAGGTCAAATGCAAGATGCAGGGTAGAACTGTGGTAGCTGGGATGATTTAAAAATTAAAGAAAAAAATGCTTGTTTTTTTGACTAAAAATCTTTTGTCAGATCAAGTAATGTGGCTGGAAAGATGGACAAGCTTTCCACCTCAGTATCCCTTTGTCACGTCTCTTTTTTTCCCATCTAAGTTTTCCTAGCTGGTCTCATACAATGGGGACTTGCTCACACTACTTGCTAATCCAGGGATAAGGGAAGTCAAACTGTCAGCTTCATAGACCTGTGATCCAAAATGAACCTTTGAAGATCTCTTTCCCTCTTGAAGCCCTTAACCACCCCACACACAGCCATCTGAAGTAAAAGTGGAATTGCCTATCTTCCCAAAAGTTATGCTTTAACTCAGCCACAAAATGTAGGTTTGATAAAAGATTAGATTTACAAGGTGAAATTGCATAGTTTGCCCTGTGCCAGGGACCAATTATATTATCAAACCAGTCTCTTCTGGCTTTAAAATTTCATCTCTGTGAGAAGTAGCCCACTGTTTTAAGCTACAGCTGTATGCAGGATAGAGCATACTTAGAAAATGGTCTCTGTTACATCTCTTTTAGCCATCCTGGCTGCCATATCCATTTTGTTTATCGTGTTTGCTGTTTTCCTGTTTTAGAGGTTCGCTGACATTCTGACAGTGTCTGAGAGCATTCACAGATGAGAAGGTGTGCAAAAAGTACCCTTTACCTGAAGCACACTGAGATTCCTGCAGTTGCAGGGCTGGCAGTCCACAGCTGGATGAATTTCCCTGCTCTCTCATCCTGGAGGCACAAGCTGCATTTTTACAGGCTGTGGGAGCCATGGGATCCTGGGTCTCTGTAAAGCTGCTGGGTTTTAAGCAGGAATAAAGTCCACTTTGAGCCCTGTGCCCACCCATGCCTGCAATGCTCCTGAATCTCCACATTGCCCTACAAGGTTTTGCTGCCAAGGATCACACTGTACCACAGTTTTACTGAGTAAATCCTTAATACAGGGCCAAGCTGCCCTCTGCTAAAAAAATTATAACATTCATTGAAAACATGTATACCATATGCAGAAATACTATGTTGCTCTTTTCTACAAGAAGTGACCGGCCCTCTTCTTGCAGGTATTAAAGAGAAAGATAACATCATTAGGTCTGGAGAGGTAAGATCTGTAACTCATACATAGAAATTTTTTCTTGAATCCCTTAAAAAATGACAAAATGTATTCTTTCAACAGAAATCATTGCTATCCAAAACTTGCAGGAAAAAAACAAAATAGTATTTTTGTAAGTCCTTGCTTTACATCATGGATTATCCTAAGTGCATCTGTTGCTGAAGTCAACCTCACCTTCTGCCACACTGCCCCTGTACAGACCCTCTCTCCAGGTTTTCCTGTCTCTCTGCACTGAGTTTGGAGCCTCTTGCTTTCACAAGTGATGCCCTTCCTGACCCCTGTCTCTATATCTGCTCACACATTCCTCCCTTATCTTGCTCTCAGGCTGCTTCAGATTCCCTCTGGACCATAGACCATACTAGACCACACATGTTTACAGAGCCCAGCTTGGTGCCTTCTAACAAAACTGGCTTTCATCCTGACACTGAGTCAGATGACCTTCCTCTCTTTTTTCCAAAACCTTCTGTATATGCATGAACCCTCTAAACGGCGGCATCCGAAATGTTTCTCCGTCCATCTCCATATTTGTAAGTCTGCATTTGTGATCAATGTTTGTATTAGGTAGCTGCTATGCTATTCTGAGTCTGTTCTAGCTGTATTTTACTTAGACTCTGGTGACCTCCAGGCAAAGGCTGTTCTGTGCATGTTTATAAATCATTAAATATGCTGTTGATGCTCAAAAAATAAGAATATTATTCATCTTTGGAAGGACTTTGAAATTAATTTTATGTGTGGAAGCAGCTTAAGAAAAATCTGTGGGGTGAGAACTTAGTCAATAAAGTCAATGGGAATTCTGCCACAGGGTGTTTTTGAGTACAGTCTTACAATTATTGTCCTGTTGCAGGTTTAGGTTCTAGTTTACTTTGACTTTATTTTTACATGGACAAACATTGTCTATATTAAGCTTCCTTTCTCTCTTAAATGTCACAGATTCAAATGTCTCCTGGCTTCGTAAATTTGTAAAATTGACTATATTTTGCTTGTTAAAATAAAGAGACCTCAATGAAACATATCTTTTTCCCAAATGGTTCACATGGGGCAACACCTCCTCTTTCAGGGCGATACCCAGCTCCAGGGAGAGGAGACTCTAAAATACACCAAATGCATGTTGCTGTAACACGCCTGTGCCTAAATATGTGGTGCTGTTACAAACTGCAGCCCTGTAGAAACCCAATTGTTTATCATTGTGAGAGGCTCCACCCCAAACAGTAATTAGAGCGAAGCTCCTGTCATCAACCCGCTGGCATCCCAAGTGAAGCCGGTGCTCTCTGGAAACAGAGGTTATCTCCTCCTTTTGCTGCTGGTCCTTTGAACTTCCTGTGGTCAGGGAATCCTCCTGGTTTCAGCTAGAATAACAATTATGAAACTATCCCTGCTCTCCTGGCTGGGGTTCATGTCTAATTAACTTTAACAGGAGCCATAATTTTAAGAGTGATTTCTCAAAAGCATTATAACTCAAGACAATTAAAGCTTGAGAGAGAGCGCGCGAGACAGGGAAGGGAGGAAAACAGAGGCACTCCTTGGGGCAGGGCACTTCATGCGTACTAAAGAGACGTGACTCATTCCTGCCTCTAGTCCCAGCAGAAGTAATACCTTCTGAATAAGTTCTGCATGCTAGATAAAAACTTGTTTGCTGGTGCAAAAATCGTATCGTGCATGTTAGAACAAGCACCCTGATGGGCTATTCCCATCAAAACAAGGGCACACAGCGGTGGATTTTCAGAATGTTGGTGTAAATTTTGCACGGGGTTTTCAGCTTTGGAAACTCATCAAAGTTTGCAGAAAAAAAGGGATTAAGGGGAAGGAAAAGCAGACCAATGAATGAGTGAATGAATGCAGTCGCTCTTCTGGAGCAGGATGTTTTTATTCTTGTTATGCATGAAATATGTGGTGGTGTATATAGAATACACCCATCAGTCAATTTGACAGGCAAAACCTGATTTTCTTGAGGACATGTGAAACTGGAAGGGAGATCATAGCAATGTAGAACATGAAAATCTTGGGGACCTCTAGGTCAGACTTTTTGTGTGTTTATTTAAAAGTACCTCTGCATGCAATATTGTATATATGATAGGTATTATCTTAAGCCATCCCACAGACCTCTCATGGACATGATGGCAAGGAGGACAGCATCTCCATGCTTGAAGGATCCAGCCTTCTGCAAACATACAGGAAATCAGGTTTTGTGACAGAAATCTGAAATGTTTGTTTGAAATCTGAAATGGTTTTAAGGAAAACTCCTGCTGCTACTACAGGGATGATCCCTCTCATTACTAGTAGCATGAGGATTCTAGAAGAAACAAGGTATTTTTTTTTTTGCCACAAAATTGGATCAGAGCAAGTTTAACCAAACAGAGCCAAAATCCTAACTGATGTTCCTGGGGATGGACTGTTGATAAACCCACAGTGGACTATTTCACTGAAGGACTGTATCCACAGTTTCCCCTGGAGCAGCCTTCCAGTGGCCCTGCATAAAGCTGCTCACCTGCTCCAGTGAAGCAACACAGCAAAATGAGTATCTCAGTATGATGAGAGACTACAAGTGAGCCTACACAGCCCGTGGTCTGCTCGGGAAGCTAACCCTGACCGCCTTGGGAAGAAAACTCTGACTAGGCAGTGGAGCATCTTGTGTCCTTGGAGCTGTGACCTGGGAATTTTGTGCCCTCTGGGAGGGAGAGAGTGGATTTTCTCAATGTAGAAGCCTGGGGGCAAACCAGCATATAAGTGGTACGGACAATCAGGGGCCCAGGAGTGACAGAGGGAGCAAACCGCAATGATAGTGTAGATGTGTCCTAAGGATGATGCCTAATGGTTTTACAACTTATTGTTGTACGCAATGAACACTAATCTTCAGCTGTAAATCAGCTTGTTTACTCATAAGAATTTTGCATTGTTTTCTTCTTGTCGCATTTCTAATGTTAGCATAGCTGTTATGTTCTCATCTCATTAGTTTTTTGGCTCCTTTGGCACCTCTCAGACATGCCAAAAAGGGAGATTATTGGAAAGTATTTTGTCACTATTGTTACTGGCAAAAAAATGACCAGCTCCAATGTTTTAGCATGCTTGAATGTGAATATCACTAACACTTGGACACATCTATGTCCCTTATTCTTCCATTATAAAAACAATGCTAACAGCTCCATCTTCTCCTAATTGTTATCATCTAGCAACAAGAAAAAAATTTAAAAAAACATACCCTAGGAAAAGCCTTGTCTTCCTCCACCCAAAAGGCAGAAGCATCAAGGTCTCTACTGAGTGTCAAAATTTGTGTGTATGCTACTGAATAACAAAGAAGGTGATTTATGTCCTTTGGAAAGAGGACGTTCCAGGGCAGATATGGTGTGATCATGCTGCTAGCAAAACCTTTTGAGGGACAGTGGTGTATGCAAAAGCTTTTGTTACATGAATGAGAAGGTGTTGATTTGGAATAGTCAACATGGATTTACCAATGCTGGATCATCAGATCACACAGGCTTTGCAGGACCTCTAGAGGTCTCTCATCCCACCCCTTCATCAAGTAGATCTGGGTAGAGCAAGTTGCTCAGGGTCTTGCCCAGCTGGATTTTGAGTATCTCCAGGGTGGAGACTCCACAGCCTCCCTGGGCACCTGCTCCAATGTTCACCCTCATGGTAAACTTATTTTCCCTAATATTGACTGGGAATTTCCCCTGCTTGACAAAACTGATTGTTCTGTGTGATAAGGAAAGAAGTGTGGTTGTTATCTGCTCTGAGTTTAACTTTATGTTAGGCATGATTTCCTAGAGCACCTTTGTATCTAGGCTGGAACATTCTGGTTTGGACAGGTGGATTAGTAGGTGGGTGAAAAACCGCCTTGTTTTTTTGAGTTTAAAGGGTTCGTATTCTACCTGGAGGCTTTTATAAGCAGAATTCCTCAGGGATCTATCCAGGCAATTTAATATATTTGTCAGTGATGTGAAAATGGAGACAGTATGCGCCCTCATCAAGCCTGCAGCTGACACCAAACTCACCAAAGGAGAGTGACTGGCACGTGCCAGGGCAGAACTGCCACTCAGAGAGACCTGAGCAGCAGAGGAAGGGACCAGAGGGAACCTCATGACATTTGACAAAGACAAACATGAGGTCCTACTACTGGGGCAAAGCAGCTCCTTGCAGCAGTACAGACTGCTGCTGAGCTCTGCAGGCAAAACTCCACAGCCAAAGATGTCCAATACTCACGAGAGTTCCTTCCTCCTCCTGCCCAGCACTGCTGCATAGGAGCTCTCCTTGGGCACAGTGCCTCTCTCATGCCAATTCTCATGTGTGCCCTCTGCCCAGCTCACAGAGAGGTGGAGGAAGCCCTGAGTATTCCCACCTCTCCCAGAAGAGCCAGGCTGTGCTTCCTCTTCTTCTTGTTCTTGCAAGGTGCATTAGCTACAAAAGCACAAGACAGCACAGTGCTCTGCACAGCAGTCTAGTTCATAATTATTATTTTATTGCTTTCTTGCAGACAAAACTTTTTTCAAGGATGTGGCTAGAGTCTGTCCCGGAGGTGAGGCCATGCTAGTCGTGCAACTGGCAGGACTGGGCTCGTTCTCAGTTTAAACTCATACTACATTTAACAGAGTGGCACGGGCAAGTGAAATTTCTGATTATATTGAAGGAAATCATGTATACAGCGTGTTACATAGTCTTTCATATTGAGTGGTTTTCTAGTATCTGTTCAGGTGTTTTAAACCGTACTTGAGCACACTTAGGCCACTGAGACCTATGCACAAGGCATAGGAGGCATTTATACAGTGAGCTGATCTGGATTCCTACAATGCCATTTGAAGGTAATTTTCCAGGAATCCATGCAGAAAAAAAATAGAACTGTTGACCCCTCAGTGCCAGCATAGGAGCTCAGAGATATGCCAAGAAAGATAACACAAAGTAATAATTTTTCTTCCTTGTTTCCCATCAAAGTAGTTTTGTATGTCGAGGGTTGACTCTGGCTGGATGTCAGGCACCCACAAAAGCCATTCTATCACTCCCCTCCACAAGTGGGCAGGGGAGAGAAAACAGAACAAAAGGTTCATGAGTTGAGATAAGGACTGGGAGAGCGATGACTCACTGAATACCATCATGGGCAGAACAGACTCAACTTGGGGATATTAATTGAGCTTATTACTAAGAAAATCAAAGTAGGATAGTGAGAAGCAAAATAAATCTTTAAAACACCTTCCCCTCCATCCCTTCCTCCTTCCCATTTCTACTTCCTCTGCCATCCATGGTGGCACTGGGAGACAGAGAATGGGGGTTATGGTCAGGCCATCACAGGATGTTCCTGCTGCTGCTGAGAGAGCAGATTCCCCTGCTCCAGCTTGGGGTCCCTCCTACAGGAAACAGCTCTCCATGAACTTCTCCAGTGTGAGTCCATCCCATGGTAACTGTTCTCCACAAAGTGTTCCAGCATGGGTCACCTTTCCTCAGGGTGCAGTCCTTCAGGCACAACCTGCTCCAGCGTGGGTCCCCTGTGGGGTCATGAGTCCTACCAGGAGACCTGCTCCAGGGTGGACTCCACTTTCCACAGGTCCACAGGTGGAAAGAGGAGTCTGCTCCAGGGAGCTTCCCACAGGTTCACAGGCATTCACCTGCTCTGGTGTGGGTCTCCTCCATGGGCTGCAGGTGGATCTCTGCATCCTCACTGTCCTCCAAGGGAGCTGCCTCACTGTGGTCTTCACCACAGGCTGCAGGGGAATTTCAGTTGCTGGAACACCTCCTCCTGCTCCTTCACCACCGACCTGTTCCTCACATATTCTAACTGTTCTACTCTGGCTGCAAATTACTTCTGTAATAACTTTTTTTCCTTGTTAAATATGTTATCACAGAAGTGTTACACTCACTCCTGGTTAACTCAGCCTTGGGCAGTGATGGGTCTATCCTGGAGCAGTCTGGCACTGGTTCTGGGGAAACTTCTGGCAGTTTCTCATAGAAGCTACCCCTGCAGCCCCTCTGCTACCAAAACCAGGCCATACAAACTCAACATAAATGTCAGCCTTGCTTGTTCTTATGCTGCTAATCATGCAAAAGATGAGCATTTTTATGGAAACAGCTGATGTCTCCTAAAGGGAGCTAAATCACCCTAGCAGAAAAGTGGATCAAAACAGAAAAACAGGAAATAAAACAACAACTTTATTTCCTACATATCTTACTCAGACCTACTTACATAGAGAAGATACCATAGATACCCACACAACCAAATCAGATGGAGAGCTGGGAAGAAAACACTGATGCAAAGTAGCTTCTTTAGCATCTCATCATATTAGGACTTTAATTCTCTGGTCTCTTTATCAGACTTTTATAATTACACGGAGCAGAGAATGAGAGGGCAGAAAACTAAATGCAATCGATTCTGCTATTTGAACTACAAGGTTTGTGTAGGTGTTTGGGGGAAGGAAGCAAAACACACCAGTCTCTGAATGCTGAGCAGCAGAACTACAATGATAAGTGAGGAGGAGGAGAAGGAGGAGAATACTGGAAGTCTGAGAGAAACTTAGGCAGCAGTGGAATTTGGTCTAGACTGGAGAACACTTTCACATTTACATCACTACATCTTGAAAGCTGCAGAAATCACAGATGTTTCATGATCCCCAGTGGCTGTCTTGTAGTGTTCTGGTCCCTCTGATGACAATGGCTCGAGGTTTACATGAGTTCTAGCAGTGGTTGTGCTTTTATAAGGGAGGAAAATTCAGCTGGAATAAAGGAGCTCCCATTTCTGATCAACGTGACTCAGCTGGAGGGAGGAGAGAGGCTGACTTCAACTTCTCACTTCTGAATTTGTCATTAGAGAGTTAAGGGGGGTGTGTGAGAGAGAAAGCTGCCTCTTTTTCCTTTCTTTTCTCACTTGTACTGCAAACTTGACAATAACAAAATCCCCTGTTGAATGATGAGAATAAAAAGGACTGTTAGGGAACTTTCCGAAGTCAAGTTTTATTTCTTTGGAAAGGCTTTTCCCACACCCATCAATTCTTAAAGCTGCCTTTGCCAAGTAGCGCGAGGTCCCTTTGGTGTGGTGAGCTCTGGCTGGCTGGGTGTACAAGCATGCACAGCTGGAGCACACAACACTGTGATAACATCTGGAATTTGTACAGAAGGTATCTTGGTAAGGAGGTTTCCAATTCTACCAGAAGATAAATTGCCCTCCATAGCCTCAGGGTTTCAGAGAACAAAATATTCCTTTAAGGATGACACCTCCACTCCTCAGCTGTGAGAAGCAAAGCTTCTGGCACAGTACAGAACTGAATCTTTACTTTCCCTGGTTGTTATCAAAATAGTTGTGGTATGACCCACAAATTGAACATGAAATGACAGGTCTGCTTGCAAAAACTAGTGCAAAGTGAGTTAATTGGCATTCCTTTATATATATTACATCCAATTCTCCATTATCCTCCACAGTCTTGTATATGCCATAAAAGTTCAGCATAGGGGAGATGTGCACGAAAATCTTTTTATAAAATTCTACCCTTCCCTCCTCCATTAAGTTGGTAAAAACTCTTGGAACCTTTATAACTGCTCTGGTCTGGTATTCCCTCTTACAAGGTACTTTAAATTATGGTGGTAACATTTTAATAAGGCTATCAGTGCCTCAGGCCAGTGCCATAACCCAGTTATTTGGGATGTTGGGATGACAAACATCTGTTACGATGTGCAACCTTGCTGATGGAAGATTCACTCTAATGAGGGGGAGCCCTGGGTGTCTACAGGGCAACTGTAGAGGCTCCCATTTGATCCTTCACTTTCATTTCAAAGAATGAGGGCACAAGCAGAAGAAAGGGATGGGTGTCAATAAAATAATGGCGATCCTGATTCCCTTGGGCTTGAAGACACCTGGGTGTAAATTAGAGCAGCCCCAGTGTGAAGCACGTGAAAAGATCCCTTGAGAGCTTCTACTGTCCTGCTTCTCACCTTGTGCTGTGTGTGGTTGAACAGCTCTGTGGTATCTAAAACCAATTATCAAACTATCTGAATAATGAGGGGCAGATGCACCTTGCCAAAAGTTCATATTTTATTAAAATAATTCATTTTCATAAATGAATGCATTATGCATGCATGGCATGTGACTGAAAAGATTTTTGTCCAACTACTAAAGAATAATTAGTCAGAAATAGCCTTGTATTGCTCTCAGCACTGTTAAGTATCTTGAGATATATTAACTTTTCAAGCTCTAGCAAACATCACCAGGTGTTGGTGAAAGAAACAGAATGGTGAAGTGAGACTTTAAAGGAACCATAATAATGTAACATTAAATACTTAAATTACATTAAAATTTAAGTAAAATATTAAATATTTGACCTTGTACAGTCACAGTTTGAGTGCTCTACATGCAGCAACATGAAATCAAGAGCTGTGTAAGAAATACTGTGTGCATGCTCTGTAGATCATGGTAGGACCATGCTGGGAAAACAATGTCCCATCCTGGTCTCCTCCACCTGAAGCTGAACAGTGAGGCATCCTGAAACTTTTTGTCTGAGTAGTCAGTCAGGTTTGACAAGGCTGACACATCCCTTACCACACCCTCTACTTTTGCATGGTATAGAAGGAATTGTGCAGTCCTAAGCTTCATTCCTCTTGATGAATTCAAAGGCTTTGTTTTTTTTTTTAACCCTGACAGAGACTGAGATGGTAATATTCCAGGGATTGTCTGAAAGGAGCACAGCAGCTGTTCAGGAACCTGGAAATGGCAGCTCTTGGTAGGCAGTCCTGGACTTGACTGGACACTAAAAGAGGCTCTGAGTGAGCACCTTGTATCAATTGTACCCTGCCCTCCAAAAACTCTCCAAACATTCACTAGGGCATATCTACGTTTTAAAGTGCATTTTGCTGCAGAGCCCTGTAAATCTGTCCATTAGACATTGTTTGAATGTATTTAAGATATATTTTCCCCATGACAGGGATACAGATGAATAAGTTGTCTGAGCCCTCTCAGTTTGTTATTAATGACATTTTGGACCATGTATGCTCTTCCTCAGAGATCTTCCTACTGGCACCAGCCTCTCTTCACATGCACAGAATAGCACAGACTCTGGAGGGTTAACTGTCAATTTTCTAGGGAGAATTCTGCCTGAGCAAAGGGAGGAAGAGGAAATTCCCAGGACTGACTGTCACGTCATCACAAACATGGACTTCATGAATGCTGCCCCTCAGCCCAAGCTGCCTCTTCCCAGGCAGCCCCTGCACAGGAGGGGTGGTGCATATCAAGCACCTCACAAAGACACATAGCCAGATTAGTGGCTTGCACGTGCAAACTTGTCCTTGCTGCTCAAAAGTGTAGGAGTTAGGAACACAAGAGTCACATACTGGTTTACCTGGATGATTTGATTTGTTTGGAAGGCCAGAGGTGGTTTTTTGCAAGCTACAATAATGGAAATCAGTTACCAAGTCACATTCAGATTTGTACTTTGAATGTCAGATGTCACTGGTTATCAATGCATTTCAGCTACTTTAAATTTATTTGGTTCCTATCCAGGCAAGGAGGGCATTAAAGAGAGGATGACAATAAATAAGCTCAGAAGAAGCCACATGATATAGGAGGGGCTGACAACTACTGCCAAAAGCAATGGATTAACAAGCCACTGAGGGAAATTTCAGTGTGCCCCTGGGAATTCAGTTCTTAAGATAAAATACAGAGGTTTCCCCTGGTATAGACAGCAACCAACATAGCGTGTTAAGTTCATTTCACGTAGTGTCCTGAGTAAAGACCAAGTATCCAGCAGTCTAAGCCTAAAATAGGGCTTTTGGGTCCACTGTTTGGGGTTGGAAAGGAGCCTTTTATTAAGGCTAAAGAGATATGTCTAGCACTAATACTATGTATAAAGGAGATTCCCTCTGTTTACTGAAGCAGTCATCAGCTGCTGACACTTTGCCTCTTTGGATATTGTCTCCTAATATCCCCATCATGTCTGCAATTCGAGGCACATTAGGAAACAGGGCATGGGCCCTAGCTCTAGCTTGGGTTCAGGAGCCTGTAGGGAATATTATATCTCCTTTACTTGCTTAAAGAGAGGCTCCTAAGAGCTACACAATTTTAATAGGTCCTTACCTTAGGAGACAGAACTCTGTCAATAGAGAGGAACTATAAACTCCAAATTACTGCATTTTATTCTCTCCTCCATGTAGTTTTCCTTGGGAGGAAAATTATGCAATCATGGTTTATTTTGAGTGGGAAGGGACCCTAAAGATCAGCTACTCTCAACCCCACTGCCATGGGGAGGGACATCATGAGAGAGGGACACTATGAGACTGCACTTTGCAGTTTACTGGCTATTTCCACATAAAAACTCTTCGATACCAAAGAAAAGTCAAGGAATTTAGGATGTGGCCTTAGGTATGTCAGGATTGGGCCTTTCCAGGAATAGTGGTTTAAGTGAGATCATCCAGCTATTACACTGATATTTTCATGCATTTAGATGAATTTCAAGCAATATCTATGTGACCTGATCCTGCTTCAAGATAACTGAGTCCAGCTAGGGTAAGAACACAAGAAAAAGTTATTATTTCAGCAAATTTAATTATTTGTGTTTATTTCTATTATTTCTCTATCTATTAAAACATCTAAGATAGGAGAACTGTGCTGCTCACAGTACCATCTCAGTCTTATCCTCTTGTCCTCATTTCAGTAGGGCTAATTGTGCAAGTAGGACCACCAGAACCCTGTCATTATTTAAGTATTTAAGGATTTTTCTTTGTGTCCAGGTAACAGTGACTCATCCAGGCCTCTGGGTGTATCACACATGCTGTCTCCATCACAGATAATGGTGTGTCTCACTGAGCTGGCACACCAGTCCAAGCTGAAAGGTGGGGCTGATTGGAGGTGGTGCTAAAACTCAGCAAGAACCTCAAATCAGTGTAATACTTTTGGATCTCTAAATATGCATACATATAAATGGACAGCTTTCAAAGGGACTTGCTGGGGAAAAAAAAAGAAAAAAAGAAAGCTTTATGTTTGGATGTCTAAATACAAATGCTTGATACACCACCATGCAAAAATCTGACTTTTATGTATATTGGTACTAATTCAGAGATCTGTATTTACGTTTCAAAAAGTTTGGACTGGAATATCAAAGCACAAAGTCCAAGTTTCCCTCATTGTGCATTTCCTGCCTATTCTACGACTGTTTTCTACTTTTTTCCTTCCTTCTTCACAGCATTAAGTCTCTATATTTGTTTTTCTTACTCATCCTTGTTTTGTATTCAGCTCCCTTATGGCTTCGAAATGTAATGTCAAACCATCCAATCGCACAGATGTAATCTGTATTCAAAACAGCATCCCAAATCCACATATATACACAAATATATATGTATGTCTGTATACATATATATATATGCACTCATATATAATCACTCACATTACATATAATACAGCATATATATTACAATATAAAAGTCACTGTATGACTTCACATATAATAAGCCACCTTGCATTCTGCCTCTTCATAGCGCTCTTTACAGCTCCAGGCAGTGCCATCAGGATGCCCTTCAGGACCAAGCAACCCCACTTGCTTGGAGGAGCTCTACTCCACACTTCGCCCATCACCTCCAGCAGCAGGGCAGGTTCTCATGTGACCTGTGCTGTGGTGCTCCCAGAGAGTCCCACCAGTTTCAGTGGCACTGGAGAAAACTACACTCAGTCGGTTTTCTCTTGAATAGTTTAGGAAGTCTTGTTCTTTGATACGTTCATCTGGTTGTTACTTACTGTCTCATGACCCATCACTTGGATTTAAAATACCAGGAGAATGAGGAGTGCAGAAAAGACAGAAACAGGCCCAAGAATTTACACATTGTGTGAGCTGCTGGTAATCTCACACAAGTTTAAAAACTTCCAGCAGGTGTGTTGTCACAGAGCATCAGGTGGCAGATATGGCTGGCTCATGTACTACACATCGGGTTGAAAGCCTCAGGATTATCTCAGAAAAGCCTGGCACGGTTATTCATGAGTGACTGCTGCCTCTTAAAATCTGGCCATCTTTGTTTTCCAGCACTATGGACAAGTGGCCAGACCAGCTGAGGCACTGCCACTGAGCCTAGCTAAGAAATGGTGCTCAGTTGACACTTGAGACTAATCCGATGGTCACTGGCTGGCAACAAAGGCCCCTCTGGGCATCCTACAGCAAACTGCCTTTGCCAGCACCCTGTATACATGCAAATATGCTAAAATAACTTTGTCTCCTAAGACATGGCCTATTTGAAAGTTAATCACAACTTTCAGAGCACCAGAAAGCCAGAACCAAGAAAATCTGAGGAGAAAAGACAAGTTTAAATGCCTGTTTCTGAATGCCTTCTTTCTCAGGCACAAACGCAGTCAGTGCATGGCACTAATCTAACATTTCATGCACTAGGGCACAAGTTTCAGCCCTGTTTCAGAAACGCACTGGGCTTGGAGTGCCCAAAGCCCTCCTGACTGTGGGACCCTGCGTATTTTGGAATTGATGAAGCACACAAGTCGTTTTCCCTGAGATGCGCAGGGCAGAGGGCAGCTGCCAGCGGTCCAGACCCATCCTCGACGGAAAGGTGCCTTGTTCAGGTGCCGGGTTCTTTCCGGACGGGCACGAAGGTGTTTGGCGTCGAGGGCACCCTGGCCCCGCTCCATCCTCCCCGCAGCGCTCCGAGCCGCAGCTCCAGGGCAAGCGCCAGTCCTCAAACACGGGACAGGTCGGGAGGAAGTTTCCAGCGGACTCCAACCTTCGCTGGGCAGCACAAGCACCGGGACAGGTGGTGGAAACACCGGTGCGACGGTGACAGAGGCCGCGCGGTGTCCGGGGAGCGGCGCGGCGGCGGGGCGGGGAGCGCCGGGACCGGGGCGGCCGCCGAGGAGGCGCGGAGCACGGAGCTCCCCGCCCAGGAGCGCCGCTTAAAACCTCCGCGGAAAGGTGTGGCCTCGCCTTTCCTCCGCCGGCGGGGAGGGGACGGGACAGGACGGGACCTCCGCTCTTGCCGCCGCCGCCAGCAGCTCTCACCGCCCGCCCGGCTCCGCACCGCGCTCTGCGCTGCCCTCACCTGCGGGCCGCCCCGACCCCCGGCTCTTCCCGGCCCTTCCCGGCCCTCGGCGCACTGCGAGGGAGCGGCGGCACGGCGGCGGGCGCTGCCGGCCGTGAATGCCTTTCGTGCCGTCGGGTCCGGCCCCGTGTCCCGGTCGCTTCGCCCCTCGCCCGCTGCCATGAGCATCAACGGCGGGTCCCACCCGCGCATCAACACGCTGGGCCGCATGGCGCGGGCAGAGTCGGGCACCGACCTGCGCTACGAGATGAGCTCCCACGTCGTGGGCGGCGGCGGCGGCGGCGGCGGCGGCACCACCCACACCCACAAGACCTACTACTACCAGAAGACCTACGGGGGGGACTATGCCTCCGACGGATACGGGTAGGTGCGGGTGCAGCCCTTCGGACAGCTGCCGTGAGCCCGCTCGCGGTGCCATTCCCTAGGTGCGCGAGCTTCCAAGTTTCTTCTTTCTGTTCCTCCCTGAGGCGTCTTAACTTCTAAAAGGCTTTTAAATGCAAGCGAAGAACTTATTTTTAAAAATCCGCTTTTGGTGGTGACTCTCCTTGAAGAGAGTAGCAGGACTAAAAGCGGTGTGTCCCGTTTGCACTGAGGGCTGTAAATGGGTCTGTGTTGGCTGTATTGACCCAACAGCCCTGTGCTGATAAACCCCCACTTTGCTCAGTGACGCAAAACAAGCTGAACCGAAGTGAATTGCTTTATACCCCATACACCTAGGCTCTGCCTTCCCCGACTAGTTGCATAACTAGGGCTATAAAACAGTTTTAACTAGTGGGAAATGTTCTCTTGTTAGTTTTTGAGTTCATTTCTAGCTTGTGTGAGGCCTGGGAGTTTAAGTCATAATGTTTTATAGAGCGATCCCTGACATTTGGTGACAGGGAACAGAGATACATGACTAGCAACATCGGCCTCTCCTCTCCTCTCCCTCTCCTCTCCCTCTCCTCTCCCTCTCCTCTCCCTCTCCTCTCCCTCTCCTCTCCT
>JAOTQP010001286.1:65016180-65098232 GCA_026413545.1 Cichladusa arquata | reverse complement strand
TCTCCTCTCCTCTCCCGCGCCTCTCCCTCTCCACTCCCTCTCCTCTCCCTCTCCGCTCCGCGCCTCTCCTCTCCCTCTCCTCTCCTCTTTTTAACTTTCTGCTTGCTCTGGTGCTGTGGGCACAGTCAAGATCTTGTAGGCAGGGTGCCAGCCGTGGATCCTGGCTCGGGGATGTCCTCATGGATGCAGTCGTACCAGCAGTCTGTGCACATCAAGTCTGACAAGGACTTTCTGCAGAGTGCAGTAATCATGAAGACTTCTCCATTTATCTCATTCTCTGGGAGTTCACAGGGCTGAAAAACAGTTACAGTCACTGAAGGAAGCAGTGCTGCTGTATGGTACAGCACCATCACAAAGCACAGCTGGTGATGGCTGGCTTGTGTGTGTGGAATGGCTGTATTAAGTCTACTGGTCTAATTATGGATGCCACTGACTCTGGAATTGATGCAGAAGCCCTGTCATGTATTTTGTATTGGAATTTAAGCTCTAATTTTATGGATAGTGTATAATTAGGTTGCAAAAGGGTGAGAATTAAACATGCATACTAAATAAACAGCAGATGAGAAAAGACAGGCTTTTTAATATCAAACAGATCTATACGTGGCCATAGAGAATTAGGGTTATCCTAGAGAGCACAGACCAGTATGTCAGACCAGTTTCTGGAGGACCATTGAATGAATGACAAAACTTGCATTCTATGGATTTTTTGTTTATTACTTTGCCCAGTTCTTAGTTTTAGTTCGTTTGACTCTCGGTTTGTTGTGTGCATGGGTAAGTTAATTGTAACAAATTGCAGCTAGAACACATCCAGTTACCTATACAGTAGTATGAGAATCTATTTATTGCTTTATAATAAGAACAATTCAGTACTGCAACATTGTGGAGTGCACACACTAGGACTCCAAATTGCTGTGCTGCCTGTGTGAGGATTTGTTTTGCTAGGGGTGCTTAATTGCAAATACCTTTAGTGTTTACAACAAACAGCCATGAAAAATGAATGGCAGAGCATGTTACTTCCTGGCCGTTCTCTTTTCCCTCTTTTTACACTGGTGCAACTCTATTTGGATTCAGGATGGTGATTTCCATATCACTCCCAACTTTCACTAGAGGACACATGCTTTCCTTTAATTTAGCATTCTTTGGCCATAGTTACATATTTTAAGCCAGTCTGTACTTTGTTAGGATCTTCTTTCTGTAGCTTTCAATGGTGATGTAGTGCGAGTGGAAAGGACAGATCAAGATGTTAACAACCTTATATCAACATTCTTTCATTTCCTTTTTATAGCATAATATTCATGTCTCCTTTCTGGGAAGGTATGTCCGGCAAGAAGGTTGCAATGAAAGTTCCTGTTCACTTTATTGTGAAACTTCTGAGTGGAACTAAAGACAATTATTATTGAGATAAAAAAATGAAAATATATATATGCATTTACATGTTGTTTTATTTGAAAAAATCTGACCATACCAAATACTTTAAATATTTTTTTTGCAACAGAGTATGCATGTTTGCCACCTTACTGAGTTACATAGGTTTATTTGTAAGCAGTCCTGATATGAGTTAAAATGTGTCTCAAAACAAGGGGTTTATTGTCAGTTAATGAAAAAAGCAGTTTTGCCTGATTTTGCACGTGTGTTTGTGTGCAGAAAATCCACTAAATGCTCTGCATGTTGTTGATCTCTGATTGGGATCAGGGCCATCATCTATGGAACTGGTTTTATTAATTGCATTTAGCCTGACATATTTAGTGCCAAAGTTTAGTGGCATCTACTGAACTCAGAAAACGGAGGCTTCTTTTTTCCATGGGGAAGATCACTCTACCCTAATTTTAAATGCAGTAGGATTCAAGTTAGGGTCTAGTCTTGTAAGTTTTGGGGCGTATTCTGCCAAACAAGTCTGTGCTGAGTGTTACATTACTCACAGAGCAATATGAGACGCTCCCTACCCTTAGGGCTCAGCAAGGTGCTTTTACAACATTCCCGGTTTCTTCTGGCTTGGGAACTCAGGATGAGCTTGGCCCGGAGTACAGATACTTAGCTTGACAGTGACTCACACTCTGCTAAACTGCCAATTCATCAGTCAAATATTTATCAATGCCTTTGCTATGGAGATAGAAAATCTGATAAACCGTGAGAGAAAAGAAAAAAAATGCGAAGTTGTGCAGTTTTATTTGTCATTGCTGAGATTAGGGAAAAAATAGCTTAGGAATCACGGTCACTGAGTGACATGAACATTAGTTAATTTACACAGTTCTTCTTAAGGATTAATGTAACTTCTGTTCTTCAAGTTAGAAAAGGAGTTAGAAAATTGCCTTCCCTGCCTTGACACTCCTCTGAGGAACCAAGAAGCAAAGTAAACGTGGAGAAAACAGGCTCAGAGCCACACTTTTGCCTTTCCCATCAGTCTCGCAAGGATCTGCAGAGTCCTGGCTAAGCTGAGTGGTGGAAGAGCTGGCATGGTAACTTCCCCTTTGAGCTGCTCAGACGGCGAGGGAGGAATGTGTGAATTGCCGGGGAATACCTGCCCTGCCGCAGAGCCTGCGCCGGGCTCTGGCTGCCAGGGAAAGAAAGAAAGGGAGAGACTGCCACACCGTGAGCAGAGGCTCGGGCTGTGCCTTTGCCGTGTGCCCGTTCCGTGGGGACGTGCGGGTGTGGAAGCCTCTGTCAGAAGGGGGTTTGCGCGTCCCGAGCGGTGCGCTCCCGCAGAGGCGCATTCCCATGGTCCCGGCTAGAGCCGGTGTTTGGCACCTCCCTCTGCCTTGGGAGGGGCAGCGTGTGAGCAGCCGGCTGCATCGGGCAGGTACGGCCTTTGGGAGCGCTTCTGTCGCTCCTGGTGATTCAAACCAGTGGGAAAAAGCACGAGGAGTGGCACGGTCCCTTGTGAAACCCTGCATGCTGCGAAGGCACTAAGCCCCGGGGGTCCTCACAATTCAATACTTCACTAGTGACTACTAGATTCTTGCACGATTTTAATGGGATTTAGAGCCCGATTGTGCCAGATGCAGGGGTCTTTTGAGGTTTCCAGTCATCACGGAAACCCTAGTCTGTGTGCATACTTGGCAGATGGACTAGTTTGGTGAGGCTGTGGCTTGCCAACACTGGTCCTAGCTAGAGCAGAGACATATGAGGAGAGCTCCTGATGATTTGACAGTTTGTATTCACCTCCTTTGAGGCAGGGGTGGGGAAAGCTGGGCTGTAGCATTTTAACTGCTGGTTATATCCTTATGGATGTCGTGATTCACCACCTTTATGCCGCTGCGTTTTCCAGCATGCACACACCCAGCTGGCAGGTGGTGGCGGATGGGCGGTGGCATGTGCAGGCTCTCTGCTGGGAATGCAGATTCCAGGTCAGGTTTTTCTTCTGACTTGCCTACCCTGGGCATACCAGGTAATCCCTTTATGAATCTTTTGCTTGTTCAAACAAGTTTGTGTGGAGGGGGTTGGGAAGTGTGAAGAAAAATAAGCGCCTTTTTTTTTTTTTTTTTCTCTTGTTGAGTTATGGGAGTCATTCAATATTCTGGATCTTCTCAAAGACTTTCTTTTAAAGCTTCCTCCATTTTTTAATGAATAAAAAAATATTAAAAAGCTTTGAATTTTTAAAAGGCTAGGAGTTTTGTGGAGGGCTTGGAAAATTTAACAAGGATTATTCTAATTTGTTTTAAATAGTATCTTTGAGACAAGAGCAACCTCTTTGTGCTCCCAAAGCTTTAGGGAGCTGTGAAGCTGTGGGAAGGCTCCTCAGAATTGCTGGATGTGTTTCTGTGTCTCCTTTGCCCTGCTTCTCTGGGCACTGATCACACCCTGGATAACCCAGCAGTCTCTGGATGTGCAATAGCAAAGGCAGACACCAGAGCACTCCCCATGGTCCAGGTGTTTGTGCTGGGGGTGTGCCAGTCTTGCAGCAGCAGGAGGCAAATGAGAAAGCAGAAGGGAGCTGGTTTCTTTGCCCCTTGGGTTCTGCAGTGTTGTCATCAGCTCCCACAGTGGGCCTGTGGGGGTGCAAGCAGGGTGTTTAGGGAAGGTATTTGGTTTATTCAAAATGCATCACTTGGGATAATTTTTTGACTGCTTGAATAAGTCAGTGCCAGCAGTACTCAGCCCTGCTGTGTTCTGGGGACATGGGCACTGTTGACATGTCTGTCTCTATGCTCCTAGTTCATCATATGGCCTTGAGCATTTTTTTCTCAGTCCATTTTAGGAAAAGCAGGAATAGTTCTTTCCTGTTTCAGTAGAGCTGGGGGTCTTGTAAAGATCACGGGTACTGCTCATCAGTTAAACACAAATCCTAGTTCAGACACTGAGGATTCAGCAGTGGCTGGATTTAGCTCAGTTAGGGTATATTCCAGCAGGGAGGTGTTGCTTGAGCTGCTATCCTGCCCAAATCCCAGTGGCAGCAGGGGTTGGGCTGTCCTCTCATTTCTCAGGGAGAGCAGAAGGATATTATAGCAAGGGAGCAATGTGTTCTGCCTTGACATGCTCTGAAAAGGGTGGCTCCTGTACAGAATGATGACAGGGAGATGCTGTGCCTTTCCTATGGCTATCCTAACAGTGGAGAGCAGCAGGCCTACATTTCAACATCCCAAGTAAGAGCAACTCATCTGTGTTTTAAAGTAATTTAAAGTTTTCGTAATTTTAAAACAAAGACGCTATCCCCTTTTGTTTTCCTTTGTTCCTTTAATAGTTAATGACTATTAAAATTATTTTAATGAAGAACTCTGCTTAATAGGACCTTTTTGAAATTCATGAGTTGCCTTCCAAATAAGTGCCATGGTCTAAAATGAGTTATAGGGACAAATACGTAGTTAAGGTCAAAAGCAGTCCAGTCTGTTTCACTCAGCACTGCTCTGCAGGGTTTGCAAAACCAAAGCAGCACAGGTTATTGCAAATGTATACATTTATTAGTAGTAGACCCTGCACTCTTTTGTTATGAGTCCTGCTAAAAGATCAGCCTCCAACTCTTTCCATTTCTGCTGGAATGGTTGGTAACATATGCTGCATTTGCAGGAGTGCAGTAAAACAAATGAAAAATCTTCCCATATTTTCACTACATGGTGTGCCTACAGTGTTGGATAGAGCAGGATCCTAGTCATAGGTTTGAGGTTTAGATGCTGCCAGAGTTAATTCAAATTGTCATAGCAGCAGTAGGTGTTACAATGACCAAACATTACTCTAAACTTGTTCAGTTTTGTGTAAACAAAATCAGATTAAACAAGAGAGACACTGACAAAGTACTGTGTAGAGTAACCCACTTAATCTGTGTTCTCTGAGGATTGTTGGTATCCTACATTTTTCTAAGAGACATAAATATATTTTTAGGTACCATGTAGGTTACATTTTTTTCTTTAAAAATCCAGCTTTGTTCTTGCCTTCATACTATGATGCTGTCCAGCGTGTTCAGGGTTTGCCTCAGTTTCTTTGGCCCAGTATTTTCTGTATTGTGTATGGTTTTACTTTGGCTGTCTGTTTCCTACTGCCTCAAGGTTGTTTGTCTTCTTACTCTGAATTGGAGTTTCTGCTTTGATCTGCTCATCGCCATTAAAGGCCTGTTGGCTTTGTTAAGAGGTAGATTATACTGAGGGACTTTGAAACTGCTAATGAAGTACCTTCCTGTCACATGGTGAAAAGTACTGAAGATGTGTCCTTGTGAGATTGTGCTAGTGCCATCTGATATATCAAAATCAGTATGTCTGTTGAGGTATTGTCTTGCTAAGTATTTTTTAAGTCCAGATTTTGATTTATGCTGTTGGGCATGTTTGTACAGCTAAATTCTCTTTAGATTTGAAGTTCTTGATTCCTGTTGGCTTGGTGGAGCTATACCATCAAACATCAGGTCCTATGCTGGCATCTGCTGTTTCTGATTGTGTCCTAGTAACCCCACATCACTCTATTTGGTCTTCTGACAGATTTGAAAGTGCCTCTAACAGGCCATGACCTTTTTATCATTATCATAGGATTGATCTGTGTATTTTCATTGGCAAAACTGGCTAGATTTTTGACAACAAAGAAAGCATTAATAAAATAGTGTGTTCTTTTCTGTTTTCAATTTGTATAGTTCCAGCTTCTGCCATTATTTTGGTTATATCTTTTTGCTGTCTTTGGAGACCTAGATAGGGGTACTTAAGCCTTTCATTTCAAGGCCCCTGCTCTTGCTTTTGAATCAGTTTTGTGCATCTATATTTAGCCATCTTCAGATTTTCAATTTTTTAAATTATTTGGGCAATAATTGTGGATATGGCGTTCAAGCATCATTAGAATGAATGCAAAATGCTTGTATTTTTACTTCTTTATAGTTTAATTTAATATTTTGATTTATTTGAAAATAGCTTTTCTTCACAACTTCTTATCATGTTAAGTATAATAGCTATTGTTTAGATTTCTTGCCATGGTGGAGTAATGTTTTTGAGTTCAGTGAAGTTACCCTGAAGTCAGTGGAGATAGACTGACTGGTTACAGTATAAATCTGGTTGCTGTCTATACTTCATTTGGCTTTAATGGATATCCAGCATTTGTAGCTGCCAGATTATGATGGAAAAAGTGATTCAAGAAAAAATACTCTTCCAGTGTTCTAAAAAGAGAAAATTGCTCAGAAGTTTCCTCTCCCTTCTTTATTATGTTTCATTCATGAGGATAATCGTGGGTGTAATTAAATGTAAATTTCAGATGCAGTCAGATGTTTCTATATCTAAACAGCAGTGATGCCTAAGGAGAAGAAATGATTTAGAAAAGGAAGCTGACACAAACCCTGGCACAAAATCAGACCCATATGTTATTTTTCATAATTGTTTTCTTTAAGCAGTTTCCAAGATACACAGGGGTGCATAGCACAGTGGGGCGCAGCCACAGGGTCACAGTACAAGCTGGGGGCTGCATGTGTGCAGCTTGTTTTATGTCACCCAGTGACTCTGCAGCTCTGTCTCTACACCTCTGAGGGTCTGTTCCCTGGTGTGGGGGAAGCTGCTGGAAAGTCGCTCGAACGTTTTGTTTGTTCCAGATGAGCTGGTAGGAGAACTGCAGGCTGCTGGTGCATCAAAAGCACAGAGCTGTTTTTTAAGAGCAGAAGAGCTCTTAAAAATATTGAATGTTTCTCACCACTCCAGTGATTTTGCCAAGGACACTTCTTCTTTTTCATTGTCACAATTCCTTTTGTGAAGGATGGTCAGAGTCTATTCAAGTCAGTGGAAAGATTTCCATTGAATCCCGATTGCTTGCTGGTGCTGAGTTGGACAGGTTCACACTGGTACTCTTGTTGGCATCACTGTTGTAAGGAATGTTTGTCTCTTCAGTGATTTGTAATGGAAAAGGTTACCTACTGTGAGGAGTTAGAAAATTAGGCAAGGCTTGGAAACACCTTAGCTCTTACTGACTGTTAGTGGTTTATTTAGTTTCACTGGCAAGTGTTTGGGTTTAGGAGCCGCCTGGGCTTGCTTGGGAGGTCTGATCCCATCACCAAGGAATGGTTCCTCACTTGAAGCACCTCACCCCCATTCAACTACAGTGGCTCACTTTGATGGCTAAATCCTAAATGCTGGAAAAGCAGCATTCTGGCAGAATGGATGCAGTAGATTGTATGCAAGACAACAATAATGACACCGTTACCTGCCTTGATAACGCACTTTCACTAGTGTTTTTTGTTCTGAAATTTTTACTTAGAGACTCCAAACTCAAACTTTATGTATTTGCAAGAAAGTATGTCTTCTGACTCCAGGCCCTACATCTATTTTTGTAGTAGCTTGTGTATCTTGCAGTTCATTCCTAAGACCCTGCACTAACTTTGTGCATTTCTGCTGATAAAAGGGCCCTTCTTACACTTGTGTGGACGTGCATGCTCCTGTGCTTGACTAGCTAAGAATCCTGCTTTCCTTATGTGCCCTGACATTTGGTGGCTGATGTGATAACATGAGCAATTACATCACACAAAGGCTATGCTCTAATGTATTGACTTTAACAAAGATTATGAATAATTCACTCTCGCTGTAATGCTGCCAAAGTTTTGTTGATCAAAGCTAAAAATACCTGTGCTGGAAGAAAAGCTTTCTCCTTTATGACATGCCAGTTTCCATGTTCTACTCTGTTCTGTGTTAAAGTCAGTCCATGCCTGCAGTTGCAGGACTATAAAGTGGCTTTGCCATCGTAGAATTGTCATTAAAATATCACAGTGCAGTTAATGTGTATTTGTCTCTGTGAGCTTTTATGAGGTGGATTATTTTGTGTAACTTCTCTTAACTGTTCTGAATTTGTGTTTCTTGTATTTCTTCAAAACATGCAATTGTTTTGTGTTTACTTCACCTTCTTCTCCCCCACAACAGCCAGAATGGGACCTGTACCATGTCCAGACGCCAGAACACCATCCAGGAGCTTTTGCAAAACTGTGCGGATTGCCTGACGCGAGCTGAGCTCATAGTACAGCCTGTGAGTGCTTCTTGTTCTTCTTATCCAAAGTGATTATGAATATTACATACATATTCTGTGTTATCTGGACTCACAGGCTCTGCTTCTTCATCTCCTTTCTCCCCTTTCAGCTGTTTGTGTGAGGCCACTGGGAGTGGAATGATATAGCTCCTTCTTAAGTCTCCTTCTTCCCTCTGTACTCTGTTCAGTAAAACTGATTGAAATGCATCTGGTTAATTAAAGGGGTCTCCTTGATTAAAAAAAACAAACCAACAAACCCACCCTTAATCAGATTCTACTGCATCTTATTTTTCAGTTTTGGATCAGGACCACTGTCAGTGTTAACACACTAGTGACTATTTACACTCTCTTAGTATGTTCTGTAGGATATTGTCATTGTTTTCAGGGCCATAATGAACCTGAGCCACCTTAAGAAAAACCTTTATTTTATTTCTCCAGATGATTCCTAAAGAAGTAAATAAAACTAAAGTCTTCCTGGCTGTTTCAGCTCCAATACATACAGATAATCTCTGCAGTATGCTACTCTGGTACAACCCCAGAGTGGCTGGGGGTGGATTACTCACTGATGCTCTGTTCACTCCTGGTGAACATGGGGTGTCCTCTATTCCTGCTGAAGTCAGAGGAGGTGCAGGGTGGTGAGTGCATCCTGCTGTTGAGGCCACTGAGATGTGAAATGCTTTCACAGTTCTGGCAGTAAATGTGATTTAATGTGCACTTTTGGACCCTCTGTAGACAGAAAATTCTTTCAGAAATGAACTCTGTGGTTAGGAGTTCATTTCCTTTTCAGAGATACAGGACGTGTGAGCATGTTTATGTAAAAATCAATGCCAGAGTAAATACTGCCTTTTGTTCAGGATTAATATTATTCCAGTGAAGTTGAAAGAAAGAGATGTTTAGTTCCAGCTTGGTGCCACACCATGCATTGCTTGCTTTGTTTCTTTTCTTTCTAAGGGACAGAGCAATGAGGTCCATAATATTCTATTTGCAAAATCAGGTCACAGCTGCATTATGTTTTGTTCAGCATGGCTGTGTCAGTGTGACATGAGGTCCAAGAGCTCTGTTTTCCTGGTTGAAACACCATGATCATGCTGGTCCAACTGCTCTGAGAGGGTGCATGGAGAATTTGCCTACACTCTGGGTGATAAGGGGGGATGCAGATGTGATGGGGCATGGAGCTGGACCCAGGCAGATGGTATGCTCACATTTTTACAGGAGGGGGAAGTCTTAGAACCTCAGGGAACCTTGTGGAAAATCAGGAGCAGTATCTACCATCTCCTAGGACAGTGTTTCCTTCTCATCTTCTAAACTCAAAAGTATAATGCTTTAAGAAGTTAGCACACCATGTGAAACCTTGGCTCCACGGAAATAAACATTAAGATGTGCTACTCTTTATGGAAAGTTTTGTTTGACATTACATTTTAATAATTTTATTCCATATTTTATTTTAATAAGCATTTTCCAGTGACTGTGGATCCTTTGCTTGTCAGCCTTCTACTAGTTAAAACTGGCAGTCAGAGGCCTGACAGTTGAAACTTACCATGCTTCCTAAAGAAAAAGCCAGTCCTCACAACATCTCTTTTAAGCCAACCAAAGGAAGCTTAGGTGATGAATATTTAATTTAACCTCCCATCCTTTTTTTTCATTAGGAATTGAAATATGGGGATGGTGTCCCGCTTAGAGGAAACAGGGATCTGGAGGAGTGTTTTGCACAGGCAAATGACCAAATGGACATCCTGGATGGACTGATCAGAGAGATGAGGCAGATGGGCCAGCCCTGTGACATGTATCAGAAAAGGTATTGTCAGGGAAGGGCTGGGGTCGGGAATGTGACTGATAAAAGTTTGTGGCACCTCAAGTGCTCACCTTCCCTGCTGTTGCAGGATGTAATAGAAATCAATAAGGTTGAACTAAATCTGTTTGGTCACACTAATATGGAGAAGGGTCTTGCAAGAATATATTTCTGATAGAAATTCACGCCTTTGTTTTCTCCATGAAATCATAGTCTGTATATTATTTCCACTGTCTTTGCTTCCACTACTTTGTCTTGAACAGCTGGTGGTCCAGTAGGAGAGTTAAATTGCATTGTCTGTGTGTGTTTTCTGGGTGTTTTGCTCTCAGACACTAAGTGGTTCCTTCCCTTTCAGGCTGCTTCAGCTCCAGGAGCAAATGCGTGCCCTGTACAAAGCCATCAGTGTTCCCCGTGCCAGGAGGGCCAGCTCCAAAGGCGGTGGCTGCTTCTCCTCTCAGAGTGGCTCAGGCTGGGATGAGTACACGAAACGTGTCACAAGTGAATGTTTAAGCTGGATGAGGCAGCAGAAGGTAAATGTGTGCAAAACCCAGGGACGATGCTAAAACTTGGTGTTGTTCATGAGCGTCACCCCATGTGTAGTAATGTTTTGGGTGTCAGTAGAAAAGTAAAGGTGTGCATGAATGCTCACATGATATTCCAAGTTCCTTTTTTCCCCTCCCAGTATTGTACATACAGTGAATTCTCACTGAAATCCAAACGTGGATTGGAGTCTTCTTTTGCAGAGGAAAAGGTGTGGAAGTTAGTTTTGAAAGCTAAATGAAGCACAAGTGTTACCAGAACAAAAGGCATTGGTGTGTTTGTGTTAGAGATTATTGTGTTCAATATTTCCCTCCTTCCTTCCTTGCACAGATTTCCTTTGATTCATATTTATTTTAACCCTTTGCACAGACAGGACTATTTTCACAGATTTAATCATTGTTGTGTTCTACCTTTGTTCTCCCCCTCTAGTCTGTCTTTATCACAAAGAGATAGAGCTGATTGCCACAGGACTTGGCTTTCAGAAGTCAGTGCTGAAATGCACACAGAAGTGCTGAAGCTACTGTTTGTTGCATTGTGAGAACAAATTTGCCAATTCACAACTGTTGCTGATGTAACCTGGAGTGGAAAACACACACTGGTTTTGTGCTGCTGGGGTGAAAGTTGTGAGTTTGTGGTTGGACAGCCCTTTCTGAGAGATAAGTAGGGAGGATGGAACAAGGTGGCTGAAGTCACCCTTTGCAGACTCTTTGCAAATTGAAATTGCATTGTTTTTATCTCCCTTTATTAGGTTGTTGCTTTGCGATTCTGTCATTATTATCTCCCTATGGCGTTTGCCAGGTGGCTTTTATGCAAACCAGATGAGGAGGGTAGAGCTCTGTAGAGCTGCAGCATTTTTAAGTGAGTGCTAGTTGTAGTCTAGTCTTTCAGTGTGGTGTGTTTTAGGGGAGGAAGGGAGATGCACTCCTTGAGTGGCAATGTGTATAAGCATTGTGCCTGGACAGCAAGAGCTGACACGACTGCTCTGCACACACTGTGGGAGAGGAGGCTGATTGTCAGAGCTGCCATGGCTTGAGGAGTGATGTTGGACAGACTCTGGGCACACTTCCAGCGATGAGAGATGGTGAACAGGCTGCACCTCCCAAAGACACCACGTGATGCCCTGCTCAGACACCCCTCGCTAAACACAGGGAGCATAAGCATGTGCTTTATAGCTGTGTTCCCACACTGAGCCTCCTGTGAAAGTAAAAGGCTCTCTCCCTCTCTTCCCCTTCATGCCTACAGCAAAGCTGAGGTGGGCCCAGTACACACTTACCTTACTGGGAAAATTAATTTTGAACTTGCCAGGATGCTGCTTTTTTCTGTCATGCCTTGCTGTGTCCCTTTACTTGCCCACACTGAGACTAGGATAATGTTTCCCCTCATAGTGTGGTGAGATGTGGGAAAAAGTTCTGAGCAGCTGCAGCTTTTTGCTGTTTTTCTGGTTTTTGTTGGGATGCTTTGCTGGTAGGAGAATCAGGTGGTAGGGAGGGTTGGTCAAATTTCCCGTGCAGAACTGGGGAAAGTGCAGTGAGATCCAGACAGCCTTTGTTCACATATGGCAGCCAGCCACGACTGCCACTGTTGCTACAGTCTCTTTAGACTGTTTAAATATAACGAGAAGGGTCAAAGTCCTCTAACTTTTAAATGGCTGAATGAAAAATGGTTTTGTTTCTTGGATCGTTTTCAGCACTGCCTTTGAACCCCTACGCTTGAGTTCTGGCTTTATTGTCATCTGTTGACTCATAGAGATTTGACTCCTGGCTGGTAATTACCAAATTCAGTCTCAACCCAAGATTAGGATACCTCTTTCTTTACTGGGCATGTGCACAGATAGGCATTCAGACAGAGTCATAGTGTGTCTTTGCAGCATAAAAGAGGATTTGGAGTTTGAGGAGTTGAATTTAAAATTAGATGGCTTTTAATATTTGAAAAAAAAAAAGAAACAAGGAACTGCAGTCAGTTTTTAGGTTAGTAATTAGCAGGCGTATTACTGTTTTTCAAGGCTGTTTCTAGACATTTTCATTTGGCATCCTACAATAAATGTTGCCAAAATGCAAGACAAACAACACATTTTCTAATAATTTCAGTTTATCTTCTATGGAGTTTTTTTAGGGTGACTGCATTTAACTGAGGTTGTCGAAGTTTACAGGAGCAAAATTAAAATGGACTGGGCATTTTCACATGAATTGCATAAATAGCATTGTTTGATAAAGTCCTGGTTTGTTTTCAGAGTGATAAGAAAGTAATTTTACTGTCGAACATAAAATAGCAGTTTGGTCCAAAGAAAACCACATGAAAATACACTACTGAGTGTGCTTCATCTAGTGTAACTATAAACAACTGAAATATTTTTCCTATTTTGTTTCTTCTGCTGTCACACCGTTCAGTTGATGGCAATTTAAAGAAACTGTAAGACCCTCTCCTGAACTTCTCTTTATTTCAGTTTTACTCTCTATTGCATAGTCTGTTTCCTTCAGTTCAATTCCTTTATGCTCCAATTTAGGCAGTAATGTTGGAAATGAAAGTACCAACCCTGTTTCTTGTTCCTAGGTTGAAATGGAGCAAGTGAAGTGGGGCTTTGATGCAGCATCCATTGAGCAACAGATTGGTGAGCACAGGAGAACTCACAATGCCATTGGAGACTATCGTTGGCACCTGGACAAAGTCAAAACAGATCTGGTAATTACTGTCCTCCCTTACACATTGCTTGTTCTAGGTATATAGCATTGGCTTACTGGTGTTCCACTACAAAAAAGAAATGTTGAAAAGTTCCTCCTCTTCAGAAAGCACTGGTGTCATGATAGCAACCACTTTCAGCTCTTAATTCCTTGATAATTTTGTGTTTCACTTCTTTCCTCGGAATTTTGAAATAAAAATTTAGTAGCTATTCAGCTTTTTGTTGTTGTGCACCAAGGCTAGCAAATAAATATTGCCATATTACTTGCAAGACAAATGACAAAGAAGGATTATTCTCACTTGCTGTCTCAGTATATTAAACAAGAAAGTGAAAGAATAAGGTGGGTGATGCAGCCTTGAGTCATCAGGTTTTTTTCTGTGAAAAATGCCCAAATTCTGGGCTAAGATTAAAGCTTTTCTTAAGTGTTGTTATTTTTTTTTCTCTTTTTTTTTTTTTTTCATCTGAGGCTTCTGTTACCCTCTGAATTTTGTGATTGGAATAAAGAAGTAACTGAAAATGCAGTTTTAACTTCCTCTCCTATCATCCCAGCACTTAGGTATAGGAGAGAGGAGGCTTATTTAATTTCCATTCATCTTTTTTCTTATTTGGCAGGAGAGAGTTCAATCTAAAGAAAAGGTGGTTTGTTCTGGAGCCCTGATCTCTCGACAAAGCTGTTGAGTGAAAAGGATTTTTTTCCCTTTTCCCTTCTGCTTCAAATAGGAAAGGTGATAGTCTGCCCTGTGCAGTACCAGTTCCAAGGCTGGGCAAGTTCCCAGCTGTAGAAATGGGGATAAAGACTGAAGCTGTCTGCTCACATTGTAATTTATACTAGTTCACAATCTCCAAAGCTTGCTCTAGGACTAGCTGGTGTAGGAGTTTGGTGCAGAAAGAAATCCAGTTTCGAGTGTTGTTTTGGTATTACAGATTATGTGCAGACTTGGTTACATACCAAGCATCCCTGAGAGTAGTAAGTTTGTCCAAGCCTTGGTTTTGTACTTCCGAGTCATCCAGTGGAGCAAATCTGCTATTGACAGATGTCTCTTGCAGGCATTTGTAGGTTACCACCTGCAATTATTTTGATATTGACACTGTAAAGGAAATAGGCAACTTGTAGAAAGCTCACTAAGTATTTGCTGTCTCTGTTCCAGCGGGAGAAGGCTGCAGTTCATCAGCTGGAGGAAGAATATGAAGGCCTGCTGGTAAGCATGGGATGTGCTCATTTCTGAGACCCTGTTTGCTTTATGAACACCTGTATGATTGTCAAGTGACACTTCAGGTTTTGACAGTGACAGATGCTCATTTAAATAATTCTATTCTGCAGTAAACTGAAAGTGCTTTGTAGTTTCTGAAAGATTCGTTTTGAGTCATGGACTTGAGATTAATGCATTGCCTGCTGTATAATTGATTTACTCTCACAAGGAAGTTTCTAGTTTGCACCTGGTGCCTGGTGAAGGGAGTTGGTCACTAAGCAAGTGAAGAGTAGAACTCTACCTCCTTAATAAGAGTAAATGTAGTGATAAAATTAGGCTGTATGTGAACCTTAAAAAGTTACTCAAAGGTTGGACTAGAATCAAATTCTGTGCATCTTCCCTGCTGTGGATCTTCATGTAAAACACAGCAAGAATCTTGTGTAAATGGTTTATTTAACACTTGGGATCAGAATCTGATACTTGGCAACCTGATTTCAAGTAACAGGATGTGTATTATGATGTGAAGACAAAGAATTTTTTCTTGGAGTGTCAACTGTGCAAAAGATGCTGTTATAACATTGAGGATGTGCTGTGAGCTGCAAATGCAAGTTAGAGCACGTTAAATGTTCAGACATTTCTTGTACTTCCCTCCCTGCCTTTTTGCTTGCCTGCCTGCATGTCTGCTACACGTGTGTTTGAAATAACTTTGAGAAGCTGCTGACATCAGGATCCCATTGTTCTATAAATCCTGACACGTTGTCCACTGTCCATTGCCAACAGGTTTCATGGTTCAATAAACCCAGGCACATCTGCTGTCCATTGCCAACAGGTTTTACAGACGTGTGGGTTTTACTGTTAGTTTATTAAAACAAAACAAAAAAATTGCAAAGAAGCCATGCTGTGCTCTTGGCTTCCCTTTTTCCACCCAGCTCAGGCATTTATGTCTTTATGGCTTCTCATTTCTGTACTTCCTTGCAGAAATATTCCTTTGAGAGAATGGATCAGCTTCGCCAGTTCCAGAACCTCATCCAGGCCACCAGCAGAGAGATCATGTGGATCAATGACTGTGAGGAAGAGGAGCTCCTCTATGACTGGAGTGACAGGAACACTGATATTGCCAGGAAGCAGGAGTCCTTCTCTGTAAGATAGCTCAACCTCCCTGTGCTTCCTATCAGCCCTCTCTTGGAATAGTCAGGGAGCCTCTCTCAGGAGAGACTCATCACAGGGTGTTTCTTCACTACTTTTAAGTTCATGGGGTTTTTAATCAATAGTTTTCAATAAAGTACTATGTAATAACCTTTTGAGTCAGGACAGGACATTTTTTGGAGGATTTTGCTCCCATTCAATGAGTTGTCATAGTTTATTTTGACCTTGGAATGTGGTCTTCTAGTCCACTGCAGACCATCGATCACCTCTAGCTTGTGCATGTAGTCATTGTGCTGGCATGCCAAACTAAGGAACTTGAATCAGGCAGTTTTGATTCTCCCTGTTGGGACTATGCAGGGGTCAGAGGTCCCTGTATTTGGCCCTGATTACCTGTCACCAGGAAGTAGAGCTGTGCTCTCTTCCTCAGGTGGTTCTGCCAGCAGCACATTGCGTGCATGGCCAGATGTAGTTTGCCCTGCTCCTTGTCGTCTGTGGGTGTGTAGGGAAATTGAGCATGTGTGTTTGTTTAGCCAGTATTGGTGCTGATCACCAAATTGAGAAAGGAATATAAAGTTCACACTACTATGGAAGTGCCTTTTTTTTTTTAATTTAGTTGTTCTGGATGTTGCAAGATGCAGTCATTTTTGCTTCCATCATTCTTAAGAAAGGCAGAACTTTGCTTTGCTCTCTGAAACAGCAAGCCTAGAGACTGGAATTGAGATGATTGCACCTTCTTTGATTCTACTGTCTTCATAATTAACTTCAGTACACCTAAGGGAAACGCTTTATAGTGTTAGAGGGGATAATTTTACATTATCACAGCTATCAGGGAAATTTTAAGCAAATCATCCTGTGCAGTGTACCTTTGGAGTTTGTTTAATGCTGTGTTTTGGTTATTTAGAAACGTATGAGTGAACTGGAGGTTAAAGAAAAGGAACTCAACAAGCTGAAGCAAGAAAGTGACCAGCTAGTGCTCAATCAGCATCCTGCTTCAGATAAAATTGAGGTGAGTTGTGTGATTTCACTTGCTGCTTTAGTTGCTACAAGGGAAAAGTTCTCAGTGAAAGTTCAAATACAAAGTGCTGCATTTGGGCTCAAGAAGGGTTTGCCTGCCCAAAACCATGTCCATTTTATGCTGCTGTATGAGCTGCTGTAACAAATGTTAATACCTTCCTCTACAAACCTGGCCATTAGCAACTGCAAGGTGATAGATGCAAGTAAAAATTAATTCTAAGCTTAGGGAGTTACCTGAGTGTGTTGAAATTACTGTATCTTGTTTGACCTGACTACAGTGCAGCAGAATTTATGGTAGGAAGACATGTCATTGCTATTCTGCTGTCTTAGCAGGCATGTTTTGAAAAAAGCCACACCCTTTGTTGAGGGTTTATGTTTAATCCAGGTGCAAATACTTTCTGCAGCTGAAATTCATAGTGCCTTTTTACAGTTTAACCAAGACACTTTTGCTTTCACAGCTTGGTGTACTCTTTAATTAAAAAGGCTGCAACAATTTGGAAGACTTCATTTTATTAAGAAATGCTGTATTTGTTGCAGTTTCAAGAGTGCATAAGAACTCTGCAACTGAAGAAGCTAAAAGGAAAAAAAAACCAATCCTTTCTACCTTCCTGTGTGTTTACTTGGTTAACTGTTATCGAATTGTTTAAAATGCTATTTCTTCTGTAGTCAATTTCTCTCTTAAAGGAAAGATTCTTTTAAGCTCCAGAATGAAGTAAAAGTTGTGTGTAGTTTTTTAAATAATTTACATTATGGCTGCTTGAGTATTTTGAATCTAAAACCAACCAGCACAAAATACCATGTTTGGGAGTGTTCCTTGAAAGAAGGAGAACATGGCCATTTGCAGCTGAAATACTTTATTTGCACTTTATTTGTTTGCATTTCACCCCTTTTTGTTAACTCACCCGGGGCTTCATGTTGATCAAACAAATTCAGGTCATGAACAGATTTCTCTTTGTGTCTCACAAGCAGGTATTTAACTCATTTCAGTTAGGTGGATGCTTAGAAGTTGCAAAACCATTTGCATGAATTTGTTTTAGCAGATTTTTCATTTGCATTTGTGTAGAGTGTAGATAATTTTGCTTGAGTCTAGAGATCAGTGTGGTGGCTGAAGTGTGTATATTACTGTTTTTCTTAGGCTTACATGGATACATTGCAAACTCAGTGGAGCTGGATTCTTCAGATCACCAAATGTATTGATGTTCATCTGAAGGAGAATGCGGCTTACTTCCAGGTGAGTAGTGATGTGGGGAACTCATACTACTTTTAAAAAAGTGTGACTCCCATCAAAGATGCATTTATTGTGCATAGCACACTGTTACCATGTTATAAATGTGCCAGAGGTGAACTGGGATTTCTCATTCAAGGAGTCCATCAATTTTAATAGACATTTTTAAGAGCTACACACAGCCAAATTCACAACTTTTCTCCCGTAGTTCTTTGAAGAGGCCCAAGCCACAGAGTGCTACCTGAAAAACTTACAAGACTCTATCAGAAAGAAGTTCATCTGTGATAAGAGCATGTCACTGCAGACTTTGCTGGAGCAGATCAAAGAGCTGGAGGTACTGTCATACTCGCCTGACAGGTTATGTTCTGCTTTTCTGGGAAATCAGCTGCCCTCTTTGGATACCAAATGTAAACCCAAGTGCTCTGCAATGTTTAAATACAGCACTGTATGAACTTGAGACCATTATATTTTTAAGTCTGGAGCAAGTCCAACAAATTCCCAAGTTTCTGACATGCTAACAAATGAAAAGCAAAGTAATGCTTTTGTTCTTAGGTGGTAGAATAGATTTTGCCGCAAAGGATAAATGCATTTGATAAATGATGTCACTCTCACCGTAGTATCTTTGAAAGGATAGAAGGCAGCTTTTTTAGCTGTTTTCTTATCGTGAATTAAGCATTACAGTCCCAAATCGGAGAAAAAATGGTCAGTGGTGTAAAAGGCCAATTGATTAAGTCAGTTTGAAAGTGTGATTGTTCCCTTTTTTGTTACCATTCATTTTGTGAGATTCTTTCAATTTATGCCTCTGTTTCGTAAACATTGGTTTAAGCACATTGAAGATCTGTATGAAAAAGCTGCTATGCAAATTTTGCAAACTTTGCTTCTTGCCAGAGCTGCAAAGATACTTCGTTAGATGTTTCTCTGCTCTTTTTAAAACTGCAGTTTTACATTGTAGGCCAAAGACTCATAAATAAGTTTTGCCTTCTATGAGCTCCAGCTGTATCCCTCTCTTTATAAAACAGCAGGAACTAGATGCCTTTTCTTTTTAGAATAAAATTGTAACATATAATTAATCTTTGCAGAATGAACGAGAGAGAATTCTTGAATACAAGAGGCAAGTGCAGAGTTTGGTGAATAAATCCAGGAAGATTGTGCAGCTGAAGCCACGTAACCCAGACTATCGAAGTAACAAGCCCATTATCCTCAAGGCTCTCTGTGACTACAAACAGGATCTGGTATTGTATTCCTTTTTGGCTGAGAAAGAACATCATGTAAACTAGAACATTGTAAATTACGTAGTATGCAAACCATTGAGCTGATAGGTGTAACCCTTTTATCTGCTTGAATTTCTTTGACAGAAGAAGCTCTGCCTTTCTTGCCATTATAAATAAACAAGTAGGTTCTTACTGGTTAATAAATCTAGTCAAAATTATTATTATTAATCTATTAAATAGCATTAATACTCATGTTTCAAGTTAGAACATAAAGGTCTTGTTGACAATAGGATTAAAATTGTTGTACAGTTGCTTCTCAGCATCCACACCTTTTTTTTTTGGTGATTGTTCACCTTTCCAGTGCCTCTCTGGATCCCTAGGAGAACAATTCATCTAACAAAAGTGAGGAATATACAGTTATTCATTGGTATTCCCACTTCTTTTCTGGATGGGCTATGAAATGAATGGTGATGTTTGTTCTTCCTCCTCAGTTCTGAGGCTGCTTGGATTTATTTGCGTACTTTTTCCCTAACAGTAAACTTAGATGTGCTTTCTGCTTACGTGCTTTTTCCTGCACCGTGGCCACACCCATGGCTGCCTGGTGTCAGGATTTCTGGCATTTGGAGCTGGTGAATCTGGCTCTGCCACACTCACTCCCAGCACCTTTGCAAATATGGATGCAGCACTAAATATCCTCATGCCTTCAGCTCACTGGCTTAAAGCCATGTATGGTTGCATAGCTTACCAGGCCATGTGTCCACATTTGGTCTTTGTCAGGGCAGGCCCCAGGTCTGATGATCTATCAGACTGGCAACTGCTCAGAGTGTTCCCTGGCTCACTCTTGGGCTTTTTTGGGTTTTCTTCATGTGGAAACCAGATTGAGGGAAAAGGGGTTGGTCTGTACTGGTTTATTTTCCCAATATGAAGCTGAGATGCACACCCAGACCTGGCAGCTGGGAAGCACTCCTGCTTCTGTGATCTAGGTGCATCTTCCTTGTGTGTGTCTCCTGGGAGCCCCACCTAACTTGACTGAGGACAAGCATTGTTCTGCATCCCTTTCAGAAAACGGTGCGCAAGGGTGATGAGTGCATCCTGAAGGACAACAACGAGCGCAGCAAGTGGCTGGTGACTGGCCCCGGAGGAGTGGACATGCTGGTGCCGTCTGTCAGCCTTATCATCCCACCCCCCAATCCACTGGCAGTGGATCTTGCTACCAAGTGAGTTTGGACACTTGCCTCTGGGATTAGTGTTCACTCAAAATGGCAACCTGTCACAAAATATGTTCTGTGCCTTGATCAGAGTGCTCCTAAAGGTGGGGGATTAAGGACTCGACCCTTTACTTGGGGAAACTCACTTCAGTGAAACTTGCTGGGATATAGGCTGGGGCCTAGAAATGTTTAAATGTTAATGTCTATGAGGTTTTTCTCATCTATACTAATGAAAGTCATGTATAAATTAATTTCCAAGATTTTTTCAACTAGAGAACTAGCCTTAACACACTCCACATCTGGTGGATGTTTCTTGAGATGTTTTGTAGCTGTGCTACAAGGGCAGATGCATTCTGATCGTGGTTTTGTTGTTTTTTTTCCCTCTCATGCTAGAATTGAGCAATACTATGAAGCTATTTTAGCTTTGTGGAACCAGCTGTATATCAACATGAAGAGCCTGGTGTCCTGGCATTACTGCATGATTGACATTGAGAAAATCAGAGCTATGACTATTGCCAAGGTAAGACACCAGCTGGCCTTGCCTGCAGACCAGAGACATCCATGAGCTGATGTCTGCTGTCCCCGGCAGACCCTGCAGTATCCTGTGCAGATGTATGTTCTACAAAACCATGGGCCTTCCTTTTGCTAGATTGCACAAACACTCACACATATGGAAGTTGTAATTTTATTAAAGGAGAAACAAAATGCTTTCCTACTCAAACACAATACAGATAAGCAGGAAGGTTAGCTAAAGGAATTTATTACATGCTTGCTGTACTTGTTCTTACTGTAAACGGGCATGGATAAACAGAGTAAGAGGTAGAATTTTAAACTGCTTTTAAGGTAGGAAATGATGGTAACAAGGATAGATGAACTCAGATGGGACTCTTAGCACCATACTTTTAGAGGCAGCCTAGTTAGGATTTATTCTAAAGTGTGATTACTTTGGGTTTTTTATAGGTTTATTAGTTTGTTCCTTAATGATTAGCTAGTCATAAAACTTACTCAACTGCTTTTTTTTTTCCCCTTTTATTTCAAAATTCTCTTCTTCCTTGTTTCAGCTGAAAACAATGCGTAAGGAAGATTACCAAAAAATAATAACTGACCTGGAGATCCATTATCAAGAATTCCTCAGGAACAGCCAAGGCTCAGAGATGTTTGGTGATGAAGACAAGCGAAAGATGCAGACCCAGTTCACTGATGCTCAGAAGCACTACCAAACCTTGATCATACAACTGCCTAATCAACCACGACAGCCTCAAACAGGTTTGTTGTTGTCCTGGCTTTTGTAGAGTTTGCATTGCTGGGGTTTCTTTGTTCCAGAGGTGGCTGGTGGTGCATTCTTTTTATGTGAAAATGTTCTCTTCAACATATGAATGGGAATATGTTCAAGAACTATCCTGCTGTCTCCCAACATAACAAAACTGGCCTTGCACAGGGGAAGATTTTGTTCTTCCTTCCTTTGGTGGGAATCTGGGAATAGTGCTCCAAAATTCATGGAATTTGCTGAGAGAATGAGAAGAGTTTAGTCCATCTGATATATTTCTGTTATTAGGAAGAAAAATCATACTGCTGCATTTTAGGAAGCAAGTTTATACTTTTGTGAAGTTGAGATTTTTTTTTTGCTGAAACAGCTGCCTATGGGCCCAGATCTTCCACCTGTTCTCAGTTCAACAGATAATTCAGTGCTTGGATCACTTGGGCACTGCCTTGTCTTCCTACATGTTCCTGCTCAGTTCTCTGGCAGCTGATGCTTACCCAATTCATTTTACAGTGGTCCCAACTGAGAGCTGTCCCGTGGGTTCCTCAAACACCATTATTGTTAATGAGAGAAACCGAGAGCATGAGAAGCAGGAGGCCTGGCTGCTGATGGAGCTTCAGAAACTTCGGCGTCAGATTGAAGCTGCTGAAATTCAGATGGTGCAAAGAGCTCCTCTTGGAGTGGATCAAGGGGCTATGCACGACTTTTCAGTCAGAATAAAGGACTTAGAGGTAACTGTGGATGTTTGAGCATCTCAAGTTCAGTATGACTCTGTGCAGCAGTTCTGTTTATGATCATCTAGGAAAGACACAGACTCTGTGCAGAAAATTCTCAGTTGGAAGCTAACCATTATGATTTGGATTTTGGATTAGAATTTACCTTCCAAGTAGAAAAAGTTGACTCTTGAATTTTAGAAATCAAATTCTGCCAGGCAAGGAATACAGAAAGGTTGATGTCAGGTGCCTGTGAATTCATGCTAAGCCTCATCCAGAGTAAAGTCCTTTTTCAAGGATTTCACTTAACCACCTACCTATAAAGTGCTGTCTGTGGGATACAGGCTGGATACACCAGACTTACTATCTCTCTCCTAGCTTTTTTGATTTGTAAGAGACCATGGAGAGAAGATGGGTACAAAAAGGTAACAGGTTCAGCATATGAGAAATTCCTGTGGGGCAATGAAGTTACAAAGGTCTCAATAACAGAAGGACCTTGGCATGTCAGAGCTGAGTTTTGGAGAGGAGATGCTCAAAAAGACATATAACCTATTGTGGACAGAAAAGAAACTGCTCAATAATGTTTGCCTTGAAGAAAGCAAGCTCAGCCACTTCTGCAATCCTCAGTCAAGCTGGTTATGTAAGAGCAGACTGCTTGGATAAGGAGACCAATTCCATATGAATATAGAATAGAATGATCATTCAGCCAACCAAAAATGTGTAAACCAGGCATTCTCCTTTTCCTTAGGGTGTGCAGAATGACTCTCAAATAATGGCTGAAACCCTCAATAAGCATAAGGACTTGCTGCCTAACTTCAGAGGCTGTGAGAAGTATGTGTACTTGCAATCAGAAATAAATGCCCTTTTTCAAAAACTGGAAAATATTAATGGTGTTTCTGCTGGCTACTTAGACAGGTAAGTAAATTGAGGCTACAGCAATAAATATTCGCTTTCTTCCATAATTCTTAGTCCAGAAAGCTGCCTTTTGTTACCAGTAGTGTAAAATTACACCTTTCTTCTCTGCAAATTGTGTACATGTTGGTAGAAACAATTTACGTAATTTGCGTGAATTTCTTCTCTTTTCTGGAACACTTTAAAAAAAGAAAGTGAGAAGCATGGATATCACAGAAATTTCTTGTGTTATGTGTTCTCTTCAGCCAATCATCTCCTGCTAATTAAAAACAACGCTGTTCCTTCCCTAGTCCGTAACAGATTTGCCTTGTATCATTTATTTTAGCTTGAATGCACTGAGGTGTCTGCTCCAGGTTATTCTGCAAACAGAAGATGTGATCAGAGTTTTTGAAGTCAGACTGTCTGAAGAGGAGACTGTTCCTTTGGATCTTGATAAAGTGGAGGCTTATCGGGCTTGTCTGAAGGTGAGGGGGCCAAAACCCAAAGACACAGCAAAACAGAATTTGTAGCTGCCAGCACTGATTTATTGAGCTGGGGGAAACCCTTCCAAAACCACAGGAGACAGAAATGCTGACCCTGTTGTATTTTATGTATAGGCATGCAGTGTTTTGTAAATGAGGCAGTGTTGCTGGCTGGTTAAGGGAGGGGATTGTCCTGCTCTGCTCTGCACTGGTGCAGCCTCCCCTTGAGTCCTGTGCTCAGTTTTGGGTGCTGCAAGATAAAAAATATATAAAGTTATTAGACAGTGTCCAAAGGAGGCTGTGGGAATGGTAAAGGGCTTTGAGGAAGTTGTGTGAGGAGCAGCTGAGGTCACTGTTCAGCCTGGAGGAGACTGAGGGGAGACCTCATTGCAGTTCCAGTTTCTTGTGAGGGGAAAAGAGGGACAGGCACTGAGCTCTTCTGTTACAGGACCCAAGGAAATGGGAAGAGGCTGTGTCAGGGGAAGTTTAGGTTAGATATCATCCAGAAGTGGGCACTGGAACAGGCTCTCCAGGGCAGTGGTCACAGCACCAAGCCTGACAGAGGTCACAAAGCGTTTGGACAATGCTCTCAGGCAGAGGGTGTGACTCTTGGGGTGTCCTGTGCAAGGCCAGAAGTTGGACTCAATGATCCTTGTGGGTCATTTTCAACTCAGGAAACTGTGATTCTGTGAAATTATTGAAAGTAATATACAGGTTATTACTATTTCTACCCCCTGATTGTTGCTGGCCCCACAGCAAGGGCAGCTGCATGGAAGGTTTCTGTAACCCATTTTTGTACACTATTATCTGTGTTCATTTATATCACTAGTGAATGAAGATTTGAAGGCAGTATCTCCTTTCTTGCATACAGGCTTGTTAATTGCCCTTGTCGTCAAGATGTAACAAGTAAATTTGAGTGTTACTGTCTTGGTTTTGCTACAGAGCCTGTGTCAAATCCTAGAGTGAAAAGTATCCAGCCTGTACAAGGGGAAAAGGGAAATAACTGCTTTGCTGAGCACAAAGTTGTGTTGCAGATTCAGTCTTTTATCGGGCTTTATTTGCTGGTCCTTTTGTACACTGAATACATTTGGGAAAACAGGGACTCTTTCATTATTTTCTGTTCTTACCTTTAGTGGGGAAAAGGTGTGTAGGTGGTGCAAATGGAGCACAACCCAGTTACCTTTTTATCATGTCAAAAGAGAGCTGCAGTTCAGTTGCTGGAAGTTGTTCTTAGCTGGTGTAAATTTGAGCTCCATAAAGAAAAGAATAAAAAGAAAAAAAGCTTGAGCATATCACTGAAGGCTGTAGCCATCCCTGTGACTGGGGGATGCAAGGCAGACCACTGCCTGTGCTCTATATTCCATTTGGTGATGCCCACAGTATGCAAGTATGTGTATCTAAACGAAAGTGTGTGTGAGAAGAAACATCTCCATGAAAGATGTTCATAAAAATGTAAATAGGAGAAAAAAAAAAAATCTCTATAGATTTTTAGATGTTTAAAAACTGGATATGCCACTCCTGAGGCTTGATTCCACAGCTGTTGCAAGCACAGGAATCTTTTATACTTCAGTGAAATTTTCTAGTCAGTTGTTTCTAGGAGCAAGCAAGGCTCTTGTTCTGCTCTGGTAACTGCTCTGCAGAGTTCTGGGAAACTGTAATGCTGACTTCAGAACAGAATAGCAGAGGGCTTTGGTTCAGCACATTATTTGGTCTAACTTTAAACACATTTTTAAGCCAAACTGTTTATCAAAATAGGTGTTTCACTTTAAATAGGTCCAGCTGACATCACTATACATACCTTATTGAGTTAAAACCAGCATTTTAGATCCCAACATATTATGCATGCTGTTAAATTGGTTAAAGGCAGGTATCTTCTCAAGAGTAAATTAAATGACAGCATTTTGATTTTTTTTCTCCAGAAAATGAAAGCAGACCTAAATATGAAGAAGTCATTACTGAATACCTTGGAAAATGAGCTGCAGAGAACACTTCAGATTCACTCACAGTCTTGCCAGTCATACACCTTGTATGACATGGACATTGGAAAGTACTGTGACAAAGTTACCCAGCTAATAGACCGCTGGCAGAGGGCTGATAAGCAAATAGATAACAGGTTTGTTCATGTTTTCATAGCATTTTCCTTACTGCCATTGCTACCAAGATCATCTTAGCAGTGAAGTCTAAAAGAGCTGATGTACACTAATCTTTGCTTCCAAAGGACAAATGGTGACTTCAGGGCAATAAGACTTGAGCAATTGTGAATAGGTTGAACATACTTCAAAAGGAATTGTGTAAGACCAAGCAGAAAAAGGTAGTTAGTCATGCAAATGTCTAACCTGTGTGCTTAAAAGTTGTTCTGATTTTTTTAAAAAAAGTCTTTCTAATGTTCTTGGATTAAGTATTTCCAGTCAGCATTTTTCCCCTCAAAAAAGCAAATGTGTTTATTCCTCAACACTCTATACTTGTACGTGAGGATTAAAAAAGTGACACTAAGAATTAACTAACAAAATTGAACCTTGAATTTGAATCATGAACTGTAGGCATGTTCTGATTTTTTGAGAGGGAGAGGTGGAGGTTGGGATATGGGTCATTTTAGTTTGTTTTATTTTGTTTTTATCTGAGGACGAAATGTAGTCCTAACTAGCTGCTGATTCTTCAGTGAAAATTGAGAACAAGAGTACTGAAGTCAGCAAACTTGATTTTTATCACTGCAAGTTTCATTCATCCCTCATTTTGTCAGGAAAGCCCAACCTCTGTGTATTAGTTACTCAAAAGTAATATATTAAAGTTCCATTTTGGGTGACTAATAACCAGTACAATTCTCATTTATTTATAATTTTTGTTCAGAATCTTCTTCTCAGTGCTTCCAATAGTTTTACATAAGTTTATTTCTGTGTCTTATTTCTGAAAACTGCGTAAAGAGAGAGAAAGAGAATGCACTTTCCATTTTGACAGAATTGTCCCTTTTTTGTCCTAGATCATGGGATTTAGAAAGGCAGATCAAACAGCTGAAAACCTACCGAGATCTCTACCAGGCTCTGTGCAAGTGGATCTGTGACGCCAAGCGCCGGCAGGATTCCATTGAGTCCGTGAAGCTGTGTGATTCCAACACTATCATGAGATACCTACATGATCAGAAGGTGTGCAGCACCTGAATGAGATGTCTTCAGTTATCTGGATTTTAAAGTGTTTAGCTATACAGAAAATATCAGTATCCACGCAGTCTGTAATAGTACAGTGGCCTGTTTTGAATTATAAAGTATGCAAGCTACCAAAAAACACCACATATGTAGAAGGCAGGAGGGAGGAAATATTATTGTCCTCATTACTTTCTGTCAGCACTGCAACAGATTATGAACAAGACTGTGTTTGGCTCCTACACATTCACTGACACTTTTACACATCAGCTTTGAATTAATTCAAGGGACTGTAAGATGGTCTGACTTATGGGACAAATTACAGCACAAAAATAGAAATCAAGTAAATACATCTAAGCTAAAGTCAAGGAACTCTGCCTTCCCAGCTCTGGGGGTATTTCAGTTGCTGGGTGTTCTCTCTGACAAAAACCTTCTCATGCCCAGAGTGCTTGCTGTTGTAAAAACTGCCCAGCTACAGGTCATTTCAGATCTCAGCCTCGGGGGCTGCAGGAGTCTCTTGCTGCAGGTGCTTTCTGATGCAGGCAGCATGTACAGGAGGAAATACTGGTAAATCTTACAAGAGTATTTCACAGCTCACTTTTCTCTTGACAGAACTTGCACAGTGAAATCTGTGGGAAGCGAGACAAAGTCGAGGAGCTTCTCAAGCATGCAGATCAGTGCTCAGCTGCAATTAAGGTACTTGGATCTCAGCATTTTTGTGGGGTGTGGTTTTTCATGGTCAGGCACATCCCATTGTCTCTGCTCTGCTGATGGGTGAAGAGTCAGCTCCCTGATGTGTGTACAGAAATTGCTGTGTGAAGTACTTCTGGGTACAAAACACAATGAAAGCAATTTGTGTACTTGCCACCTGAAGACTATGGGATCATACAGCAGACACCAGTGAGAGCTTGTCTTGTGAATCAAAGCCTCCTTCTAGCCAGACCAAAGTTTCCAGTTCACATGTTAAAAAACATAAGGAAGTCAAGAACAGATTGGTACTTAACGAATTAGGTCTGGTTGGGATCTGATCTAGGAGGCAAGACAAATGCAGATTAGCAGGAGGAATGGTGTGCAATAGCCACGAAAACCAGTAACATACAGAGGGAATGGTTTTGTGGTACTTGCATTTTTGTCATCTTTATATCTGTGCTTTCTCCAGCTTGATCTCACTCTCTGTGACAAAGATTTTGCTATATATGTGACATGGCGTATGTGATATAAAAGAGATGCAGAGACTGTTATTTCTGATGAAGTTTTGGTGGATAGCAGTACTTAGATCTGCTACTCCCATGAATCTTTTCCATCTCCCTGTAGCCCTCAACTTACAGAAACAGTTGTCTTCTTGTTTTTGAAAAATGTTTTTCCTCTTTTTCCCTGGTCATTCTCCTCTATGAATCTCCACAGAGGTACTTGAACTGATGAGCTTCTGTTTATGACAGAAGATCATCTGTACCGGGTCAGAAATATAAGCAAGGGAAAAATTTTGCTTTTCATGAAGAAAGCAAAACCAAAAAACCCCAAAAACTTGCATTTTCTGAAGTAGATTAACAGAGAATTCTTTGACAGTTTCTAAATGGGTCTTGCTTTTTGTCTTGCTTTTCAGGATTATGAGCTACAGGTTGCCTCCTACAGTTCAGGATTAGAAACATTGCTCAACATACCTATCAAGAAGAGTGTGGTTCAGTCTCCTGCAGTGCTGATTCTACAAGAGGTACCTTTTTTTCCTCCCCTTCGGTCTTCTGAATACATTTATTTGTCTGTATGAGCCCTTGTGAGTCATACCCAGCTGTATTCTAATACTTAGCACCGTCACTAGTAATGTGCACTAAGCACGTAAGCACAAGTTAATGCAGAATAATCATTGTGCTGTAAAATCAGACCTGGGTGTATTCAGACATTAGATTAGCCCTCAGGAATCTTTCTCCTTCCTATGCAGTGTCCACTGCATACATGCTGTGAGAAAGGTAGATCCATGCTCCAAGTGGTTTAGTCATTTTCAGCCTGGGAATTGACTGCTATTAAAATTAAACTTGGGTTACTTGTGACTGTCAGACAGGAAGAGCATGATGAACCAGGGGATGAAGGCTTGAATTTAATATCATGTCAGCAATGGGGGGCAAACAATCCTGAAGAAAGGAAGAATTTACACTTTCAGAAAGTCATGTGAATTTGTGAGGAGGAGAATTTGCTTTTTACTTTGTCAAGTGCTAACTTGACTTCGACTTTGTACAAGCTGCTAACAACTCTGTTTCTTTTCAAGGCTAATGAGGCTCAGTCCCGCTATATAGAGCTTCTTACAAGATCAGGAGATTATTACAGATTCTTGAGTGAAATGTTAAAGAGCATGGAGGATTTGAAGGTATTCTAACTCTTATTTTCTGTAGCTTTCATTTTTGTCACAGATTAGAAAACTATCACTGGTCAGAAGCAGAAAGTACAGTGTAAAATAGCTCACAAAACTATATCCAGAACTCAGAGGTATCCTACAAAGGAGGCATATTAGCAGTGTCGTGGAAGAGCATCTTTTGTTGAAGAGTACAGTGTTTTACAGAGTGTGAAGTGAGGTAGAGAGCTGGTCTCCTTGGTAAATAAGGAGGTGCTTATCAAGCCACATGAGCAAGCCTTCCCTGCCCATCCCAGCCTTGACCTCAGTGACAGCACGGCTACCTCAGTGCTGAAAACTTGCTCCTCATGCTTGAGGGCAGCTCGTTTTAGACCATATTCTAAAGTGTTTCAAGAGAAGCAACTTCTGATTTGATACAGCTCAGTGAAACAGAGAGGCTGATTAAAGAAGTTGCATATATGGAATGTGATTTTCACCTGTTTGAAAACTGGGGAGGTTCTAAAGGTGACTATTTCATACTTTGCTGGTGAACTTCTGCTACACCACATTTTACTATCAGTAACACACCTCCCTCCCCCTATCAAGTATCCTTTTCCCTCTGAAAGTCATTATGTACTGATTTCTAAATGAGGTTTGACTCTGAATAAATAAGGACTCCAGAATTTGTCTTGATGACGTTAAATAAAAAAGGGGGTTTAGTTCTCATTGAAGCGGTAAAAAAAAAAAAATTTAATTAATTAAAAATTTATATTTTATTGCATGTGATGATTTTGAAGCAGTTGTCACAAATATTTATGGGAGATTTTCTGTTTGATTGTTTTTCTGCTATCATGTTGCAGATGAAAAACACCAAAATTGAGCTCCTGGAAGAAGAACTCAGGCTTGCTAGGGATTCAAATTCAGAGACAAGCAACAAACATAAATTCCTGGAGCAAAATCTGCAGAAGTACCAGATGGACATTTCTCAGCTCAAGGCAAAGCTGATGAGTTTGGAAGAAATGAAAAGACAAGCTGAAATGGATGGAAATTCTGCTAAGCAAAACCTAGACAAATGCTATGCCCAAATAAAGGATCTAAATGACAGAATAACCAGGTTGACTTATGAGACTGAAGATGAGAAAAGGAAAAGGAAGTTGCTGGAGGATAGATATGAGCAGCAGAAGAATGACTATGACCAACTGCAAAAAACAAGGCAAAATGAGAAAGACAGCCTTGGTTGGCAGAAGTTAGAGTCTGAGAAGGTCATCAAGGAGAAGGAGTACGAGATAGAAAGATTAAGGGTTCTTCTTCAGGACGAAGGCACACGGAAGAGGGAGTATGAAAATGAGCTGGCTAAGGTAAGGAACCAGTTTAGCGAGGAGATGAGTAATTTAAAGAACAAGTATGAAACAGAAATTAATATTAAGAAGACAACAATCCAGCAGATAGCTGCACAAAAAGATGATGACGCGAAAGGCCTCAGAGCCCAGGTTGACAGACTGACAAGAGAGAACAGAGACCTTAAGGATGAGATTGTGAGGCTGAACGATGCCATCCTGCAAACAACAGACCAGCGGCGGAGGGCAGAAGAAGACGCTCTCCAGCAGAAGGCTTGCAGTTCTGAGGTGTCACAGCAGAAGCATCAGTTAGAGCTGGAGCTGAAACAGATCATTCAGCTTCGAGGGGAAGACAACTCGAGATACAAGCAGGCTCTTGAGGAGGCTGCCTCAACTATTCAGGATAAAACTAAGGAGCTGGAAAGGCTAAAGCTTCAGCTTCAAGAAGAGGCTAAAAGCCGATGGGAACTTGAAAATGAGTTGGCTAAGGTAAGAAACAGTTATGATGAGGAAATGATTAGTTTAAAGAACAAATATGAAACGGAGATTAATATCACAAAGAACACTATTCACCAGGTCACCATGCAAAAGGAAGAGGAGACAAATAATTATAGAACGCAGCTTGATAATGCCATGAGAGAAAATAGGAATTTGTGTGAGGAAATTAGGAGACTGAAGAATACAATAAGTCAGACAACAGATAATCTACGGAAAATAGAAGAGAATGCTCAGCAGCAAAAGGCAGCTGGCTCAGAGCTTTCTCAGAAGAAACAGCAGCTGGAGATTGAGCTAAAACAAGTTATTCAGAGACACTCTGATGAAAGCATGCGGTACAAACAGTCACTTGATGATGCTTCTAAAACCATTAAGGAAAGAAACAAAGAGATTGAAAGGCTGAGAAAGTTGTTGGATGTAGAAACAAGTCAGAGGAAGGAAGTGGAGGATGAGAACAGTCAGTTGAAAAGGGTCCAGTTTGACCTGCAGAAGGCAAACACGAGTGCGACTGAGACGATTAACAAACTGAGGATCCAAGAGCAGGAACTGGCCAGACTGAAAATTGACTATGAGAGAGTTTCACAAGAGAAAAAGGGCAGGGATCAAGAAAGTGCAAAGTTCCAGAGCACTGTAAAAGACTTGCAGATCCAGAAACATAAGCTGGAGGAGGAACTGTGCAGACAGAACAAGAATTTAATGGAGGAAACATCCAGGAGGAAAAAACTGGAGGAGGAAATAGAAGGCATGAGGAGATCTCTGAGAGACCAATCAGTTAAGATAACTAATCTCACACAGCAGATAGAGGAAGTATCTATTGTAAAGAAGAGGAATGAAGATGACCTTAGACACCAAAGAGAAGTATTAGATGGTCATGTGAGAGAGAAGCAAAGATACATGGAGGAGTTAAGAAAGTACACCTCTGACATTGAGGCTTTACGTCGTCAGTTGGTCCAGGAGCAGGAGCAATTAAAACAGGCTCACCTACGATATGAGCACTTACAGAAAACCTCTGAGGAAAAAAGCAAAGCCTTGAATGAGTGCAAAATAGAGATTGAAAGGCTTCAGTCTCTCACCGAGAACCTTACCAAGGAGCACTTGTTACTGGAGGAGGAGCTGCGAAATGTTAGATTGGAGTACGATGACCTCAGAATGGTCAGAAATGAAGTTGATGAAAAAAATACCACCATTGCTGAACTAAAGAATCAGCTTCAGATGAGCAGCAAGCAAACCCTGGAACTTCAGGGGTTGCTTAATGATTTACAGAAAGAAAGGGAAAAATTGAGACAGGAAATTGAAAAATTCCAAAAGCAAGCTCTAGAGGTATTCACACGTATTTTGATCCCAGCTTTACTGTTTCTCAAGTATATAATTAATTGCAGTGTCGATTTGAACAAATTAATTCACCCTTCGCAGTTTGAAGTCACTGTACTTGTGACTAACATCCCCTTTATGACCCTTCCTCTTGGTTAAGTTGTAAATAAAGATGGCAGGATTTGGCCACTTCCTTAGGTTCTTTACTCCCTAGTAACTGTTCTAGGGAGCCATAAGCTCTCATCACCCAGGAGAGCCTTGTTCTTAGGCCTTGCCTCAGAAAAAATCTGTATTCTGTGCCACTGTCCAGCAAATCATCTTAGGGAAAAATGGGAGCATGTGGAGTACCACTGTTCTTTAACAGTTCCTTGCTGGCTGTGTGCTTCCCAGGCTGTTTCAGCCAGGATGGGTTAAAGCTGTCCTTTGAGGCTGACCTGAGTGCTGTCACAAGCTAAACTGCCTAAAAACCCCAGACCCAACAAGCTGTCAAGGTGCTGATTAGCTGGGTAAGACGTTTACTCCAAGTGAGGATTAAAAGTCATGTTGTCAGCTGTACCTAAGGTACTAAAAGCTTATCTTTCATGGACTCTTTGGGTGATTTATGTTCCTAAATCACTAGGGGCATTTGCAAATTTTACTATTGGCTCTTATTTCTTAAACTTTAGGTGACAACATAAACAAGTGAAAGAAAACATTTTTTAATATTTTGTTCTGCCCTGTTTCTTGTACAAAGAGCTACTCTTCAAATATATACAAGAGAGCACGTATGAAAATTGTTTTTTTCCCTAGACTTGTCCCTTCTATTTCTTTTCTCATATCCTTTATTCAGTTTTTATTTCCTTTATTCTAAAAATCCTAATACTGATATTAAAAAAATACTAACATTTAGGATTATATAACACCTGTGCATATATATATTCACTTTTATATGCATGTATTACAAGTAGATAAACTTGTATTCAGTTTAATATGGACTGCATACAAATGTGCATGCTTGTGGGTGTTTGTGCATATGCATATATGAAAACACTGCATGAATTAAAACAGAAGGCAGCGCAGGTAAAATTGTTCGGAGTGACATGTGAAACTAAAAGGAAAGCAAAAATTGAGTCATATGTTCCCTTTTTATCCATGTATGACCAGTCCTTAGCTGATGCAAATTCCCCTGGATTAGTAGGACTGCCAGGACATCTGCTGAGCATCAGGCTATTTATGAGTCTTAAATGCTCTATGTGTTTGTCAGTGTTCTGTGAGAAGTATCAAAAAGTTACAGAGAACTAGATCAGCTGAAGATTGAGGATGTGGGTAACAGAATGAAGTCTCTTGAGTCTCTGGCAGTGCTGGAGACACTGTAAGTGAAGGGATAATGTGCCTTCTCTGGTTTATGTGTGTCCGTAATCTTGGTAAGGCATTGCTATGACTAGAATGTTTTCCAGTGGGAGCTTGCTGGAGGTTAAATGACAGGCTAGAGGGCATTATAGGCAGAGGGCATAACCCTGACCAGCACAAGTTCTAACCATCCTTTCTTGGTTTATTTCTCCTTCACAACTGTAGGCATCCAGTAGGATTCAAGAATCCAAAAATCAGTATAGTCACATTATGCAAGAAAGAGAAACTCTGCTGATAAAAATGAGTGCTTTGGAGCAAGACAAAGCCAGACTGCAGAGATTAGAAGAGGAGCTGAACCGTTTGAAAGTTACCCTGGAGTCAGAATCGCGTTCGAAGCAACGCCTGGAAAGTGAGAAGCAACAGATTCTGAATGACCTCAATCAGTGGAAGAGCCAGCACTCCCGAACAGAGGAATCCATAAGGAAGATCCAGTGTGAGAGGGAGAAGAGTGAGAGGGAGAAGAACAGCCTGAGGAGTGAGATCGAAAGGCTGCAGATGGAAATCAAACGGATTGAGGAGAGATACCGGTGCAGACTGGAAGAGACCGCTGTCAAAAACCAGTCAGAGTTGGAGTCAGAGCGTCTCAGGCTGCAAAGAGAGATTGAGAAACTCAAGCAGCGCCCATATGGGGCTCACAGATCTACACAGACTGAGGAAGACTTCTGTATTGATGCCTCCAAGCTGGTGTTCAGTGGGCTGCGGAAGAAGATCACAGCCATGCAGCTGTATGAGTGCCAGCTGATAGACAAACTCACCCTGGATAAACTGCTGAAGGGACAGAGGTCGGTGGAAGAGGTCGCGGCTGACATTGAACCCTACCTCAAGGGGGCAGGTGCTATTGCAGGGGTGTCCCTTTCACCCAGGCAGAAGTACTCTTTTGTTGAGGCCAAACGGAATCAGCTGCTCACAGCAGAAAATGCAGTCCTGCTCCTAGAAGCCCAGGCGGCAACAGGAGGTGTGATAGACCCACATCGAAACGAGATATTGACAGTGGACAGTGCTATCGCCAGAGATCTGATTGACTTCGATGACAGAGAACAGATCTATACAGCAGAAAAGGCTATTACAGGATTTAAGGATCCTTTCTCAGGCAAAACTGTGCCGGTGTCTGAAGCCATCAAGAAAAACTTGGTTGACAGAGAAACCGGAATTCGTCTGCTTGAAGCTCAGCTGGCTGTAGGAGGGATTGTTGATCCTGTCAACAGTGTTTTCCTACCCAAAGAGGTAGCTTTATCTCGTGGGTTGATTGACAAAGACCTGTACAGGATGCTAAACAACTGCCAAGGCAACACAAAGAACTTCATTGATCCCACCACCAAGAAGGCAGTCACTTACATGCAGCTGAAGGAAAAATGCAGGATTGAACCACACACTGGTCTGCTCCTCCTTCCAGTGCAGAAGAGGAGTATGTCGTTCCAAGGGATCAGGCAGCCTGTCTCGGCAGATGCGCTACTTGAGGCTGGAATCATTAAGGAATCAACAAGGAATGACTTGGAAAGAGGTGCAATTACAGTGGAAGAAGTGAGTGAGAGAATTATTGATTTCCTTCAAGGCTCTAGCTGTATTGCTGGTATCTACAATGAGGCTACTAAAGAGAAACTCGGCATTTACCAGGCTATGAAAATAGGTTTGGTTAGGCCCGGGACAGCCCTGGAACTCCTAGAAGCCCAGGCAGCCACAGGGTTCATAGTGGATCCTGTCAGCAACGTGAGGCTGCCTGTTGAGGAAGCTTACAAAAGAGGCCTTGTTGGAATTGAATTTAAAGAGAAACTTCTCTCTGCTGAAAGAGCTGTCACTGGGTACAAAGACCCAGAAACTGGGAACATCATTTCTCTGTTCCAAGCAATGAACAAAGAGCTCATAGAGAGAGGCCATGGCATTCGTCTGCTGGAGGCCCAGATCGCTACTGGAGGGATCATCGACCCCAAGGAGAGCTACCGCTTGCCAGTGGAGACGGCCTACAAACGTGGCTACTTCAATGAGGAGCTCAACCAGATCCTTAGTGATCCAAGTGATGACACCAAAGGGTTCTTCGATCCCAACACAGAGGAGAACTTGACCTACTTGCAGCTGAAAGAAAGATGCATAAAGGATGATGCAACGGGGCTCTGCCTTCTGCCCCTGAGGGAGAAGAAGAAGGTGGTGCACACCTCGCAGAAGAACACCCTTAGGAAGCGCAGGGTGGTTATTGTAGATCCAGAAACAAACCGGGAGATGTCCGTTCAGGAGGCATACAGCAAGGGCCTCATAGATTATGACACCTACACAGAACTAGCTGAACAGGAGTGTGAGTGGGAAGAAATAACTATCACGGGATCAGATGGCAGCAGCAGAGTAGTCCTCGTCGACAGAAAAACAGGTAGCCAGTACGACATCCAAGATGCCATTGATAAAGGCCTGGTGGAGAGGAAGTTTTTTGACCAGTACCGTTCTGGCAGCTTGAGCCTGACCCAGTTTGCAGACATGATTTCCTGCCGTAATGGCACTGACGAGGTGTTCCGGCACGAGTCCGTGACTCGCTCTCCCACCGTGCTGAGCGTCAGGAGCTCATCTTCAGTGATCAGGAGCGGTTCTTTCTCAGAGACCCCAGAAGAGTGCAGTCCTATTGCAGCCATATTTGACACAGAAAACTTGGAGAAAATCTCCATTTCAGAAGCTATACAGCGGGGCATCGTGGATAGCATCACCGGGCAGCGGTTGCTTGAAGCCCAGGCCTGCACTGGCGGCATAATATGCCCTACCACTGGCCAGAGGCTTTCCCTCCAGGAAGCCACTAGCCAAGGCATCATCGATCAGGATATGGCCACACGTCTCAAACCAGCCCAGAAGGCCTTCATAGGGTTCGAAGGCATAAAGGGCGGACGCAAGAGGATGTCAGCAGCTGAAGCAGTGAAGGAAAAATGGCTGCCTTATGAGGCTGGGCAGAGGTTCCTTGAATTCCAGTACCTCACTGGAGGTCTTGTGGACCCAGAAGTGCGTGGAAGAATAACTACTGAAGAAGCCATTAGGAATGGGTTGATTGATGGTCGCGCTGCCCAGAAATTACAAGACACCAACAGCTATCCCAAAATTCTGACCTGCCCCAAGACCAAGCTGAAAATATCCTACAAAGATGCAATGAACCGCTCAATGGTGGAAGACATCACTGGGCTTAAACTGTTGGAAGCAGCCTCTGTTTCCTCTAAAGGCATATCCAGTCCCTACAATGTCTCCTCGGCACCTGGCTCTCGCTCTGGCTCTCGCTCCGGCTCGCGTTCAGGCTCACGCAGCGGGTCTAGGAGAGGAAGCTTTGATGCCTCAGCAAGCTCTTCATATTCCTACTCATACTCAGCCTTCAGCAGTGGGTCTATTGGGCGCTAATAACAAGTGAGGGAATGTGTCTGCATTTTATTATTGTTTAGATTACCCTATATTCCATTTACTAAAAGGAAAAAAAACACCTACAAAGTAACTCAAAGCAAAGCCTTGAAGTCTTTTCTGAGTGTGTTACACTTTTCTTCTGAAAGAGCTGTAAAATGCTTGAGTGCAAACTTACAGAATATAGATTAGGGAATGCAAAAGTAATATTTGTCAATTCTGAGTTTCGGTTCCCATTTCTTTTTAGTCTTTGAATTTTAATAGGTCTCTGTATATTTTAAATACAGTGTCATGTGCCTTCTCCTGTTATCTGTAACTATCAACCTATAAGGTGATAACTGAGGTTTGAAAGTCTTGCAGTAGTTAACTTTTTATTCACATAGACCTTTTTCAATTTGCTATTATGGAAAAAAGATACTAACAATATGGACAGAAAATGCCCTTAATACTGGTTTAGAATCTATACCATAAACATGAAACTGTCTTTCAGATGCTCTACTTCTTTATGTTTGGCTAGCCATTTTCTGAAGTATAACTTGGTGGATGTAAAGGGCTATTATTAGGCTGGGCTTTTGTTTTACTGTTAACCCATACATTTTCTACTGTTTTGCTTGATTTCCCTGTAACAAAGAAAATAAAAAAAATCCAACTGTACCATGTGAGCTATTCTGGACAATAAACTTCAGAAGTTTCAAAGTATTTGGTCTGTACTTAATAATTTTATCTGTGGGTGTTCTTGGAAGTGCAAGTTAGAATCATTTTTAAAAGAAGCAGACATTAGCTTTGTTGTAAAAAGTGTGCAGGCACATTACATTTCATGATCCTGAGCCATCACTTTTAAGAATGAGGACTTCTAATCCTGATTTTTCAGTAGGAAAATGAAGATAACACCAATAATAGAAGCTATGCCCCAGAAGCAGAATGCCTGTTGCACACTTGTTTATAGAGCTGATGATGATAATGAAAAGCATATTTCTTCTGCTTGTGATCCAGCTCATTGTCTCTGCAGCTACAAGGGACTGAGTCAGATTTTCCCTTACACATCCATGCAACTTTGGACAATGAGCAGAACAAAAAACTGGCTGGCTTAGCTGTCCAACTGTGGCACAGGAACATCTTTAAAAACCTGAACAATTGCCTCTAGTAATGTCCTTCTGCCTATTCTGTTGGCTCCCAAAGGCCTAGGTTGAGAAAACCACAGCAGTGTACCAGTGCCTGCATGATACCTTCCTGTCATCAGTTTTATGTAGGCTGCTGGTGTCCTGCTGACTCCTTTTATCTGAGTTGAGAAACCAGAGCAGGACTAAATGACCACAGTATTAGAGGACACAAGAGTGATTTGACGGCACTTCAGTCAGTGCAGAAAATGATTTTTGTACCTGGAGGCTGTCCTGTCCTCTCCCCTGTGGCACACAGTGCAGGTACCTCTGGGTAGGCACAATGTTCTCAGCAGGGTGATTGGTCAGTTACAAGAATTTAGTATGGTTTTATGCAACTGCTTCAGTGACACACTATGGTTTTATGCAGCACTTTAGTGACAAAACTGCTAGTATAATTTGCCAGTAGCTAAAATAATTTCTTCCATTAAGTTGTTCAAAGCACATACACCTTTTAGCCATGAACCATGTAGGAACCCTGCTGATATATGAATTTTAGTTGTTATAGATAGAAGATGATGGGCATAAATGCTAACTGTTAATTGTGCTGCCTAATTTTTTTGTAGACTGTTTCTTTTCTGCAGTAAGGAATAGCACGTGTTCTGATCCCCGTCTCTGGATAACATTTACCCTCTAGTCTGAGAAGCATTTCCAATGTTTCCTGGAGATGAGGGCTGTGTATAAAATCTCCACCATATATAAAATGTCTTCATTATTTTGGGACTCAGAAATTATTGGGACCCTTACAGGTCAGTGTTGGAGACCTCCACAGAAAGTAGGTGAGAAAGTGCATCCTGTCTTCACAAGAAGAATCTTCACAGGGAAGCTTCACAGCTTTGGAGATTTCTCTCTACAGCTGAGTTTATTGGCTGTACCCGAGAGGAAAAGTCAATGTCTGAAAGGCTTTCTGACTGCTAGGGAGAAAAGACTCTGTTTAAAAAAAGTAAAAAAAAAAAAAAATCACTGCTTAATATAATCCCAGACTGATTCTGCAGCTTTAAATGACTGTGGGGATCCTAAGGTCTACAGTAAGAGTAAAGCTGGTCACTACTAAAGGAAAGTTCACTGTTGGATGCACACACCCCTGCAGTTTGCACGGGCTGAGAAATCCTGCACCCTCCACAGCAGGCTGGGCTTCCCTTTTTCATTCAAGGCATTCCTGGTATCTCTGTTACCTTGTTTAAAGCTCCATCTTGCATACTACCTTTCTTACTGCTCAGTCAACACTTTGTCCTCTCATAGTGACCAAAATAGGAGGCAATATCACAGAAATTATGGTGACAGTGCTTTCTCCTTGCACACATTCCAGCAGCAGCTGCTGGTGTGGTATTAGTGGCTTTATGTGGCCAGAGGTGTGAGACTCAGGTGCCCAGGGTCTGAGTAGCAGCTGAGCCAGAATAGGCAGCAGGTGGTTCAGGACACAGCTGATGTGGGATGCTAAAGAGGTAAATGGAGAATTTTCCTCCACCATCAAAAGGTGCTGAGGAAGGACGTTTGGAGGAATCTCTTTTTTCCATTTGCAGCCCTGTGGGGTGGTCAGCTGGCAGAGAGAGACGTGGCAGGTGAGCACACCTGGCAGGGCAGTGTGGAGGCTGTGTTTGCAGCATTGCTCAGCATTTCTGGGCTGGGAGAGCCTTGCCTGGGGGTCAGAGGCTGTGGTTTTTTGTAGTCGGGTGTAGCAGGAGCATGGGCATGAGTTGAGGGCTGCTGCTGTGTGTTTGGGGCAAGATGTTCATAAGATCTGTAGGTCTTTAGCACCGAAGGTGGAATGAACTCCATTTATGCATTTTAAAAAGAAAGGCTGGCAACTTTGGATGATTGCTGCTGAGACAGTAACTCCTTGATATTGAAAAGCCTGAGTGTACCTGCTGGTTCAGCCTGTAGCTGTGAGCACTTCCCTGTTCAGGAGAAGTGCTGAGCTGGGTGTACTCGTTGGAAGGCTCATACTTTCCAGCCACTCCTCTGAATTTGCTGCCTCTTGATTCTTCCTTGTGCCTCTGGGTAGGTGATTCTCAGCCTGTTCAATGGCAAATGTGTGCCCAGGGTGCTGACTCCACACGGTGGCTGGGGAGGGTTCTCATTAGCAGGCTCAATTCTTTAGAGAATTGGTCTTTGCTCTGAGCAGCACAGCAATTCATTCATGAGGGTTTTACTGACTGGTTTAATGGCCTTGATGTTGCAAATTTTGCTGTCCTATTTTGAGGCTGGGAAATGACTTCTGGTTAGGGCCAGAAGTGTGTAATGCACCATGAGGTTTGCACAACACAGTAGTGCTCAAGACATAGTTTTGTCCTTCTTAAGCTATTTGGAAATGTGCACTGCCATGTTTAATTAATAGTCCAGCCTTATGAATATGGAAGAGGGTTGGGGAGATTTACAGAATAGCAGCAATATGACTCAGTATAACAATGCTTAAATTACTAGCAAATTGTAAGTATTTAGGCAGAAGGTGGGTTTTGGTCGGTTTTTGTGTTGAGTTTGTTCCAATTTTTATACATTTTTATAATATAAATCTGGAAGAGTCATTTGCTTTTCTGGCTTTTCTGTGATCCTCAGCTGTTCTGAAATGAGCAGAATTTACATGCTGGGTAAAGCTCTCAGAATAATGCTACACTAAAAAATGTTTTTTTTTTATGTGGCCAATACATGAGTCTAATTCCTGCTGCTTTGACCAGGAGTGACTCTGTGAGACAGGGTGAAACTGTACTAGTGTAAAATTTGAGGAGGATCCAAGCCTAGCACGTGCGCATGAGAAATACCAGTGAGGATTAGGAGGTCAGTGGAAATTGAGCAGCAAAGCACTGGGTAAGGGCATGCTTTCTCTTAGATTTTCCAGTATCTGCAGCACCCTCCTCATGCAGGTCATAGAATCACTGAGGACAGTAAAGGCCTCTGAGATCTTTGAGTCCAGCTGTTAACCTAGCACTGTCAAGTCCACCACCAAACCATGTCCCTAAGTGTCACATTTAGGGCTTTGGGGTCATTATCATTTAATCACCACAGGGCACATGCTTAAGGGAGAGTGGCTGGCTTCCCTGGCACTGAAAAGACTGCTGGGGGACAAAGCAACTTTCTCTCCCTTTCCTTCAACATTGCACACTTGTGCCTTTCCTCTCACCAAGGCCTAGGAACACATCCCATTTTCTGCCTGTATGGTGGGAACTGTCAGACAAACTCAGTTTCTTATGAAAATTAAATGAGTACTGACATTGCAGCACAGCTACAGCAGTAAATAGATGGAAGCTGCTGCTGCTGAGTATTGTTATCTGATTACAAATAAACTCCATACTGTATGCAAAGCTTTCCACTCCTAAAACACTTCGTTTAATGGTTGAATTGATGGTAAATAGAGGATGAAAGTATTCCATAAAAGGTGGCTGTCATTCAGTGTGAACATTACCTCCAAGACCATGGCATCTGTCTGAGCCAGAGAGACCTCTACCCAAATTGCCGTTTTACCTCTTAAAGCTTTTGTCTCTTGCAGGGCACAAAATAAGAGAAACACATCTGGCCACAACTCTTCTTTGTGAACTGACCCTAGGGGCTTTTGGATTCTTACCTGCTTTCCCAGCTGTTTCTTTCACTCCAAACAACCTCTTAGGTCCTCTGGGGTCAGGCTCACCATTAAGTCTAGGCAGATTAGGTTTCTCTTTTTTAAAATATTGCAGATTTTTTTTTTTTTTTAATTAGACCGAGAGTAATGTGGTTGTTCTTTTTTATTTTTTTTCCTCCTATGAAATCAAAGTACTGGAAAATTTTTACAAGCAGCCAAGGGTAGAACTGGGATAGTGCTTGATTTCTTGGCTGAGCTAAGGAGTTTAAAAGCATAATCCAAAGTTTCTTTTTCATATGGTTTTATTTTTAAAACTGTATTATTAAATTCAGCTCAATTTTAAAATGTAGCTATAAATATTTGCATTTAGGAAATAGCAGGAAAATCTTTAAACCTCTCTAACTCTTTTTTAATCTGTAAATCTGTTCACAGCATTTAGCACGTTTGTAATTGATCTAGCACTGTCAGTTTTTCTGGAAAATAATTTGAGGGGGTGTATGGAGGAGAGTAGGAGGAATGCACTTATCTATAGCCTGGAAACATTAGAGCCTCCATTTCTTTCAGATTGCTATTAAGGATTACAATCTAATGTTGCCAAATATTTTCTTGTCTGTGGACCTTCTGCTGTGCAAGTTGGAGGAGGAAGAGGATGAGTCCCAGCATTGTTAGACTTACTTGACAACATTGGCCTTTGCAGATGACTTGGTTCTATTAAGTGAAACTTGGGAGGGATACAAATTTCTTTCTGAAATTTGATGGGTCTCTTGTGATCTGACAGACCTCAAAACACAGGGGGAAGAAGTGCCACAGTTTTACATCCAGCCTGCAAAGTATTCATATGTGAACAGTGGCTGTCTATTGTGGGCAATTAATGGCACATCTCTCAATATTATTGATCTAGATAGTTCTAGAAAAATACCTTGGTATATCTATATATGGATCCATGGGCTGGGATATTTGAACTGCTTCTACTAGTAAAACTGAACAGGTTGTAAAAGCAGGGTGGGCAGGCTCTTTTGACAAAAAGCCATTTGACAAAGTGGGCATCTTGAAGGGATGTACTATCCCATGAGTGATGTACTTAGCAGGCCAAGTTAATGGAAAAGCTACGTACATACAAACCCTTGATTTGACAATTTGAGGCATCAGGGCTTGGTTACCCTTGTCTACTTGTGATGCCATCCTATATTCCAGCACTTGGGATGGATGTCTGGGTATTGCCACACATTCTGGAGTGGTTCCTAGAGTTCAGGTCCAGAGTCTGCACCAAATTGCTCAGTTGTCAGATGACATCACAGATTGGTCATCTGGTAGGTGTAAAGAGTTTCAACAACTGTGACCTGTGGCAGGTGGTGATTAAGAGAAAATTCCTTCTATTTGGGATTCCACAGCAATCATGGTGATCTTGGAATTTGTGGTGGTGAGGAACTTGTCTTGGGAGATGGGAGATATCTTTGCCAAAGTTCATTTTTCCAAGGCCTTGAGACTGGCAAGTATGGGAATTTTTGAATGGGACCAAGTTGCTTGTGTTGCACGCACGTGGGGCTGTGTGATTGTGATCTTTAGAAGGGATAAAATTAGTGACAACTGGATCAAGGATCACTGGGGCATTTCTCTCACAGCTGTCATCACTGTGTTCAAGTTAGCTACATCACACTTCTGGCAAGGGGCAGGGAGGACACTCAAGAGCTGTTGGTGCTCCCATGCAGAGGGTGAGACTTGCTCACATATTAGTGGGTATTGCCCTTCAGTTCAAGATGGCAAGATAAAGAGGCACAACCTGTTGTGTGAACTATTGGCAGAGGAAGCTAAAGAATGGTTAATATTTCAGGAGTCACTTTTAAAAAAACATAAAAATTAATTGTATAAACATAAAAAGCCTGAGGGAGATCAGGCTTTTTAGTGGACACAACTGTTGGATATGAAAGTAAACTGTCACCACTTGCTGATGGAGTGATGAATGGCTGAGAATTCTATATCTGGAGGAGCAAGTTCAGGAGATGGCAAATGCCACTAATATAAAACTAATTTGATTTCTTATGGGTACATGTGGAAAGTGCTTTGAGGACAATTACAGGCTGCTAGCTGAATTAGTACTCTCAAGTTCCCAGCAAGCAAAGATTCCCACTGTTGTTTGAATCAGGCTCTATTTACATCTGTGGACATTTTACTTATATTCACAAGTCAAGCAAGAACTATTTTCAGGTCTCTCTTAACCAGAAATTAAATCTGTTCCAGAGGATATAAAATGGAGACAGTGTCTCGAGTTCTCCACTAATATGCACAGAGGCTGCATAAAAAGTCAGTTATACATTTGCTTGATTTTGCTTGACATTAATAGTGCATTAATTTTCTTTAGTTATTTTTATATATACTTAGTGTGAGATTTGTAAGTTTGCCCTCCACCCATACTCCCTACTCCCCCCCATATGACACTTTGGGCTTATTCATCTTCTAAAGGCCATTTTTGGAGCAGATTTTCTGAGGTTTGTCTGCTTTACAGTCCTTTAATTTTAGTATTTGAAATATCTTTATCTTAAATTCAGACTTGGATCTTGAACTCTCTCAAAGTTTTGGTGAGCAGGTCTCAGAAGTATTCATGAAGATCTTTCTTCCCTCCCCTCTGCTTCTGGAAATGAAAGTGGCTCCTAAAAACAAGGCTTTCTCCCTCTGCTGGAAACCTTGGAAACACCTTCTGTTAGCAATTCTCATCACACCTTGTTGAGCTCTGAATGTTGCATAGTACTATGTGCATCTGGTAAGTAGGACTCTGCTTGCAGCAGGGACATGATGCTGCCCTTTGTCCCAGCCACATCTCACATATCCACATAATTCACAAGAAAATTGTAGTTATGGATTTCCCTGCGCAGGCCTTAGGACCAGGGAATCTTCCTGCCATCTGCCAGCTTCCCTCCAGACGTGGATTTCCTGCTGGGATTTGCAGCAAACTGGAGATGGTATTTGAAGAAGTAAAAAAACATAAAGTAAAATGCTGCTTCCTACCGTGTTGGCACATGACAGGTGCACTGTCACGTGTGTTGGTAACACACTGGGACCTAAAACTGGTGCCCAAGTTCCACTACTGAAGATGCAGTCTGTATGTGCTGTGTATACAATAAAACCCAGTCTTCTTGGGGAGCTTCCATGGCCCTGCTCACTCCTAACTCCTGCCAAGGCAGTTGAAAACATCTGGGATCATTCACTTCTAGATAAGGGCAGTTAATGGCAATAGACTTTGATACAAGCTCACTGTGCAGTTAAGGTGAATCTTAAGAGAGTTTCTAAGTCAGAATTATCATGAGTTATGAAACTTCTATTTATTTTTCAGTTCTGGAGGAACAATAAAATATCTATTTCTAGTTCATTTTTACAGCAACCCTGACTAGCAGGAAGGAAGAAGCTTAGGAGGCAGTAGCCAAGGATGTCATTGGATTGCATGGCAAGCCTCTTGGTGTAATTATAGCAAAAAATTAGGCTGTAAAATCATCTGGAGTGCTTTAGCCACTATCAGATTTTTGGCAAGGGTTTTTGCAGTAAAGTCAGTTGCATAGTGTTGGAAGGTAAAACTTTGGAAGACATTACTTTCTGCTATAATTTTATTTCTTTTTATTCTTCATCCCAGTTGCTTTGAGTACTAAAACTGATTTAATGCTTCAGCCATACTGTATTGTCTTTGGGATCCAGAAATCCTTTCTTACCTCCTAGTGCTGTGATCCCTGGGGGACTCTGAGCAAACAATGGAATCTTTGTCAGGATAAGCCTTTTTGCCTGAAAAGTGATTTCTTTAGCATTTTGAAGCAAACCTTAACTCACTTCCCTGAACTGCTATCCACTCCTGAGATCCCACATACCCTTCATCACTGTGAAAATGACAGAGCACACCAAAGCTCCTCGTCTTGCTCAATATTTCTTGGTGTTTCTTTTTGCTATTGTTTGTATATATAAGTGAATTTAATCCTCTCCAATAATCTTGTTTCATACCACTAGATAGTTATTTCCAACTCAAATCAGGAGCTGCTTCAAAGCTGGATGTTTGCCCGTGTGTTCTACTCACATGCTTTCAGTTAGACATCTTCGGGAACAAGAGTATAACTTTGATTTCAGCACTTTCTTCCCCTTTTAGCACTAGCAGTCAGAAGATAAGGACTCCAGTCTGATTAAGAAAGCACTTGCTGCCTAAACACAGAAGGAATTTTTGATTAAAAAGCTGTTCAGGAAAATACAATGAATGTGTTGAAGGGATCTGTGGGTCATGGGGTGGAGAAGTGGGCAGCTGTGTCAAAAATGTCATTCTCACTGATTACTTGTAGTATCTGGTTTTTTTATAGCCATTCTTAGCATTTAATACATTTCACTATATTAACAGGCCCCATCAGTTTCAGTTAGATGCAGTTCAAATACAAGATACTCTTTTTTGTATCTGGAATAAATTCAGAGCATGAAAAAAAAATTTCATTTCTAAACATCTGACAGATAAGTATTATTTGCTGTTCCTAGGTGTGACTACATGGTTGTCCTCCTTACAATCCTAGAATTACAGAATAATATATAACATACTAACATTTTGCTGTTTTTGATATTTATGACTTCTCCCAACCCAGTGTATACCACTCTTGGTAAAAACTAATGTGCCTATGAAGAATGAAGAAAAGTATTCAGAGACTACGAAAAGCCTATCTTCTGAAAATTTAAATTTGCAGTGGCTCTAGAGCTGAAATTTACACTTGGATTCAGATACAGATCTCAATCAAGTTAACCACACCTCTTTGTAATCTTAGGTAAATTAAGAGGAATTAGAAGTACTTTGATTTGCAGCTATAAAGAGAGAGGCTTTGCCTCCTGGAGATCTAGGATTAAGTTCTGGCTCTACAGAAAGAACAGGGAACAGACTACTGATTCCAGTGGGACCAGTTTTCCACCTTAGTCCTTTAATATTTTCAAACAAATTCAATTTTTTAGGCAAATGAGTAATACAGTCTTGCAACCCCCTTATGTTTCATGTATTGGTCGATGCTTGCTCTGCTTTATAATGTAAATGTCTGCCCTTCTTACCAGGCAAACTGGCATGACCTGGCTCTCTGAAAAGCACTGCTCCAATCTTCGGGAAGTTTCCATATATTCCAAACTAACACTCTCTCACATTCATTTCTAGTGGTAAAGGGAAGAAACGTGCAACAAGGAAAGCAAACAATTAAAGAATAGATTGGCTAAACTTGGTTCATTTAAGCATTGCTTGATATACACTTGCCTTGTGTGTACCAAATGGTAAAAAAAAAAAGTCTAATTTCCATATTTAAAAATCGATAAAATAAGAAAGTTGCCTGCTCATCTTCCTGTAAGGAAGACATGAGGGAAAAAAACAACAGTGAAAACTAGGCAAATTAATTTGTTTAAAACCTCAGGGCAAAGAAACCACAAAGGTTTCTTATTTTGTTGTCAGTCAGGTTGCCACTCCAGGAACTTCACAGCAGGTTTCCTCTGCTGCCATGTTATGATCTGCAAAAAGTTCAAGCAGTGGCACACTGATCTACAGGAAAAGTGAACAAGAAGAAGTGTTAAACTTTCTGAACAGTTACTATCTAGGTCCAGTCTAACTGCTTATCCACATAGACACCTTCACTAGCATAGGGAGCATTTCCCAAATATAGGACAAAACTAATTCCCAGTTTGTGGGAGAAGGACTTGGGTAGGTTTGTGAATTTGTCTGTGCAGGACAGAGAGGATTTCTGGCGTGGTGGTGCTTCACAATAGTAAGAACTAATTGTGGGAAAATTAAACATCAAGGAAATATCTTGTACATTTAACTTGGAGCATGGTATGGTCTGAAACAATCTCAGCTGGAAGTGAGTTTCTAGAATTTTTTGTGTGTGAATTTCCATGTAGGTTTTCTGAGGTTGGATAGCCCTGTGTTGTTTCAGTGGTGGTTTTGTAGCAAGTCAGGGCCACACAGGGAAGACAAAGGCTATGACTGCCAGTTTCAGTCTCCAGAGTTGACTATGGAGCAGAGATTGTTCTGTATTTTGAAGGAACCAAAGCAAAAGGCAGAACACACTCATTAGTCTCTTTTGTTAAATGGAAGGTTTAAAGACTTTTGAGCCAGTCACTTCTAGTTGCTGTTAGCGCATCCTTTGCACCTGAAGTAAAACAAACGTTGTTCTCAGACCCCTAAACCTTTCCCATGTTCTCAAAGATGGGTCTCTCACTGCCAGACCTTTCTTCAGCTGCACTGCAGATACTGCCTTGCTCTTCCCATAAAGAAGTAGCTTGAACTGGTCAGCCCCATCTGTCCTTTATCTCCCATGTAATCTTAGAAGGGCTCCCTTTCCTTGTGAAAGGCAAAGACAATGGAGTATTCCTCAGGAAGAACAAATCTAGAAACAAATTATGGAACAATTTCAAAAGTATTTCTTCTTTGTTGTCACTGCAACATTATGAAATCCTCTTTAAATTTTTTTTTCCATTAATGATAGCTGTCACAGGGAATTATGTCTGTCAGTGGAAAGGCAATAAATGTACCAAATAGGGCCTTAAATATATTGTAGCACTTTTTAGGAAGGAGAAATATCTAGGTAAATGAGTAAAATAAAATAAAGTAATTCTCATACAACATTTTCCATCTGGGAAACCTACTGAAAATATCAATAAACCAACTGGAAAGAATTAAATAGATGTACTCTCTATTTACTTTTGCCTTTTGTCAAACTAAGCTAATTGATTTAATATCATGTAACTGAACTGTGTCCAGACAGCTCTTCTCCTTTCCTGTGGAATGGCTTCACAGCAAGGCAGACCAGAGTCCAGGCCCCCACTGTTATCCATGTCACAGGGACACAGCCAAAGACCATCAGGACCTGTGTAACCACAGAAAGAAACTTTGTCAGCTCATGGCAGATCTACAGTGTCTTTGTGGACTCTTCAGGATTTTTAAAGTTCTGAGTTGCTTGTATTTGATGAGTGAGTTGGACTAGATGATCTCTCCAACACTGGATCATTGGAATGATCCAATGGTCCTGTGATGATATACTAAGCCAAGGCAACATCATAATCTGCAGAGAAGAACAGTTACCCTTCAGGGAGACTTAGCACCTTCATTAATGCATATTTTTTGTCATTTTTGGCAGGTAAAATACTGCAGTATTTTTGGTATACAGATGCAATAAATTGCTGCATTGCACAGCTTTTGCAGAAAGCTTTTTTTCTTAGAGGGGAATTAGTCTTTTGCTCTTTTACAAAAATGCCTCTAGCACCAGGAGTTGCAGCCCTCAGGAGGAGCTTAAAATGATCACCTACAGTGAAAGAATATGTTCATGTGACAGGGGGAAATCTTTTGACTGTCTTAGTTATAAGACCTGGAATATACAAGGCTTGAGTGCATGCCAATGGGAAGTACTAGGCTTAGGCATCTACTTAAATTGCAATTATTTTTAAAATTAGTAGCAAGACCTGTGTATTGTTTACAAAAAGTATAACAGTTCAGTAAACTACTGTGAGTTAAAAAAAAATCTCAGAGATTCAAGAATTTTTGTGACTGAATAAGCTTGGGAAGAAACCCCCTATATTTATTTTTTTAAAAAACAATATAATAACAATATTTTGTGGGTTTTTGTTTGATTTTTTTTTTTGTGTTTTATTGTTTTGTGTTTTTTAAAATAAGGTGAACTTGAAAATATATTATGTAAAAACACATAGCATGGTTTTCTTCATTGTCAGCACCCAGAGCTAGGGGCTGGTTCCATGTCTACAAACACTGCAAGAGTGCTAGGAGCAGGTGGTGGGTCACAGGGGGGCCCTTTGTGACACCCCACTATAGCACATGTGGTCAGTACAGCTGCTGTGTCCTGCAGGATGATGGGATAGGATGGGATCATGGAGCTGGTGAGGAGCTTCCAAGCATAGCCCAACTTTCCCTGCTGTCTCAGCAGCCCCATCGTGCTGAGGTCTCTCCCCAAAGCTTCTCACTTGTCCCTTTCCCACTTCTCATCTTTTCTCCTGCAGAATGGAGGAGACACCCCCTAGCCAGCCCAGGATGTCCTGGGTGGAGGATGGTGCTTCCCATGAAAGCAGCTTTCCAGCAGATCCCTGCGAGATGATTGTGGTGGATCCACTGCAGACAGGTGAGGGAGGGGGCCCAGTTGGACTGGGCAGGGCTGGGGCTGCCAGCACATCCTACACAATGCCAGGACCATGTTTCCCAGGCATGCTGGCAGCGAGGGTCCTGCAGGGTGGGTGTGATGCCTGAATGCTGGGGATGCTCAGGGCTGCCCCAGCACGCTGGTCCCAGCACAGCCTCTCCCAAGGAGGAGCCCCAGCTCCTGCCCACACTGGGCAGCAAAGGGCAGCTGCTGGTGGGAGGCAGCAGTGCTGTGGAACACTGGACTCTCCTGTCTGTCTGCCAGCACATTCCTCAGCCTGGGGCACTGGCACTTTCCCCACCATGCCCTGCTCTGGCATGGCAGCTCCTCTGCTGGGCACCCTTCAGCTGGGGGCTACATGGGAAGGCCATGCCAGGGGAGAACGTGTACAGCTGGGCAGAGAGCAGATCTTCCTCTGCTCTCTTCTCTTGCCAGACCTTCAGTAGCCCTCCCTGCTCTACCCCTCTGTTAGATCCCAGCTGGTTGCAACTGTCCAGAGAGGAAGAGGAAGTTGTGGACTCCATCCAGATCCTCGCCAGCAATACCAGCCTGGTAACTGTGGCCAGCTGGACGATGACTGTTCCAGCATCTGCTGGCAGGGGCTCGGCAGCTGGAGGTGTCCTGGCTGGACAGAGCTGCAGCTTCCACATGGTGCTGCCCCTCAGAACTCCAGTCCTGCTGGCTGGCTGTCCCCCCTTCTCATGCTCTCTGTTTGTCTATCTGTTCCCTGACTGCCAGCATGTGGAATGCAAAATCACCTTTCTTTACAAAATCATGAATCTGTGCATAAACACGGTGTTCTTTGGCACGTCACAACGCCTGATTGATTTCTGCCGCAGACATGACCTGGTGGAGAGGATCCAGGTGAGGGGACACCCAGTGCTTGGGGGAAGTGGCACTGGCACCCTGTGAGAGCAGCCCCTGGGCACAGCTGGGGTCTGGTGGCACTGGGTGCTGGCAGCTGCCAGGTGGCAGCTCTGCTGTGCTCTGCAGGTGCTGCTGGATGACGAGCCCTGGTGCCAGCTGTCCACAGAGCTGCGGCAGGTCGCCATGCTCACCATTGAAATATTGAGGTACCTGCCCATGCCTCCCAGGGACCCTTCCCCAGAGGACAGCATCCCTCTGCACAAGGCCTCAAGGCACTGCTCCCAGTGTCCAGATAGGCTCTCTCTTTCAGCAAGACAGCACAAGTGGTGCTGGAAGACAAAAAGAGAAGCCTCCTAGAGACGTGCTTCAGAACTGTCTTCTGGCTTCCTCCATGCTCTCGTTTAAACAGAGATCAACAACTCCTCTTAAAGAGTGTAAGTCCTGGGTGAGCTGTGGAAGCTCCCAGTCCCTCTGGGCTGCTTCCTGGCCACCCTGTGCTGCCCCATGACCAGAGATCCAAGGCAGGGTAGGGTCTCAGCTCTACTTTCGTGCTGTAGTCCTTTCGTCCCCTTCTCATGGCCCAGCCATGTCCAATGCTGCAGGCTGCTCTGTCTGCAGCAGACTGCCAGCTCCCAGGTCTCTCCTGGGCAGCATGGGCATCCTCCCCTGACACTAAGATCAGTCTCAGATCAGCTGAAGAATCACTGCCCCCACTCTCTGACCTCCTTGCAGACCCTGAGAAGCATGGACTCCATGCTGAGGGCAATAGTGCTCAGCGCTCCTCCCTCCAGAATCAGTGAGGAGCTGCAGAACATCTTGCAGGTATGGGCTGTGCAAAGCGTGGGGGTCCCAGGGCTGCTCCTCTCCCTGAGAGGTGAGTGATCCCCCCAGAGCAGTGCCTTGCAGGACAGTGCCCACCTCCCATGGGGCAACAGGGGCTGTCACCAGGCTTTTACCAGGCTCCTTCAAGAGCACACGGGGTGGCACTGCCTTCCTGCATGGCCACATGGTTGGCCCAGGGCCTCCATCCCAGACCTACAAGGGAGCCCAGGAGCAGGAGCCTTGTTATAGGCTTTGCTTGAGGCCAGGGAAAGCCTTGAGGGATGGTGCAAGTCCCATGCAGGACTGGAGCTGCCCTGCTGCTGCTGAAGCACGTGTTTGGTCCAGGGCTCACCAGCAGCTTCTCTCTGCCCAGGTGCTGCTGGACTTCACCAATTCTAGGATAGAGGAAGTGTGGTCAAGAGCCTTGGGGAGGATTGAAGTGCTGAGCCGTTTCCTGTACAACTATTCCACACAGAAGGTAAGGCCATGGCACCCTCTAGACCGGCCATGCTGCTCTCCCTTGCCCAGCTGGCTGCTCTGGGATGTGGGCTCTGTAAATCCTGGACTCATCAGGGAACCAGCCCTGGACACACTCTTGAGTGTGGAGCTTCAGCACCAGCTGCCTGCTGTCAGCCCTGCTGCTCCTCTGCCTCCCTCACACAGGACTGGGACCTCTTTAGAAAAAAAGGCTGCACTGTCTACTATGAAGACATCCAGATCTCAATCCTTGGGCAGCTGCTGGGACGTATTCTCCTTTTACAAACTTCCTCCAGAGAAAAGGAAACAGCTTTGAGCACTCTTCATCACCTCAGTGAATTCATCTGTAAGCAGAATGATAAGGGGCATTGTTGGTGGGCTTCATTCCCCTCCACACAGACATCTCAAAGCTCTGCCTCTCTGCTTGACCATCTTTGCTCTTCTGGATGTTTCCCATATCATCCAGCTGTCATTTGCTGCTGAAGCAAAGTGCTCTCCTCACATCCAGGATCTTTTCTCTGCTGCTCTCCTTCCTCTCTCCTTCAACACTGCTGATCTGTGAACCCCAGTATGACACCCTCCAGAACCTCTTTGACTGCTTCTCTCCTGCCATCTCACAAGCAGATCCCAGTGTCATTTGGAAAGCTTGCTGGCAAAGCTGCTCTGTCTTACTGACTTTTGCATCTGCCCCACTGTTTAGGCAGGTCAAGGCTGAAGGATAACACACAGCTCCATGGAGAAGGTGACACCACCTCCTTGCTGCGTTGTGTCAACCTGCGCAACACCAAGGTAATGAGCTCCTTTGAGCTCCTCCTTTGCTGGCACTCTCGTCTGTGCCATGGGCAGGGCATTGTGTGAGCAAAGGGACCCAGAATCAGAGTGGCTGATGTGGCCTCACTGTCTCTGATGAGAGGGCTTCTGCTGTCCTCTGTGCAGGGACTATCTGAGGGTGGCACTCTGGTGTCCCAGCAGCAGTTCCAGCCCTTCTGCCCATCAGTGAGCCCTGGTTCTCTGTAGGGCCAGCACCCTGTGACAGCTCATGTTACCCAGCTAAGCAGCACCATCAGGGTGCTTGGTGTGACATCTTTGCTCCCTTCCTTCCTGGCACAGCCCTTTGAAAGGTACCTCACGCCTTCTGAGAGGACACACATCACCCTTGCAGCCATGGAGGTAATGACAGAAACCACTGTCTTTGACAAGATGGTGGCACAACACATTCTGGAAGTAGCCATGAGAGACCCGGATTTCTGGCTGATGGATGTAAGTGGCCTGTGGCTGCATTGCCCTGCCTTTCAGCTCTGTCAAGCCTTCTGCATCTGTCCATCCCTTCCTCCCAAAGCCAGGTGTCTCCAGCACCTGAAGCCCCCTTAAAGAAGCAGAGAGGGATGGAAAGGGCAGCTGAGGACATAGCTGCATTCTAGTGGCAGCACCACTCTCACCTGTGTACCCTCCAGGTGCAAAAGATTTTGAGCTGCATCTATGACAGCCTGCAAGGCATCCAGAAACTAGCAATTCGGCACTGCTTCGACTCCCTGCTTATGAAGATGGCTGATGAGTACCCTGAGGAGGTGGTCACTACACTGTTGAACATTGCTCCACAAGGAGACAGGTACTGGCCCTGACAATCCCAAGGGCTTGTGAGAGAGAGACCTCGAGACTCTCTGACTTCCAGACCTGAGGAATGCTGCAGAACACCTCCAAGGAGTGGGGTTCTCCATCCCACCAAGATTTCCAGCCCTGATAACGTTGTCTGGGTTTGCAGAGCCTGTCCAGAGCCACCATGCTGTTTCTGGGGACCACCATCTCAGTCCCCTCCTGCCTGGGCAGGGTCCCCAGGCATGCCAAGCCAAGCAGGGTGCCAAGGCAGCCCTGCTGACAGAGTGCTCTGCCTTGCAGCACAGCCCTGCAACTATGGGGTCAGATCTTCTACAAGCCCCAGATTCGGGAGAAGATATTAATGGCATTCGTTAGCTTGCTTCGGCTGCTCCAGATGACTGACATTCCCAGCTCTACTGAAGAAGGCACCTGCATCCCTGACTTGCCTGTGGGTTACCAGAAAAAGCCCCTGTCACAAGCCTGCAGGCTCTGCCAGTTTATCTCACTGTGCTTATTTCTGCAGCCATCCTCCAGACAGTTTGCATCCAAGGATTTGGGTGACAAGCCTGACACTGAGAAAAATCAGAGGCATCCAAGACTGGTGACAGCCTCCCTGCTGGTTGGAGGCCTCCACATGCTGTCAGAAACACGTGACATGGTGAGCAGGATGGTGTTGGGGACAGCCACATTGGCAGCTGGGGTCTGGGGCTGTGGGTAAAGTTTGGCTTGGCTTGGCTTGGCTTGGCTTGGCCTGGTCTGGGAGTCAGGCAGGGAGGTGACTGCTCCGTATACCCTCCCTGCCATGGTGGGGCTTGGTGGCTGCCTGAGGAGTTTTCCAGGTGTGATTCTTCTCAAAAAAGAAACTGTCTTTCACACAGGCAGCAAAAATGCAGGTCCTTCTGCCAGATATGGTGGAAGTCCTGCAGGCTGGCAGTGCAGACCTCAAGATAAAGGGCCTAATGTTCTTTAAAAATGTGATGGGGAACACCACCACATTTCAAAACCTGGATAAGACTGTGGGCAGCCCCATCACTGGGCAGCTGATGGAAAATCTCCTGCTCCTCTTTGACTCGGTAAGGCTGATGGGGGAGCCTGAGCCCTGAGACAGGCACTGGGCAGTGACAGCTGCCCTGCAGCCCAGCTGTGTGAGCAGGACAACCAAGGAAAACAGAAAACATACACAGAAATGTACTCAGAGAAGGCTCTGCTCCTCTGGGCTCTTGTGGCTTCTGGGCTTTGCAGCCCAGCTCCTTCTCCCCATTCTGGAATCTTACCCTGGAGCATATCCCCTCAACTCATGGTCACTCCCCATCTCAGTGGGCAGGGAGCTGATGTTTCCAAAGCTTATCTTTCTTCCTTCCTTCCTACCAGGAGTGCAGCCAGCTGCGAGAGCTCTCCATCTGCCTCCTCAGAGACCAGCTGGAGGCAGTGGTGGGGAGCAACCAGAAGAGGAACAGCTACATCAGGAGTGCACTGATCCCACTCCTCTTCCGCATGAGTGACCAGAGCCCCGGAGTGGCCAAGGTACAGGTTTAAGGCTGAGCAGTGACACAGGCAGGGCTGGGCTGCTGGCAGTGAGCAGTGCTCCCCAGCACAGCCCCCCTGCAGAACCAGTGTGAGCAGGCATGCAGAAGCTGGCATGGCCATTTCCAGCACCAGCCCTACCTGCTCCAGCAGGGCTTGGCAGCAATCCACTGCCACCAAAGCCTGAGTAGGTGTGTCCCCACGTTTCTTGGCTGTCTCTGGCATGTGTTGGAGGCCAGGGCTTTGAGCCTCAGTCCCTGTACTCCAGGGCTGTCCTCAAGAGACCCCCTAGATGCTTTGGTGAGGGCATATCCCAGCTTCCTAAAGGCAGGATCCCTCCAGGAACAAATCCAAGAGGTCTCCTTTTCCAGATATGGTGCTATCTCACAATTTCTGCTGCTGTGCAGGCCTCTGGGGAAGCCCTCCTTGCTGCTGCCAAGCTACTCAAGTGGAAGGAGCTCAAGCACCTGCTGGAGACTCAGCAGACATGTAGGATCTGCAAGTGCTTGGTAAGGACAAGCCCCAGGCTGCAGGATGGATCAGAGCTGCCCTGCACCCAAAGCCCCCACCAGCCCTGAGCCCACAGGCTGGAGCTGCACCCTTGTTCCAATCCTCAAGAAGAGAGCCCCAAGGGTCTGTCCCTTCCCTGTACACGGTGAGAGGGAGGGCTCTCAGTAATGACAAGTGTGCTGGCAGGAGGGACTGCCCCAGCCATCTGGGGGGCTATGTGACATGCCCATCCCCTTGTCCTCTCTCTAGCTGCTGAAGGAAAAGAGCAGGGCTGAAGAGTACCTGCATCAGAGCCTGCCATACCTCAGGGACCCTCAGGCCACTGTGAGAGAGGTGGCTGTCAGGTTCATTGGTGAGCCCCAGCCCCTGGAGACCCGCTTTGGGCAACCTGGCCCCCGTTCCTGCTGCTGCACTGCCCTGTCCCTGCTGTGTGCAGGGTCTCAGCCCTCCCTGTGCCACCACTGTAGGGCCATGTAGGTGGGCTTGGTGGCCACTTGGCTCAGTTCCACTCCCCTGGTGGCTCCTGGGGCCACCCCTGTTAAGGGAGAAGGCAGGGCCAGGGACCAGGCTGCTGGAAGCAGGTTTGGCAGCAGCAGCTGATGGAGCTTTGTGCCTAGGGCTGGCTGCACAGCACCTGCAAAGCATGGAGAAACTGGATGAGATCTGCAGTGGTGAGTGGGGACCGTGGGCGGGAGGGCATGTCTGGGGATCTCTGCAAGCACAGGAGTTCATCTTGGTACTGTATTCTTTGGTCACAGCCCTTCAGCCCCTGCAGGCAGACAGCAATCCCTCTGTCTCTAGCCTGGCCCTTCAGACTACCTACATCCTGAGGAGCCCAAGGGTTCGGCGAAAGCGAGGATTCATCCTGCGAGCATTGCGCTGCTGGTGCCCAGGACCAGGAGGAGAGTAGCTGTGATTTCATAAAGTTGGAATAATTGGTCCCAAACCAATGGTGTCCTTCAGATGTGCAGCATCCTGAGCAGACTAGCCTTGGCCTGTCCTGCTGCCTGTGGGATGACTTTCCCTTCAGCTGGAAGGCCCCAGGCTTATTTGAGAGATTGCTCCCTCGCTGAAGTTTCCCCCCAGGACAAGCTGCATTTGTCCCCACCTGGAAAAAGTCCCCCCACCACACAATGAAGATGGGGCACAGAAAGGATGGCCCCACCTCCAGCATCCCCATGGGTCTCCAGGCATTCAATGAAGTGTCTGCTGTTGCTATGTTGCCACCTTCCTTCACCATGATGAATTTGGAAGGGTTTCCAAGCAGTTAAGGGGACCAGAGGGAAATCTCAAGGGTCCTAGAGGGACTGGATGACAGAATTTGCCACTGCCACCACAACACATCAATATTTGCTGGTCACAGAGTACAATATGATAGCTGTGCTTTGCCTGGGCAAAGCAAGGGAAGAAAGCAAAGAATATCACCAGTCCTTAGAGCCCAGTGGCTGACCTTGTCAGTAGATGGTCAGGAGCTGAGGTTGTGAGACAACAAGAAAGAGAAGAGAGTGAGGGGGCCCAATCCACTTCCTTTTATACTTGGTGCCCACCTCTAATGTAAACAAGGACTTTTGTGGTTTTTTGCATAGCTCTTCTCCAGAAGGTGAGTTGAAGGGTGGATTGAGCATGAGCCTCAAGGCAGAGCAACAGTTTGGCTCAGAGGAGTGCTGCCCCACCTCTGCGGGGCCCCTCTCCTCTGATCTCCTATTCCTGTAGCAATACTCAGAATGTTGGAGGCAAAACATGCTTAGGTCTGGACCTCTGCCACGCCTGCTCCCTACAGAGGCAGGGAACAGCGCCCATCAGGAAGTCATTATCACCAGGGATGGAATAGGGTGGCCTTTCTACCATCTCAGTTTTAATATCTAGAACAAGCAGGGCTTGGGTGCATGCCAATGGGAAGTACTAGGCTTAGGCATTTACCTGAATTACAATTATTTTTAAAATCAGTGCTGAGACCTGAAGATCGCTTACAAAAGGTGTAATAGTTCAGCAAAGTACTGTGAGAATAAAAATAACAAAAAAAAAAAGAACTCTCAGAAACCAAATGGTTTCTGTAACTGAATAAGCTTAGGAAAAAATATTACCCCTCAAACATTCCTTTATCGTTTTAACAATGTGCCTAATAATAAGGTTTTGGGGGGGTTGTTTTGTTTTCTTTTTTTAAAAATGTAACAAGATAAGCTTGGAAATATATTATGTAAAAATATGTTATCATCATTTTTTTCATGAATTATTTTTGTGCTTGCCTATCTAATTTTTGATCATTTACTAAAAAATAGCACTGTTGAAGACAGTCAAATAGTAAGTTAAAAGAAGGATCTGAGTTACAATTTTCCCCACTGTATAGGAACTGTAAATCTAGTCAGGAATGAGAGTAACCAAGTTCAACTGGCAGCAAGACTAGACATTCCTGTCCACAGGAGAAAGTTACACAGAACCTTTTATGAACACAGAGGAAGAGTGTCTGATTTTGAAGGCTGCTGAGATATATGATTTCTTTGTTTGACTTTGTGAAAAACTACAGGCAAGTTCAAAATCTTAGTTTTGCTTTTGATCCGATACCTTTACTGAGCAGTGTTTGTATCTATATACAGAGATACAGATGAAGATTGAATTTGACAAAATTCCAACATCTAGGAAATTTAAAGCATAATAGAAAGTGGTTTCAGGTAAAATGTGATTTTAGTAATTTTCAATGCCTGCTTTTTCTGTCTAGTGGTTTGTCACTTGGCAAATGAAACCAGAAGTCTCAACGAAAATCTCTTTGGTTATATACAAACAAGTTCAGGTTGAACTCAATCACTAGCATTCATTTAATGACATAAATAACAGATTAATTGAGGTTGGAAGGGAACTCTGGGCATCATCTGGTCCAGCCTCCCAAAACAATTTGGTTTGTTTACAGCAGGCTGCCTGGGACCATGATCAGGTTTTTGAGTATTTCTGAGGGTGGAGGCTCCACAACCTCTCTGGGCAACCAGACACTGGAGGCACGATAACTTTCAATGACTTAGGAGATAAAATATGAAAATATTTGATAATGCATTTTTAGAAGAAATTTTAATATAGTTTCAGTGGAAGCTAGACTTATGTGAACCAGCTCTTCCTCTAGATGGCTAGAGGAACCTAGCAATTCCTGCACGTTATTTCTTCTGATATGCCCTATCTTACACTTTAACAACACTGGACTTGGGGATTCCTTTCTGCTGTTTCATTAAGTTGCAAGTGACTTTCTCTTTGCTTGGCAGGTTTCTTAACTGAAGCTCATTTTGCCTCTTATTTGATTGTCACTTACTTTAATGTCCTTCTGAAGTGTAAGAGTGGTGGCCTTGTTTTCTTCTTAAAAGGTTGGGAAGAAGAAAGCAGTTGTCTCCTGTTGGAAGCACTGATTCATTGAACCACTTCCAGTTTTAATTTTGAATTAAGATATTAGGGATCTTGGAGACATGTTTTAAATTATGTACATGTTTAAGTGCTTTGTTGCCTTTGAGCATGAATGGAGATCAGCACAGTGATGAAAACAGGCAACTTTAATGATACAGTGGTTCTCTGAAATAATTTTCTTTATAAGTGGAACAAAACTTACTGTAACAAATTATTTCAGGCACAGTTGCCTAAAATTCTGAAATGGCAGCGACTTCCCCGTTACCTTCATATGTAGGAAAGTCACAGGGTTAGTTACAACTTTAAGCAGTGACTTTGTGTCTCCTAGTTTTTGTTCCAAGCTGTTAATGTTTTGGACCCTGTAACTATTTGGTAACAGGTTGCCCTTTTGGGCTAGAAGTCCAAAAAGCCAACAGTTTACAGCTATCTGTAGCAGTTACTTGATTTGTACAATCTCTACTTAAGATATTTTTTTTCTTTTGCAATGTATGTCCTAACAAGAGATACATACATACATATATATCTGCATTTTCTGTTTGTTCATATGTATATATATATGTATGTGTGTGTGTATATGATTTTGTAATACATGAGGAGCATGTGCTTACCTAAGTAGGCCACCAAAGTTGGCAGTGCATAGTAATCTGTGCTGTGTCTCAGGTGTGTGTGTCACAGAAATAGATTTTGAGGCACAGTTTTGCCTTGCAGATTACCAATCTGTCTGGGTACTCTCCCTTGGGACATGAAAATATTTCCATTTAATTTCCATTAATTTTAAATGGGGTGTCTGGTAGAAGGCTGTTTAAATAAGGCTGTTAAACTCAGCACTTTGCATTGATGTGGGAACTGCTGAAATGAACGTTGAAGGAGTGAGCAGAAGGGGGTCCAGTGCTGTGGCTCTGGTGGCAAGTGTGTGAATTAAATTTAAGCTTATTTCTTACTTGCCTAGAGAGTGGAGAGTTGAACAGAAAAATCAGTACTGAGGTAGAAGAACTAGAATCACCTTGTAGAGTAGACAAGGCTTTGTTGCAGCCCTTTTGTTTCACGGATCGTTTGCAGTGCCTGACCATGGTTCCAAGTGAAAGGGTTCTTGAATAGTCCCACCAGCTTCTACTAGATTGAATAAAACTGGCCTGAATATTCCCAGGTGCAAATCTCAGCGAGTCTGCTCACATGCTGATAGCTCATCAGCTATCCTGTATGTCGTCAAACCAGTGCCAGTGTCTAGAATACCAAGACTCATCGCTGTATCCAGCTTCCATTACAGGGGAAGGACAAGAGTCTGTCCCACACAGGTGACTGTGCAGGCAGGTCCACCCTTAATTAGAGTGATTACAGAACAGCAGGATGAGTTATTTGCATACTTTTTTTCTCCTCTAATTTTCTTTTTTCTAGCTGGAAGTTAGAAGAATAAACACATTTGCCCATCTCTTCACATGCAAAATATGTGATAGTTTTGTTCTTTCCAGTCACATAAGGTGTCTAATTTACTGTCACACCATAAACATTAGCTTAATAAATGAATATCACCAGCTTGCCATATGACATGGAAATAGATGCCTATAAGAATGAAAGATGAGTTAAAAATTATATAGTCTAAATACACTTCAGGAAGTCTTTTTTGCAAGATTCCCTAGGATAAATCATATAAAAGCCATATTGTCTTCTATATTGAATTTTGAGGATAATATTCAGAATGGAGATATAAACAGGGTTATAAGTAGTAAATTATATTAAAAAAGGAAAACGGAAGTTATATTATTCCTTTGTACTCAAGCCAGAGGTAATTTTGCAGTTACTGGTCCCTAAAGGGACTGGTCAGATATGTATCAGTAATTCCATACATGGTAATGGTTCTTCTTTTAACACTTGCCATTCATAGCTGCACTTCTGTGTATATTTTCTGTTTTTCCTGGGTTGTCCTTTCTCTGGTATAATGGTTTTTACGGGAGTTTTGGCAACTGTTGTGTGTTGATCTTTGTGCTCCAGCCAGGCCTATGGCAAGTCTCAAAATGGTGAGAAATACCTGCTTCCAAAATGCAAATGTATCTGACCCTCTTAGCTCCTCTGCTCAGACCCTGCCCCTTGAGCCATACTTCACCTCAGCATGGTCGGGGATTTAAGATTTAACTGGTATGTATGTTTTCTGTGTTTTTTCGCTGCTATTTGTTATAAGAAGAAAGCATTAAACCCCCTGTCAGAAAAATATTGCCTGTGTCTCACGGAATAGCTGAAACGACAAAGGACTTTTAAGATTCATAGAATGCTTTTAATCCGGCCTTATTTCAAATATAAAATATTTCGTTTACTTTCTGTCGTGTTTTGCTGATATATGCGTATACGTGTTCCGCTCCCAGGGGGCGGCGGGTCGGGCGCTGCCGCTGTCCCTGGTGCTGAACCCGGGAGCGGGAGGAGGAGCTGCGGTCCCCCAAAGGGTCCCGCGACTCCTGCAATCCTTCCTTCATGGGATGTGACGCTGGTGTCCTCATGGCTGATGGCAGTCTGGCGTACTGCACATGCCAGGGCTGCTCTGAGAAGTCCTTACCCTTGCTTCTGTGTTGTTTACTGGATAATTTCTCTCTTGGAATGGATGTGGCCATTCCTTTTGTAATGTGTGAAATTAACGAAGACAGATATCCAGAGAAGGAACGAGAGATATGCTGTAACATGCAAGCCACATCTTTAGAGCTTTGTGTCCTCCAATAACCTGATGATATAAATGAAACTTGAATCAAAATAGCCTGTTCCTTAGCAGGTAAAACCTAGTTTCCCTGAATTTGCTTTTTGTTTCTCACTCCGACTCTGCTTAGTCAGATTGAGTCACAACTGCTCATGCTAAGATAATGATCTTTCATCTACAATGAAACAATTTTGCACACCAAAGCATTTTTTATGAGATATGCTAGTCATACCCTTTATGTAGTAATATTTCTTAAGAGTGGTTTGTTCAAACTCTGTTCTTAAATAAGCAGAATGTTTCAGTACCTAGGGTGCTGATTTGGAGAGAACAGAATTTCAGAGCCATTCAGCCATTTCCAGCCATTCAATCTGGAATGAATTTTTTAACTTGGCCCCTTATACTAGTGTCTAACTGACATGTGAGTTATTTCTTTTTTAAAAAAACCCAAACAACAAAACCACAAGCAAACAAACTTATTTTCACTCTTCCAAAGAAAAAGACCCATAAAACTTGATGCTTTGTGTCATTTTATTTGATCTCTTAATTCTACCTCTAGGAATCATATGCAGGAGAAAGAAAAATTATATTTGGTATCGTAATTTTTGTCTTGTATAGAATGACTCCTTGCTCTTTAGACTTTTGTCTTTCCTGCATTATCCTGTGTCATCTCCTATTATTGTTAATTATCATAGGTCTTATTCAATTATCAAATTACACAATGACTGTCTTGACAGCAAAAACAATGGTGAGAAGATAATAATGGAGAATATGAGTAGATGATGTAATTTTAAGACATTGCTCTGAGTCTGATGACTTCCACAGAGCAAATTCCAAAATACGAAGGATATACAATGTTATCAGTAACTTTGCATGAAAATGCTGCAGAAGTAAGATATGCATCGACAGAGATTCGTCTCTCCTCCATATTAATGACATCCCAAACCCTTTGTATTTTCTCTTTGCAGTTGGGCATTGTGGTTTGATTGGTATCATATTCTATTCAAGGTGTAAAAAATCAAGGGTTGAACTAGTGATCAATGCAAAGTGGTGAGATGACTCAAGGGCACCAGCTTATTCTGTACTCAAAGATTCCTCTCCTCATGTTTCTTTTACACATAGGTACAGTCAGTTAAAATAAATTATTGACAACTGTGATTTTGAAGTAAGTACAGAACACTAAATTTACGAATTCATATTCTAGTGAAAATAGTCCACATATGTAGAATAGTTTAACTAAAAAGTAAAGCTTTAGAAGCCACAATAGACCAACTGTCCCGAGTTGTGGGATATACCTGGCAAATCCTGAAACAATTTTTTTCTTTTATGCATACTTTAGAGGAATATTTTCCCTGAGAAATCCAGGGAAGAATACAAATAAATGTATTACAAAGGCAGAGTCACTGAGATTGAACAAGCCTGGTGTTGGAGAGAGAGATTGGGAGTCATTGGTAGGATTGTAGGAGGCAGGTTAAATGGAGAAGTTAGTGGGAACAGGAAAATCAGGCAAAGTTTGGGCAAAGAAAAAAGGAACCAATATGAAAACTCAAAAGCAGTCTTAGTAGCTGAAGAATCCGGACTGACAGAAAATATGGCAACAAGAAATAAGGACCAGGGTATGATACAGACTGGTGAGCAAAACTGGTTCATTTTGAATGGGTAAAGGAGTTGGTATCTTCACCTAAAGGTCATTTCAGTGGATTGCTATTTTACAAAGGCTAATGTTGCAGGTCCCTTTAGGGCTGAATCACAAAGAAAATACCAGCTTTCCTATTGTGACATTTTTTCTGTTAAGGCCATGTAACAAACATGTGATTTGATGTCTGCATTTCTCTCTTTTGTCATGTGTATGCATGTTAGGAAATCAAGCAAAAGGCTGGAAAAGGAGATTATTATGTATATTATTCTCCATTGAAATGGTTTGCTTCTTCTAGTCTTGATGCTAATGAGTCACTCAGAAAAAATAAAGGTTTCTATTTAATCTACTACAAGAACACCAGGAGAATTCTGCTTGACCATGTAAACTGACATATAATGGTAAATATGCAAAAATCATGCTGTAGGAATTTCATCTAAGCAGCCAGAATGAACGTTTTTAACCTCTGCTTCATAACCAATCTGTAAGATCCCTTGTCTCATTAACCATCTATTTACACAGAGCTTATGAAAATAAATTATTTATTGATTTATTTATTTAAAAACAAATACTTTAGAAAGGCTGGTGAGCCAATTCTTAGAAGGATTAAAATAACATGCAACAAGTAAGGATCATACCTCAAATGACAGCAAACAAAATATACATTGGTAACAAAATAGCATGATAATCTATTATATATTCTCAATAAAACACTATTGACATAGAAAGAAATACCACCAGTCTATGATAATGAAAATGAAATTAAAGACTACCAAAATTTGTAGACTCAAAGGAACTAAATTAATGGTTCATAAGTAGCCTTAATTCTGGTATTTCTTGATGTTGAATTGCTCAACTCTGCACCTGAAGAGGTTCTTTTAGCTTTTTGTTTGTTTCTCTGTGTGACATATATATTTTCATAAACCTGTCTTTCCTCATTTTTGCACAATGCAAATACTCTGGAAGACACTTAAAATGCTTGCTTGCTAACAAAAATTTCCAATCCTTGCAGATTAAGCAGACTGGCATGGTTAACAAGATTTCTATATGCCATTAAAAAAGCTAGCTCACTGGAAAAAAACTTTCTCTGGTTCACAAACACAGCTGTCCTCTTTCTCTTTTCTTGACCATGAAGTCTGAACTATGGGAACTTTTGCCTCAGAGCTTTACATTTCCAGTATCTCAAGCAACTAAATACATACTGTGCTACAGATACTGCCATGGATTATCCATTTTACACCATCTGCAGGAAATGCTGCAAGAGTTGAGGTCACTCAGCTTTTATAACAGCAGTCTTTCTAGTGACATGAAAACAAAACCACCCAGAACCATTAAGCCCCAGACAATTCCATGTATTGTGTTTCCAGAGTTCTAAAAATTAACAAGATTCAAGAACTGGAAGTGTCTGCTGACAGATTGCTGGTAGACAGGAGTAGGCAATGAGTGATGAAAGTAAAAGTAAAACTAGAAAATTTCAGTCCATGGAATTGAATTCCGAATAGCAGCACATAACCTAACAGTTTCTTTTTTTCAGGAGTTGCAAGGTTATCCTTGTTTGAAACCCTCAGATAGAGAGGCTAAACAGGTGGTGACCCTCTCTTGCAATGGTAACATGTTTCCATCTTTTCTACTCTGGGGTAAAAGATTTAGTCATCAAACTGCTAATAGCAATTAGCAACATCTTTGATATTCTGTGATGGAATTATTTTTTACATAATCATCCACAGGAAAGTTTTGAGACCTCACTGGATGTGCACTGTCATGGTGCTGAGTGCTAGAGAAACATAAAGAGGCAGACAATCCTGCCCTGAAGAGCTTATTACCTAAAACAGGTTTTTTCATTTTCTGTTTTTTTTAAAACTGAGCTCCTTTATCAATGTTGCCTCTGGAATGGGTTCCTGAGAAGGTGTAAAAGGAGGAAAGAGGCACACCAAATATACTCAAAATACAATGGATTTTCTAGTCTCACAGCTGGAAAACCTGGGCTGTTGATTAGTTTCTAAACAAGAAAGGAGACTGCCGCATCCACTATACCATGTATCTGATCTGTTGTGAAGTTGTGTTGTTTCTCTCCTACATGTGTTACAAGGGCTATTGGATGTCATAACAACATATAACCCACAGTTATATATTGATGGTTTTGTGTTCCAGAGAGGATGATGGCATGGGGAAAAGGAGGAGAAACTCCATCCTTTGTGAAAAAGTAGTTTTGCTTTTTCTGTTTAAAATATGTTTCTTGTTAAGGGCAATCACTGTGTCAGAGAGCACCATTTATTGTTTAGCAAATAGATAAAATAAACTGGAAGGTTTACAGTGCACCTTGGGATTCAGACCCAGATGGGTAACTAGCTGGACAGAAAGTGCAAAAAAATGTTTTGAAAGTGCCATCTAGTGGCTCCATATGAGGGGTTTTTTTTTCATGTCAGAAAGTGAAGTTCATCTCCCCAAAATTTGGGATCAGACCAATGCTGATTTCAGAGTCAGGGCAGTGAGTGGTAGAACTTCGGTAGCTACTTGGAGCCTCAATGAGAAGTGCAAATGCTGTAACCTGGCTGAGCTAGAGGCTGTGACAGGGAAACATGTGCAAATGTCCCACAACAGGGATGTGAATCTCACTGCTGCACCTGGATGGGAAAATGGATGTGTGTGGGTGGAGATATATAAATAAAAGGTACATAGAAAAAAACTGAGATCTATTTTACTGTTGGCAGTCCACCAGTTTTTTCCAGGAAGAAAACAGCCCCTAAATCCCCAAATTAAGGTGATTAGGGAGAGAAATGTTTTTCTGAATTGCTGTTTTTAAATACCTTAAAATTTGACTGCAGACCTATAAGGGTCTCCAGAGACAGAGTGAAAATCACTGATGCGCATTATTTCCTTAGAAAGATAGGGACAAAACAACTGAGTCAAACTGGATGGAACAGATTTTTAGCAAACCAGTGGCAGTTTTATTTGGATGGAGTGCATGGCTTTGTAACTAGAAAACTGCAGAAAGGAAACCAATATTTGTTTTCAACCAGATTGGGCTGCTGCAAAGCCAAAAGCTTTATAGCTATGTGCAACAACTTCAAACTGAATTACTGGTTCCCAAGAGCACTGAATTCTATATGGCTGTCAGTAGTTTTATTACTGTATAGTTTGGAGTTTAGTTTGGTATTAGTTCCTTGTAGAAATCATCTCTTTGATTACTGATCCTTTTCTGCAACTGACAAAGATGTAAGCCAATATAAATCAATGCATATTTTCATCTTTAATAGCTTCAGAAGACCAGAATTCATTCTTGGAAATTATAATTTTAATTCACTTGTCACTAATTTAAACCTCAAATTTTCTTCTGGGTTTTGCTCCTGTGGCTGGAATAAATGGACTATTTATTCCTAGTTCCATTTACAGACAACTGTCAGAATAAGTGACACTGAAGAAAGATAAAACCTCTGCAAGAAGCAGTTAGATAAAAAGAAAATGTATGTTCATGCATCATTTAAAGCCTAAGTATTGAAAGTGGTCCCAAATTGTATTTCATTCAATACCAATAGCATTGCTCTGCAGTTCTATTTTCATGTGGCGCTGGCAGTTGAATATATGGTGAAATACATGGTTCACACAAACACCTTGTTTAGCTCCAATTATGCTCTTGAACTTGCCACTTCAATGTGCTTCATACAAATATTTAGTTAGACATACATTGTTTGGGGGTTTTTTCTGACTATATGTCCTTTCCTGAATTGGGGTCAGAGTACTAATGATAGCACTATACATAAAAATAGATGTTCATGTTGTTGCTATATCTGTTTTCAATAAATTAGGAGACTCTCAGGCACCATGGTGTTGAGGCCTAGACATACTTCTTAATCTTCTAAGACCCAAATAAATGTTATAACATATGATAAAAATCCAAAAAGAGTGGAAAAGAACCCACAAAGAGCCATCCAGACAGGAATCTCAAAGTCCCATGGAAGTAAGTCTGTTAATTTAATTCAAGATTACACTTTCCCAATCTTTAGAGTTGAAATTAGTTACATCTGCAACATTAGGAAGGAACATCAATTTCTTTGTTTTGGTAGATATCTTGATGTTAAACCAAATTATGTCCCCTGAAATGAGGAATATGTGAGTGATAAGGAACCATAAGGCTAGGGAGAATGGCTGTGTTTTTCCTAATTCTACTGATGCATAAAATTATGCTAAAAAATTGATGTTTTCCTGCCTCTCCCACACAAATATTTTGGATATTCATTCTCTAATCAAAAGCATTATCAAATGAAAGAAACTCTTCCCAGAAAACATTTCCAGAAAGAAATTTTTTTTCTGTAAAGCTTGAAAAAAATAATTCTTTACCTCACCACAGAACATTTGCAAAAGCAAACTGCAGATGCTTCCTCAAGTTCTAGTCATACGACCCTTAATTTAAAATGTGTTTCTTTTTAAAATGTGGCCTATAAACATGTTTGGGGGGAGCTTGACAGAGTCGTTTAGGAAACAGAAACTTGAGACATGTGGTTGAAATATGGTGAGAAGAAAAATAGAATGCATCGCATGAAGGACATTGAGAGTAATTTCAAATGTTATTTTCTAATGATTTTCTCTTCTAATGGGATCCTGGAGAGACAAGGGACAAAGGCAACAAGGTACGTGGCCTGAAAGCTAATCTGCCTTGAAGTTTATCATTTATTGTTTGTACTTAGATTTTAAGTTTGTATAACAAACCCTTCTGAGGTAAAGCACTCAACCAACAGCTGTCAAATTCTTTGTCTGGTGTTCTATCTTCAAGATGATGAAGGAAATGGTGCTTTGCCTGTATAGGTTCTTCTGCTTCTGTAGGTGATCTATTAATGAACTGATAGAGTTTGTTATATTAGTGTATTTGACAAAGGAAAAGTGTAACAGTGCAAAATCTTATACTGAGCTATTGCAGTCTGAGTCCCTGTTAATTGTTGCATTAATTGTCAGTCTCATCAGAGGGAGGACTAGGGAGGTGATTAGGGGGAGACATCAGAGTTTTACTCCTTGTTGCCAAAGAACTTCTGTTTAGGTATCTGCCTCTGCCTCTGCAGTCTGGACCCTACTCTTTACTGCCAGCATACACTCACTGACAAATATGAGAAGGAAACTAGAGAATTTCAAAATTGTGAAATAATTTCATCTTTAGGTTTCTGCATGGTTCATAGTTTTAGACTGGTAGAGGAAGAGAAGTCTTAGATCAAGCTGATATTAGAAACTCCAATAAGGCCCAGGCACTGCTCCTTCCTTTGCTACAGCTGTAGTATGTTTGTGCCTTCTGTCTGGTAACAGATGTACACAGCCTCTACTGGGGCTGGCAAGACTCCTTAGCCATGATGTGGTGTGAGGACAGGTTGCTTCAGGAGGGAGACAATCCCTTGGTGGACTGTCATAATGGAGTGACAGAAAAGGTCTTGCCAGGAGATGTAAAGTACCCCAGGCACTGCCTGCCTGCTCTGCATCCACAGGGAGAGGGACCCCTGGGAAAATTCACACTCTTTCCCAACTCACCTATTTCCAAAGAGAAGGTACCTGAGCAGCAGACTCAAATTTCCTCCCTGCTGAGGCTCTTATTTCTTCTAGCCATAGCAAGGAGAAACAAGGAAAACACACCCCCTTCAGGTTCCCTCTGTAGCCACATTACCAGCCACAACCTTGCTGTAGGGAGCCTCAACTAATGGATTTTTCCCTCATGATGCCACAGCATGAGGGGCAATCACAACATTCTGCAGTACACCATATATTGGACTATCATTGAAAAACAGCAGCATTAGTAATCCTGAACAAAATCTGAGCTTCTATCTCCCTTATTGTTTTTTAAAAAAGTCGTTTTCAGCATTTCTGTTTTAGAAATTGCTCTCAGTTATTTAAAATACCACATGACTGTATGCATCTTTCTTAAACCACTTCCACAAAACCCAGGTATTAGTCCAAGTTAGGTTTGCAGCTGCCTCCTTGCTTTCAGAGCTCTGCTCTGGGTCATGGCCAAGCCTCTTGCAAATAAATTGTTGGAGGTTTTCTACAGGCAGTAAAGAGAGGCTACTGTAACCACCTCTGTTACTCATCAGCTAATTTGCTGGAAACCTGGAGACTCGTGTGACTGGCCAAATATTCTTTCTGGAGAGAGCACAACGTTCCCTTACAGAAAATAACTTAAAAGGCATTGCAGTTTGCCAAATGATGTATCCAGATTGATAGCTGTGTGAAGAACAGTCTTTTTGTTGACTGCCTTTCTAGAAAACTACAAATTCTGCCAAAAAGTGCGAGGCAGAGGTCTATATGGAAACGACACCAACTATTTAGCCATTCTGAAGCTTAGTACTCTGAATGAAATTTTGGCTCATGAAAGGAAGACTATCTTTTCTTTTGTTTATTGGAGAATGTAGAATCAATAAAAGTTCAATAAAACTTCAGGAGGTGAAAGTAAATCTAACAAATTGGTTATAATAAGTTCTAGAAGACTTCTCTCTAAAACATTCCTCATACGTTGACGGGGTAGAAAGGCACAGACTGATTGCAACAAGTATTCAGCGCACTAAGAACTAAAAATATACTTGGGTTAAAAACAAGAAAAGCATGTGTTTTACAGCAGACATAAAGCTGGTACCTGGAAGTGGTGTTTCAAATTAAGTCCAGACTAGCTGCAGAGTGCTTGTGGATTGCAGGCTTTGTAAGGAAGAATACTCTCTGAAAAAGCAAACAGAAAACCCCACTTTAAAAATGATAACTGAACAAATGGAAATTTTCACGTGCATGTTGTGAGGAATGTGTGTTACTAAGAGACAGTGCTGTAGCTGATTCTGAGTCACAACGGGCCTGTGTCAGACTCCAAAGCACTACTCTACTCTAAACTGGAATAAAGAGCCCATGTCTCAAACCAGAGCTGGGTTACAAGACCTGGAGAGCCACTTTATGATGGTGTTCAGATATGTGTGTTTTGACTTACAATGCTTATTATTTGAAAGTGTTCTTTTTATCTAGTAAGAGGCTATGGAGAAAAAGCAAGCAGGAATGCTCCCAAATGGCCAGAAGAAGACCATCAACCAGCAAATCTTGAGATTTCATAAAGGAAAATGCTCTAAGCACTAACTTTGAAAACTTTTGCACCCGTTAAGAGCAAACTTGGCTTTGCTCATATAAGCTGAGACTAGCAGCGTCCAAAAGTAAAGAGGGTGTTTTTGGAGTGACAAGGATTTCAACAGGGTCTCTCTAAGGAAGGAGAGGAATTTGGAAAAATCAATCTAGGAATATCTATAGAAGGCATAAAAGTTTCTGTTGCAGAGGGATTCTATTATGTGATGTCTGCAGCTGTGGATACACTCCTGCTGGGCTGTCTGAGTCGTAGGTTATCTGCCTAAGCTTCTAAGGCCAGGATAGTAAAAGCACTAAGCCCTGAGCAGCAGGATCCTGTGCAGGCAGCTCAGCCTCCAGGTTTTCCAAATGGATGATTCAGCCACAGCACTACCTCTATGCTGCAGCAGGAGTTTGGCATGAGGTAGCCCAAGACGTTTCCACAGGGCTGTGCCTTTGTGCTTGCTGAACACCTTGTGCCTGGGTTAGTGGGTATAGCAACTATGGCTGCTCTGAGGGAATGCACAGGCTTCACACATTTAACAGAAATTTTAGAAAAAAACCCCAAAAGAACTGTCTAGACTGCAAGAGATTGTTGCCAGTGCTGTCTGTGTATGAGACTGGGTCATTAAGATGCTGTTATGAAAAGTTGTCCCTCCTCACTTTTTCTTATTTCATAGGCTGTGCAGGTGGATCGGTTTGATGACCAGCTGTGTTCCTTTAGCCCTGAGGGTACCACCATTACACAGAACCACAGAATCAATTAGGTTGAAAAAGATTTCTGAAATCAAGTCCAACCTGTGTCCCAAGACCACATTGTCAACCAGACCATGGCATTGACTGCCATATCCAGTCTTTCCTTAAATGTCTCCAGGGATGGTGACTCCACCATCTCGCTGGGCAGCCCATTCCAGTGGCTAACCACTCTTTCTGTGAAGAACTTCTTTCTAATGCCCAACCTAAACCTCCCCTGGTGCAGCTTAAGACTGTGTCCTCTTGTCCTGCCACCGGTTGCCTGGAAGAAGAGGCCGACCCCCACCTGACTATACCCTCCTTTCACACGGTTGGAGAGAGGAAAAGCTCACCTCCTTTTCTCCAGATTGTACAACCCCAGCTCCCTCAGCCACTCCTCATAAGACTTGTGCTCCCGAGCCCTCACCAGCTTCTTTTCCCAGTGGCATCTTACTGTCTACTCAATTTATTACATCTACTGCTCCACCCTGCCCATGTTGAGGTGTGTCCTAAGGGCTGGGACTTGCCCCGCTGTGATGGGAGTGATGTGTGTGTCTCTAAGTAAATACATATATTTTTTGTAATCTCAGCTGTTGATTGGAGCCCTCTGCCCGTCAGACACCAGCCCCAGCCCTGCAGGCGGAGCGCCGGGGGTGCAGAGATGCCAGGGGCAGGCAGAGGCATTGCGGGCAGCGCACGGTGGTGCCGGAGCCCGGTCCCGGTCCGGTCCCGGCTGCGGCACCGCCGTGTCGGCGGCTCCGGGCGCCCGGCAGAGAGCGCTGGTGCTGCTGATGCGGCGCGGCCGGCACCTGCCCCGCGCACGTGTGCTTGCACACACTTCACATGCCTTTTTCCTGCTAAGCTGCTGGGTTTTCTTCTATTTAAAGGGGGCGAGAATTCCTCTCCCTTCGCCCAGGGCTGGGCGGGAGGGCAAGAGCAGGCTGGGACCTGGTGCGGGGTCTTTTCGGCTGCCCCATCCTCCCGCAGGGAAAGGCTTCACAATTCCTCCCACCTGGCAGCTGTCTCCAAAGAAATAAAACGAGTATGTCTGTTCTAATTTTTAAAGGGATTTTCTACCAAGCATCTGAGTAGTAAGTAATTACGGCGATTGCCGCCCTCCTATCCCTTCTGGACCCCGTTTTTTTGTGATGGAAGCATTTGGCGGGGTAGAGATGGTGAAAAGATTTTGTGCTGGTCCACACCTCACTGGCTTTCGTACGGCACTCCCTCTACTCCCCCTGAAGTTTTCCAGACCGCTGCTTATAATGTATAAGCATAAAGTATGCCCTTCGTGCCGTTTGGGGTTGTTGTAGGCTGTCTCAAGTGTGTTTTATAGAGGCTGATTTTAATTTTGCCACCCAGGAGAGTAATAGTCCCAAGGAAACGAAGCGTCTTTCTGCTATTGTTATATATCTGAAGGAAAAATCCTGGCATATAATTGGCTAAAAAATAGTAGTGTGATGAGTCAATAAATTTCTATTGTGTAGCTTTCTCTTAGTGAACAATGCTATGTTCTGGGGTAGTGTTAAACAATTAGTTCACATATCATGCAAATAAGCACATCCTAGATGGATACATCTGGGGATAGTAGAAATTATTCATCTCTGGCCAATCAGACAGAAGTTTTTATTTATTTCAGTGTTTAACAGAATACCTCTCTGAGCTCTGGGAGACCTTGTGAGCAATTGAAAATACAATAACTTTACAAGAAGAGCCAGCAGTTTTTCCTCACTCTCCATCCAGAATAATAATATATGACAAAATACCCTATTCCCACAATGATTATCCTTTCTATGCCCAAGTGTTCAAATAGATAGCTGGGCAGGACTGACAGATCTCTTCACTGTCCTGCCATTGGGCCTCCCTACCCTTTCTCTAGTGGAAGAGTTTTTGGCATTTCTATGAGTACAAAGCAGAAAGAGAGATGAGTCTGTCCAGGAGTCCTTCAGAAATGAGCAATAAGGACAGAACCTTAGTTTGTGTAAATGCAACTGGCTGTGTTGAGGGAAGTAGGACAAAACAATGTGCAAATCAGCCATATTGTTTCTTTTGAATTTCAACCATCATCTCACTCTCTAGTTCTATTTAAAAGCAAAATATTTTATCTTTGATTATGTGCAGTGAAAACATTTACAAGGAACGTACCTTCATATTTGGTACTCACCATTATGCTTGAATTGTTTGGAGTAGTTCTGTGTAAATTCCTGCAGTTATTTTTATTGTTTTGTGTTATTTTTATTGTTTTGTGTTACAATAGTGCCTAGAAATCTGAACTGTGTTTGCTAGACGCTGTTCAAATATGTACTACGGGACAATCCCTCCCCAGAAGGTTTGCAGGCTAGCTCTTTACTGAGAATAGAATTTAATTCCTGGATTTCATTTCTTGGTACATTTGAGTTCTTGAATCTCAAGAAAACTTAATTTTTTTCTGTTCTCATTTAATCCTAGTTATTGTCTCATTAGAAGTTAATGGTTTTTGAAGGCAGGCTACCAAGAGAGTTTTCAAGCAATGTGAAGCATGCAGAATTTTGAACTAAGTCTCTACAGATGGTGCATGCCTACAGACCCCACTAGATCTCTCTAAGGCATTAAGGAAAATTTAATATTTTTTCATTTTGTGCAGGGAGATTAGTGGTCCCCAGCTGTGCCTGAGACCATCCATTCTTCACAGCTGGCCCTTCTTATTAATCCCCAGGAAATAGCCTATGTTCTAATTTGGTGATTTTTAAATACAAACTAAGCAAAATTCATTTAAACACAATAGTGGAAAAATTAAAATCATACTTTTTGGTGGATCACATTTGTGAAGAAGTAACTTTTGTGGGGATAAAAAAGTAATATGTCAGGTTTACCTTTGGTGTTTATTTTGAAGTATCATGGCAAATGTAACGAGAGAACACGAGCATCCCAGGCACACTCCTTCATAAATCCAAATGCATTTTTATTCTTCTATTGTTTTTTCACTTTAGGTGCGAAGAGAGGTGTCAACACAGAAAAGCACTGAGCATTATGGCAACTGAATTAACAGTCCAGAGGACTGTTAATGTTAATGATGCCAAAACCCAGGAAACTAATGCTTTATTTTTACTCATGTTCAAAACTTTGAAGTGGATTGCTCTGTGAGTGTCTCCTGAAAAGGTGCAGTTTCTTAGGACTGTCTGATGATGGAAGATCAGCAGATAATTACAATGGAGAGCTCATTAGGGTCCTGTGTGCTTTCTGGCCAGGTAGGTCTGGCTAAAAACCAGTTCCAGCTTCTCTGTTGCCTCAGTGTGTAGTCTCCAGCTGCAGGGACTCTGTCTGGATGTCAGTGTTGCAATGGGGATCCTCTTAGTTTGCGTGTCTGAGGCCTTGAAGCACACACTAATTTTCTCCTAGTTCGTTCCCAGCTGGTGTTTGCCTTTTTCCAAAATTCTAATTACTTGAGCACTCTAATTTATCATCCTGCTGGTCAAGAACAAATCAGTTAAAGCAGAAAGTGCATGCTTTGCAAAAGAACTTGCTAAAAACACAGGCTTTTCTCATAAGCCATGTAGAATAGTTAAATAGTGAGTTGCAGGAGAATACAGTCTCCCAGCCTTCACCTTCAAAGCTTCTGAGGGCTTTCATCACTATGCCTGAGGAAAATCTGTTGAGCTGTTCTTCCTGCATCCCTAGATTGTTGACTTCTATCCAGTCCCAGTCCAGCTCTCATCCTTAGGTTGCATCTGCATCACTTATCTGTGAATGCACTTCTTTTTCTTATTTTCTGTTGTGGAGTTTTTACTGAACCAATTCTTCCTTAGGGATAGCTGGGGAGAGGGTTGGGTTCTAAAAGTGCTGAATCCTTGCCTTCCACCGTGGCAAAGCCATTCAGCCATCAATTGCCAACAATGGTTTGGTTTTACTTTAATAGTTAGCTGTCAAGGGGAGGCTTTAACACACAGTGAATGATATTTCTCCAGGAACAAAAAAAAAAAATTAAAGAAACACTGTGAGCCTAATTTATTCTTATTTTTCTCCTTTTTTGTTTGTTTTCCTAATGCAATTGAAATTTGGATTTTCCAGTATAAAAAACAAAAAAGACAAAACAACACTCTGATCTCCTCGTCACTGAAGATGATAAAGCGCTTGTGCACTAGGAAATAAAAGTGCCCAAAAGAGGTTTTCTTGCACTTGTACCATCTCTCTTTCAAAGACAGCAAATCAGGGAGAGATATTATTAATTACTAAGTAGAACTAAGTGCCATGACATTGTTTAAGTAGGAGACATTTGTACCTATTGTTTGTCATTAAAGTATTAAGAATGGTTACCAAAGTCCCTACAGTGTTAGTTCAAAGGTAGTTATTTACATTTGCCAGTTAAAATCTTAGTAACGGCCCCTTGCATGGACCAGCACCTACAACGAATTGCCCTTATTATTATATTAACTTTTTTTTTTTTTGTCCTCTGGTTTACCTTAGAAAGTAGCTTCAGAACTGATTATATCACTGCTGTAAATGCACAGAGAGTAAATTGAAGGCATACTGTGCCCCCAAATTAACTAAGTTAGCATTTGAATTTAATTTTTGTAGTTTAAAATACTATGAAAGAAATGCATAAGTACATATACATAAGATCTGCACTTTAGAGTATCAAACAGTCATTATTAGCCTTTGAAATATCATGAATAAAAATGGAGGATTTCAATTTTATATGGTGAATTTTCAACAGATTTAAAATATACAAATAAAGTGAGTGGAACTCAGTGTTTCTGAACAGTAAAAGTCTAAATCCAATCTTTGTGTCAGTTTTGAGAGAAAACAGATCCACTTCAGGAAAGAGGCAGATCAAACACCCAACCTAGCATTACAGTTCTAAGTTTGGAGATGGCCAGGCTTTTCTGAACCAGTATTCTCCAATGAAGTTCATTTTACTAAATTTAGTGAATCAAATGAAAAAGCGAACTAATACTTGAATGTCTTTACTTTGGTTTATACTGAAAAATAATGTAGTCAACTGTATAATAGCTTATTACCTGGTAACTGCAGACAGAAATACCCTGCAACCTGCTGGGATCTTAGCTTTTCTAGGATTTTTATTTGAATTAAAGTCATGTATGTGGCAGTATAGCAATAAACAAGGGACATATTTGTGATGTAAGTCATGGAATCATTGAATCATAGAGTATATTGAGTGGGAAGGTACCCATTAGGATGATTGAGTCCAACAGGACACTCCAAGAGTTACACCATGTGCCTGAGAGCATTGTCCAAATGCTTTTTGAACTCTGTCAGGCTGGTGCTGTGACCACTGCCCTAGGAACCTATTCCAGTGCCCAACCACCCTCTGTGGCCCAACCACCATTTTGTCCAGAAGGATCCTGTGAGAGACAGTGTCAAAGGCCTTGGTGAAGTCCAAAAAGATTGCATCAGCTGGCTTTCCCATATTGGCTAGGTGGGTCATTCACCACATCATCCTTCTTCTCAAAGACACACAAAAATGTAAGTGCATCAGCCTTTGGGTTTGTCATCCCATGAGCACAGAGGAGAGTGTGGAGCTTCAGGAAGAACAGCTCCCCTCACAGCCCTGGAATGATTTTGTTCTTTTACTCCAAGAAAATTATGAAAGGCCAAATATCTGTAGACAGTATCTTCATTTGCCTCCATAGAGCAATAGTCTCTGAATTAAGCTGTTGTCCTCTTCCCTCATGTCTCATGGTTCCTGTAGTGACATTCGCAATATCTTTTGTTGTTTCCTGAAAAGCTAGCTAGCCTCAAAACCTTGAAAAACACAGATATTCCTGTAATTCAGAATGACATGATACTAATTGCGAAAATATATGTATTCCTGATGTTGCCACCTTAAAAAGCTACAAGATTGTTTGTTTACATTTTGTTTTGTGGGAAATTTTTTCTTAAGTTTTGGATACTGATGGCACCCTACAACAGTCTGATGTCAACAAATGCAAAATTACTCCGCTTCTGCTTTGAACCAGTCCATCATTGTGGCCTTTTGGCTCAGGCAGAACTCCTGTCTGCTTGCCTTTGGGACAGCTGCTGTCATCCTTGGGGTGAGGTAGAGAAAGCCTTTACCTCTTTGCAGTGTCTGGACGAGCATGGCCTGGGATACCTTGCAGATACACATGTAATGCAAAGGAGTATTGACCATCTAACCAAGGAAAAAAAACCCAAAAGCCTTTCTAGCACACCTCAACTTGAGCATTCTGAAACAAAAACATGTCAAGTAGCTTTTGAAAACATCTTCCTGAACTTAACTATTCACTTTTTTCCTCAGTTTCCAGGCTGTTGCTTGTTACATTTGATCTATTGGAGACTAGCGAAAAGGGTAATGTAACATAGTTCTTCATGTAGTGGAGAAGCAAAAGAGAGAGCCTTTATTTAAAGAAACACTGCACTTATATAGGGTAGTTCGTGCCATACAGAATAGAATAGGCTCATTGGTCCAAGAAGGCAACACCTCTTTGAAAACATGCTTTCTGCAAAATATCACGTCTCCAGCAGGTGTTTAATCATTGTTATAATTTCTTGTCCTTGAGCAGCCTGAGAAAAAGCTGCTTTCTTGGCTCCCAGGAGTATCCCAACAACAGTTGTTTATTCTATCTTATAAGACTTATGGCATGTTCACAATACTAATGTCTTAGTGTCCATTCAAAAACCATGCCACTCCCTATCCAGAAGGAAAAGAGATAAAAGAAAGGAATTGGAAAGCACTGGTGTGGCAAGTCCTAAAAATTAATATAATTTAGTCTAACAAACTTCAAAAAAAAGGTGGAAAAAAGAGGAACTTATGTGTGATTTTCAGCTTTATTTTCTTGAGGCATATATATGAATCATATATAGCACAGAAATGATCTAAAATGAGAAAATTGGAACATTGACTTTTTCAGCCATTTACAGTTATTCCGTCTGTTAAACTGTGCAAGTAAATTCCTGCTTTCCTTGTATGTTTTGGAGAATTTGTGTTGTCATACAATCTGGCACTGAAGAATATTATGTGTTCTGATTTCCATCGTTGTGGTTTAATCAGCAGCTGAGTTTTCTTGCAGAACCTAAAAATAATGATACCTTAGCCACCCAAAACTGATTTTAGTCTTCTGTCTGGCCTGGTTGCATAGACAGAGGATATATATCCCCAGTGATGAGGAAATATTCCTGTGGATCAGGAATTCTGGTTTACCCTGTCAAAAGTCTCTAGAAATGTATTCAGTTTTCATTCTGTGTATCCATCCTTAAAATGCAGGGAACATGGCTGCTCCCTGCCTGCAGTCTCCCTTTGTATTTTGTGGTATGTGGACAACCTTGAGAAGTGCATATCATCTTCCCTTGTGGTCCAGAACGCTCAGATTACACCATTTGCCTCACCTCCCTTTGGGTGCCCCTTCATCTTGGCATGAGTCATTGCAAGGCTTGCTTTGGCTCCGTGCTTGCTCTCTTTTCAACATCTTTGTGGAATGTAGTATCTCTTCAGGGCATAATCAGTCAGGGTGCAAGGAAAGAACATGGGACAGATTAACAGAAAAATCACTGCAATGCTGATAACTTGCTGATAGGCAAGAATCTCCACCATCAGCAGAGCAAGCAACTCATTTAATTTAATTGCTGTATTTGCTTTTTGGGAAGCAATATCTCAGTCACAGTGAGTCCATGCTATACCTTTGTAGTCCTGTCACAGCTCTGGTCATTAAAGCACTGAGATTTTTGGCAACTTCTGGACCTTTCAGGGAGCTGTGGTTTTTGGTATGGATGCTCCACAGTGACAATCATGTCCTCCCACTGCTTCCTTAGCAGGAATTTCTGGCAGAGCAGACTGCAATTCAGGTGTTCCATATGGTACACACAGACCCTTTGAGTCTTAGAGAGCCCATCCTGTGGGTTTATTCAGGACACAAACTGGGAGTTAAATGTTTGGTCAGTACATCCCTGGTTCCACAGACATCCTGGAAAGTTAGAGTTTCATAATTCTTCTAACTCTGTCACTGCTGATGTTCTGAAGCAGAGAGAAAATGCCTTTTTTCATGCCACTCTTAAATGGAAATTTGTTCTTTAAAATCTCTTTCTGGAGTCCTGCACATATAATCCATGAGCTTGACTCCATGCCCTTAGATATTACCCACAATCTCTTGGAGAAGTGCAAGAGAAACAGCCCTATAATGTGAATAAACTAAACTATGAATTCTTTGGTGTTAAATGTAGATCTAAACTCTCAAAAACAGAGGTAAGCAGTACACTACAGAGAACTGCCTTTGCCTTTCATTTACAGAATATGTTGTCTTGGATGACCTCTAAGTTTGCTGGCCAAAACATTTTAGACCTCCTTTGGTACATTATATTGTTCTTCCCAGTTCAAACAACTGGGTTTAATTTTCAACACATAATTATTCTACACTTCTTTGTGAATTCCCTCTTCATCTCCCCAAAGTAAATGCATTTTGACAGTTACCACCAAGAAATAAAAAATGTTATATTCCATGGTTCATTGGACACAGTACTGGAAAGTGAATAATTCCCTTCCTGTGTGTTACCATATACTGTATTTCATTACATGGATAGAATATATATGTGTGTGTATCTAAAACCGTGTGTTTTACCCGGTCCTGTATGTCCCTGGGAATCTCCTAAGTTTAAAGGGCCTGGCTAGGACATACATTTGAACATTTCTAGATCTGGTCCGCAGTGAGTGGTTTTATAGCCCAAGAGCCTCCTTCAGACACAGCCATTTTAAAAACCTACTTATCCAGGTTTTTATTTAGACACTATTGTGGTGTTTTTGTAGTAACAGATTTGATACTTTTGGACAGTAATTCTTGGAGACTCAGATTATGCACTATTTCTTCTTTTTTTCCCCATTTCCTTCCTTTTTCCAGTTTTCTACACCCCCTTATGTTTTCTACCTCATTCCTTCTGTAAACATGAATAAAAACTTAATTTTGTACCAGCATCTTTTTGACATTCAGGGGTGAAAAAAAATCTTGGTTATCTTTTAATCTGTTCTCAATTTGGAATGCAAGTAGATGTTTAGGTTTATACAGCTGTTGCTGACTCTCAGCATCACGCTAATGAAGTGCTCCTTTTTAATGTCTTCCAAAGTTCCATGGGAGATTTGCATATGCATTTATTAATCTGACACAGCACTGGAATGAACCCGTATGCTGAAATATTTTTCTCTTCTCTTGAGGATGTTTTTGAACTCTGTTCTGATCATCTCAATGATTAATAATCAGCACAACTTGTTCATATGTGGTTTTCCACTTTCAATATAAGGGCCTTTTCCTATGCTTAGAGGAATGCATCATCATCTTTCACAACATGCCCAAGAATAGTTCAGAAGACAGCTCAAAGGTATGAATTTATTCTTAACCTATTGGCAGGAAAACCAGTTCACTAGCAGTCAACACACTGTGTTTCCAGGAGAATTCCTGTCCTGTAGCAGAAAATCCCTCCCTGTCCATTAAGAAGCTACATGGCTTTGCATTTGTCAAGGTGCAGGAAAGCAAAATCTCTTTCATCTTCTGGATGTTATACCTAGAAAGGCAATGCTTCAGCTCAATATACACTTTAAAAAATTTATTTTAAAAGACTGGATCAATTGTTTCTATGTTTGTAACCTGATTTTAGATGACCTGTGAGATTGTAGCCCATGTGGGCCTCTTTCTTTCATCTTTCCTTTATGCACCCATATCTGGAAAGGATTCTTTCTTCCCTGGGAGAAGATGAAATGCTCACTCTCTTCTCTCACTATTATCCCACAGGAGAAGTAGCTAAGCAATAGGGATCCTGATAAAGAGGAAGAACACCATTTATCTGTGAATGAAATTTGGATGAGTTCATCATTCCCTGGAGAAAGGTGTTTTTTTCCATCCATCATCCATCCTGTGTCGTTGAGATAATGGATTCTGACTTGTCTGCTTACAAAGCAATGGGTCAGGTTTTGTCTTGGTATGCCTTGTCCCATCCCTGGAGAGGAGAGATTCTGGCTGCTGCCAGGGCAGAGCCTTGCACAAAGCTTGTGTTAGCTCCATGGACAGAGCTGTTTGCTTGGGGTGAAGGCAGTGCTGTTAATTTAAAAGTTTAGGAGTGGCGATTCATGACTCCTGTAACAAATGCTGAGGCATGTGCTTGTCCAGCCAAAAAGGCCCTCAGGTGGTGGAGAACATCTGGCAAACCCACATTAGAGAAGAGGCTTGTCCCCCTCATTGCTGCCTTGGGTTAGAAAGCACTGAAATGAAGACTGGAAAGAGGAACAATTAGGCTATGAGAGTGAGGAATTAAGGCTGCCTGAGCAGCTTTTTCCTCTGCCCTCTTGTATATCCGTCAGTGCTTAGAGCTTGCTTAGTTACCTCTCACTAGTTCTCCAACTAGCCATTTAATAGATGTTAAAAAAAAACCTCCTCTAACACAAATATTTAATACATTACAGTCTTAAGGAAATGGATGTTATTGAGCATGTCATGCTGTTAGTGAGAAATGGAGTAATGTAACAAGCTGCTCAAAATATTCTGCAACTTTTCCCTGCAGTCTTGAGATATAACATACATTTATAAGGACCTTTATGTTTCCATAGTGGTGTAAATGCTTCTTAGTGTAAGAAAGAATGGAGTACTTTTCCTTCTCCTGCTTTCACTTTATATAGCTGACAGAGTGAGCCGTATTAAAAATGTTATTTCCCATTTAATATCCCTACTTTGTGAGTCAGATTTCCAGAGTTTGAATTAGTGTAATCTCAATGATACCTCAAAGAAACTACTCCAGTCTGTGTCTTGGTTTGAAGGACAGGTGTCTGCCAGTAAAGGCAGAAGTTTTCCTTTGAAATAGAGACTTTAATTCCACTCC
>JAOTQP010001286.1:64997550-65016080 GCA_026413545.1 Cichladusa arquata | reverse complement strand
TGGGTGTAACCCGGCCAGCTCCATTGGCATGATAATGGGAAAAATTCTTTAAATTGACACAGTAATAGAAAAACACTTAACCCCCAACTATCTGCTGGCCCTGTATCTCTAAATATGACTTATTTATACAGCCCAAAGCCCCGTGGAATTTTATAATTAAAAAATTTCCAAATTAAACTAAAGCACTTGAAAGCAAGATACATTATTAGGTACACTTAAGAACATGTTTCTAGCTGGTACCATTTCCTACTATGTTTTAACAGCTCTGTCAAACACTATAATTCATTATGAAATGCTGTAGTCTGACCTGAAATCGGTTTCACAAGTTAGGAAGCCACTTCTGCAGAGAAGCAAACACTTGGAGAATTAGCCCTGGAGCCTGAGCAGGGCTCATTTGAAGAAGATGGACGTTGATCATGCTGAGGCTTTGACTGCCATGGATCTGAAACCATGGGAGTATCAACCTGGCATCACCCAGAGCTAAGGCTGGTCCCGTTGAGGCACAGCTGCATCTCTGGGTAATATATTTGCAGATGTTTAAGGCTGGGACAGTTTGACTTGCTATGAATTAAACTGTAGTCTTTATTATAGACAATAGACATCACTGCACTTTTTTATTAATTTGTTTTGAAAAGAATGCCTTCCTAGCTCTGTGCTGAAGACAGTGAATGGGTTGGAAAAAAAGTGGTGATTGTCTAAGATTTATATGCAATGTTTTCTAATCTGTTCCTTAAAATGTTCATACATTTTTTTTTTCCCTCCCTCAAATTCTGAATTAGGCAATCAAGGCGCATAAATTTCCTAATGAAAGTGAACAGTGTCCTTTCAGGCTCCTCCAAAACAGTTCTTGGACAAACTCTGAGGGGAAAAATATTATCAATGCTTAAAGCTGCATTGACCCCCAAATGAAGTTTTCCCAGATTTGCTGCTGCAGCCTCACTTTTCTGCAGTGTTTTGTAGGAGGTAATTTCTGTGCTGGTTATGATTTGAAAGGCCTGGCCTGCAACCCAACCTCAATCAAATTGGAACAGCATGTCACCAAAGGTCCTGGTCCCATGGTATGTGCTTGGAAATACAACTCCCCAGTGCGGAGAGGTTTCTGGCAAGTCAGTGAAACTAAACTCAATTTCCATGGCTAGAAATTGTTGCAGGAGCATTTCATTGTGCTGCAGTTGCTGTGCTCTGTGTGTTTGTGTGGGGGTGTGGGGGAGGTTACAGGCTTGCTTGTGGGTGTGTATGTCACTGAGATAGGGCAAATCTGAAAGCTGGATTTGTGGACAGAAATGACAAATTTCTGCTAAATTATTGACACAGAAGGAAAAATACTTTTGTCCTTTGAAGCTAACAAAAACCAAATGGGATTGTTTCCTCAAGGGAAAAGTAGGAGTTTAGTTATGATGCATCCCCTCCCAGAAATCTTTCAAATTATACATACTGTACCCTCTGTTTATATAAATATGAATTACAGGATTGTGTGTACAGGGTCATTTGTAGTTCAAATGGAAATGCAATGCTGCTAGGGAGAGGCTATGGAAAGATTGAGGGGATTCTTGGATCTGCCATTTAACCCTTTTCAAATACTCAGTGGCTTTGAGTAGATCTACAAGAAAGCCTTGGCCTGGCATTACAAGAAGACATCCTAGTTTTGCTGGTAAATCCAGATTTCTATGCAGCTTTAAATGGAGAGAGGCTGATTGTCTCTCATTTACATGGGGTGCTCTGATTGTACATTGTTGTGGATGGTGACAACCAACAGCTCATGCTTTGCATTAAATTTGCTTATGTGTTCTTATCCAGCTGTGAAGTTCAAATTTTGTAAGGGATGTTTTCCCACACACAGGATAACAAATTTGTCATATTGACCTAAGGCTTGTTCTTTTCCAATTTGCCAGTGATTTCTTTTTCATTTCAGCTAACTTAATAATAGTTGGTTTAATTGTCATTGAGCCATAAATAAATTGCCTTCTGAAATACTTGGGTTTTTTTCTCTGTCATAAAATCGTGTTTCTGTATGTCAGCAGAAAGATATTTCTGACTGGGTGTCCTTCTATCTTTTAAGCTGAGATTTTATCAAATTTAATTTTATCATAGAGCATTCAGTTACATTTTTGCTCCATGTGTTTACATCCTTGGACTTTACTTTCTAGTGCCTTACGTCTTCTTGCAAATTCTCTGAGGAAACTTAGACAAAATTGATAAGAGTTCCCTAGCTTAGTAGCTCTGGGCAATTAAAATATGATGCTTATAAAGTAGGAATGTCATGACTATTGCCTTGTAGAAAAAAGTTTTGTTCCCAATCTATGTCATGCCATCTGTATCATGTCTTGTGCCGTGTCTGTGTCACCCTCTCTTCCCCTCCCCTCCCCAATTTCATTCATTTTTCCAAAATCTTGACGAGCTTTGAGTAGTCTGTGTCCTAAGTTCTAAGAAGGCTTCCTCTGCACCAAACTTCCCACTTAGATGAACTTTTACACTAATTAATTACTAAAAGTAATTACCATTGTCTACATGCAGTGTCACCTAAAGATTTTAGGATGTATCTGTCATGTCTTCCTGAGGCTGAGAGTTAGACTGAAGCCCAGAAAACTCTTTGGCATTGAACTTGCTAATTGACATCTTGCTAATTGATCTTAGCATGGGCAAGGAAGACAAAGCATACAGCAAGAGCTCCTGAGCCAATTCTTCAGCTGGCATCTTTGGGGTTTTTTGCAGTATTGGTGGCAAGCAAGAGTGCTGGGTTTGTCTGGTGTGTGAAAAGACATAATTCTGTCTTCTGCTCTTATGGGTGGAGTGCCTTCCACTGTGTCTCCTGCAAAGGTGTCAGGAGAGCTGTCTATACCTCCTCACAGTGGAATAAAGGCTGATTGAAGAGCCAAATGCTCCTAAAAACAGTGTCCTGTACTTTCAGAGCTGGCACTGGAAAGCCTCCTGTTTTACCAAAGCGATTTGGGACAAACCAGCCTGTTACTGACAGGGAATGTTGGGTAAGTGACTTTTTACGCTGCTTCCGACCCCTTCACTGGCACGTGTCCCATTATCTGTTCTTTAGAAATCATTTTAGACAGTATCAAGGGACGTGCTTACATTTCCATCAGCTGTGAATTTGCCGGAGGCACACTCATAATGGCCTGTTACTAAAAAGCAATGCAGGTGGATACAGTTTCAGAAAGCAAACTCTTGAATTAGATACACAGGTATCAGTATTGGATTCACAGGTATCAGTATCTATTGACCCAACACTGTATCTCTTCTGGTCTCACCTCAGGTAATGTTAGAGCCAGCCAGGTCAGTAGGCTTTTCCAGTTGAAATGGAAACAGGGCAGTTGTATCATCTGAAATTTGTAGCAGCTCCTCTCATTTGGAGATCACTTTTGGTTTTTGACAGACAAAGCTATGTAACTAATACAGAGGGTTTGCTTCCTCAAAGTTAGTTTTCCAGATGCTTTATTCATGTTATCCTAAGAGTCCTAGCCTCAACATACTTTCACTGAGAAAAATAACTGGGCTGTTTAAAGGTGTGCATGGATCATTGCAAACAGTGTCACACTTTTGTTTCTTCCCTCTTAAAAATATAATGATTAATTTCTCAAGTATTTAGCTATATTAAAGAATAGACTGTTTGTAATGAGGATGGTAGAAGTGTAAAAGCCAGTGTGCTGGCTATGGGACATGATCATATGGGTTATTTCTCTATTAAGTGATCAGTGATTCTTGGTGCTTGGCACTGTCCATTTATGTCTAATTATTGCAGAGATATTGCATTGTGAAGCTGGAGCACAAGAGGAGAAATCAAGCCAAGCTGTGGAGCGAGATGATTTCTATCAGTTACTTTTGTCTTTTGTTATGGTAGCAACAGGGTTATAGGACTGGGATATTTAGCTGCAACCATAATGCAGAATAACTCCTGATTATGTGAGTACAGTCTGTGCCACCCAGCAGTTTTATATTGTCACCCTATTCTAGCCTTCCTATTTTATGTAATGGCATTGAGCTCCTTCTGCAGCTCAATATGCAGCCCCCTCTAACACTCCCAGCTCAAGCCCATTGTCTCCATATATTCTTGCACTCTGAGCTCAGCTGGACTAGCCATGGTGTTGCTCAGCTTAACTCCTCTGAAATCCATTGTTCCCTTTCCCTTTACCATCACCCTGCAACCCCTTGTAGCCTACCTGATTCCTTTCAGCTCCAGACAGGCAAAAATGGCAAGATTCATTTCATCAGTCAGGAGATATTAGAGAGAACTAAGGTGGGTTGGAAACAGGAAGAAAAATCCTGCCTTTTAAAAGTACAATCTGAGCATTTTACAAGCATTTTCACAGCATTTGCATAGTAGCTTCCTGAACCTTAACTCTCATCTCTTTCATTATTTAACTCTACTTTAATGGAACAGTTTCTTAATGAGCCACAGTAGAAGAAGTAATTACTTTTGGCTGGGCATTTATCAATGGTAATTTAAATGTTGTTTAGTACTTTGTCAGATTTGTGCATTAATTCAAAGCTCAGTTTGGTTCTGAAGAGTGAACCAATAGAAAAGGCAGCAAGAAAATCTTCATGTTAATGGATCTTCTTGCACAGTTTACAAGTAAAAAAAATAAATTCTGACTATTAGTTCATTATACCTTAACTGGGCTGGGAACAGTTGAAGAGGGTTCTCTCTGCTATCTGCATGATAACTAGTTACAGTCCCTATTGTCCCATTGCGTTACCTTTCCTCCCATGCAGGTCTGATTAAATGGGAGTTGCTGTTACTGAGTTTTATTGCTCTGGTAGGTGTTTGGGATGTGTCACAGTGCAGCAGCTTCCAACAAGCCAAGCAAACTGTACTAATAGAAATAGAAACTGGTCAAACCAGGATCAGTATGCATATCAATTTTCAAACAGAATTACTGCAAAGGTCAAGTTTGCAAATATTCCAGGTCAGGCACAGGTCTGAGGTCTTAGATGAAATCTTTGTGTCCTCCATTTCATTCTATTTATCCACTGAAGTGTGTTTCTGTAAAATTAGTTTCTTCTTATGCACTATACTAAAATAGTATATAAATGTATATGTATGTATAGGTATATATATGTATGGGGATTTAGAACATTTCAGTGGCATTCTCCCTCATGAAAAGTTTCCTAAGCATGGGACTGTTGAAAAAGGCAAGTGTGCAGTGCTGGTGGACTGGAAATATCTCTTCTTGCTGACTGATATATTTTGGAGCAAAGAACCCTTTGAAGTACTCTGCATCATCTCAGTGCACTTTTGAGAAAGTTTCTGTAGAAAAGGCACATGCTAAGTATGTGGAAATGCTCTTAGGTTCACAGTCACTTCTATGTGCAAATGCACATACACAGATTTTACATAGGAAAAACTTCTTTCTTGCTGTAAATGCCATCCTTAAACTTCCCAGTTTCTGGTTTGTATGTAATCTAGGTTTGCAAAACTTAAGGTTACAAACCCATTTGAGAGTAAGACCTAAACCCTCATGATTTCTCACCCTTAATTTTTCTCTTTTTTTGGTCAGCTTTTTAAATTGTCATTCTCTTAAGGTAAGCTTGAAAATTAAGAAACCTCATGATGACTATTAGTACAGTGAAAAGTCCAAGGAGGCTGAATTTGAGTGCACCTTGAACATGTGCTGGCAATGTTAGCAAGGGATTTTGCTAATAAGTAGTAATTCAAAATTACTCTAGGCTCTAATCAGTCAGAGCCACCAATAGGGAAAGAAAGAGATCATTTTCAAATGCTGTTATGCTGAGTTTGGGAAGGGATGTGAGAAAGGTCTATCATTAGGTCCACTCTGCAGTGGCCAAGATGCTACTGAAAAGGACAAATACACTAAAAGTGATACAAATGAAAATCGGTTATTAAGTGGGTTAACTACTCTAATTACTCAATTACTTTGAATATAATGCTGAAAGTATCTTTTAGGTTTGTGTATTGAACATAGAAATTTTGAGACAAGAAGTGATTTCAGTAGCTCGCTTTACTGAACTCTAATTTTTTTTTTAACTCCAGTGCATCTCTGGTGATATCCACACTCAATTTTCCCTCCTGATCCAGTCCCTTCAGCTCTTGGACTCCTTGTATCTCATTATTCTTCTGCAATTCTTCCCATTTTCTCTACCCTGGAAAAGATTCAAAAGTAAATAGTTTACTTACAGTGTTACCATGACTTGGGATGTTTCATTGATGCAGTTACTGTTAATTTAAATTGATCAATTGTTAATTCAAATTCCTCTAAAGGCATGCCTAGCAATTGTAGCCACAACTAACAAATGTCCCCAACTAAAATTCTGTCAAGCATTTTTTCAGTTGAGCACAGACAATGAAAATAGAAATCAAAATTGTTTTATGTGTTTAATTAAAGGTAAGGCACAAAGGATTATGATAGCTTATTCACAACTGAAACTAAAGGTCATTTGCCATTTTAATGATCCAGCAAAGCAAACCCCTAGTCCCAGTGTTTTCCTTACAACATCCTTGAAGGACAAAGACAAAGTGGGAAATCCTGTGGAAGCAGAGTGCATTAAAGCATATTATTGATGTATTTTCTTTCATTGTTGGAAATCTGGTATGGAGGGGTTGGAGTTTTAAGATTATGGAGTCTCAGGCAGGAATTACAGGGCAAAGGCAAGTTTGAGGAACAGGGTGCTGGGAAGAGGCAGGGCTCAGGGAGGGGAGCAGAAAGTCTCAGTCTCTCAGACTTGTGCAGCAATACTCACTTCTGTTATTTTGAGCAGTAAAGCCCAAGTCATTTTTGGAAGGAATCTGGGATGAGAAATAACTAGCTGTACAACAACTGCTGGAAATTATTTGGGATCTGGGAATTGATGGAGCTCTGTCTCTTAATTTCCTGTCTCTTTTCTTTGGAGAGTGGCATTTTCATGGCTCATTGTACATCCTTGAGTTCCCCACTGGGTCACATATCCAGAGCTCACATTGTCTCCCATGGAACCATGCTCACCAGCAAATGGACAGCACTACCTACTGATTGTCAGTGGAGTTCAGAGCTTCTTACCAAACCTGCATTTATTTGTACCTCAATGAGCATTTACCAGGAAATTTCAGAATCTACACCGTGCTGAGATGCCTTAAGAAAAGTAAAAAAAAAAAAAAAAAAAATTTCCTGAGAGGAAAAAGGGAGATCTGTAATCTGTCTCCTATAGAAATTTTTCCTTTTGACATTTGGGAAGTCCTTTGGTGGGTGGCGAAGTTTTCATTAGTTGTTACTATTACTTGCTTAGTATATCTTTGCTGAATTTTCTTAAATTCATGTATGATTTGAACAAAAAAATCCACTTTTTCTAAAGGAGGATTGCTCTAACTGTACTTCATAGCACAGAGGGTTGCACACTCTGCCTTAAACAGCCAAAGATTTAAATGATGACAGTGTGATATAATAACCATAACGGCCTCTGTGTAAAGGAAGTAGTTGATCAAGGAGGTATTTAATTATTCAATTGTTGGCAGTCTAGTTTGTTCTAATACTTTCTTGGATCTGAGTTATGGTCAGATATTGAAGATGATGATGACTGCAGGGTCCCTGGGAATACAAAGCACTTTCACCACACTGGCTTCAATGTGTTGTCGTGTTATAATGATTACAGTTTATTCATTGTCACTAACCTGCTCAAATATTTGAGAACAAAGTGGTGTGGTTATATAAATCTTAGTGAAAGAAAACGCAACTCTCAAGATCACTTTGAGCGCTGCTGTTGTCATCTGCAGTCCCCTTTGATCCCAACCACACATCCGCGTAGTAGCTCTGAGGATCTGTGAGCCATTTCTCTCTTTCTCCCTCTTTTGTGTTGCAGCTGCTCGTTAGAACACTTCAGGACATCTCTTTGAAGAAACATGGTGGTGACAGTGGCTGATCAAACCCCAAAAGCTCAAAAACCTTGGGCTGCAGGAGGAAACCCATATGTCAGAATCCTGTAACATCTTGAATCAGTTATTGGAGGAAAAAGAGGCTAATGATCAGGGAACCGTTTGGGAACCAGAAAAACAGGATTCAGCTCTCAGTTTCCCATCTAACCATGGAACAGATGATCCATTCTCCTTGTTCCTTAGTTCTCTGGGTGAAAATAGGTCTTTTTTTTTTTTTTTTTTTTTTTTTTTTTTTTTTTTTTTTTTTTTTTTTTTCCCTGCAGAGGCTTGTAAGAATGACTTTATTAAGTGCTGGGACATCTGAGTGCTCTGATGACAGTAGGAGCTCAGATGGGTGAAGGCCTAAGGTGTTATCCTCTGGTGTGAGAGTGATCCAGCCCCAAATGCTGTTGTGTTGGACAGAGGTGTAGCTATGTGCCTACTGTTTGCAGCTCCTGAGAACTTTGATGTCAGAGCAAAGGGCACAGTCATTTAGCAAATCACAGAGTAGTTGCATGGGGGACGATGCTGACCCTTTGGAATAATTCCCAACAACATCATCTTGTCTCAGCACATAATTCTAATACAGCTCCAATCTGGAGAGTTTTTATGGAAAGACAAGTCTTACTGCATGGATTATAGAGACTTACAGCAGGTCTCTGTATTTTGCTTCTGACAGTTTCACAGAGCCAACAAGCTGGAGAGGATGTGAGCTGGAAACTCCTAGTCTATAGCACTGATCCCATATTTTACTAATTTACAGCTTCTGTAAAATTTTGTTGATGGCACCAATTCTAGAAAAAATGTATTTCAGGGCATATTATGGACCAACAATAAATATTTAGGAAAGTCTGTGAAGGGTTTTGTCTGAGTCTAGAAATCCAGTCTTAGTTCATATGACAGACAAATTACATGGAAATGAGTATCAGATATCACTGGTGGGAGGAAAACACAGAGGTCAACAGTCCTTCTCAGAGTTATTTCTATAACGTGAACCTGCAATTGACATTATACATAACTTTTTGCCTCTTCAAATGTAAAACTAAAGGGCAAATACTAAAAAAGCTTCCTAATGATAGTGCTCCTTTGTGCAGAGCATTCCTGGCAGTAACATAATTCCAAGAAAATGTCTGTAGTATATGTATACATTTGTTCTTGGAAAGGGTTCCTCCAACTGCTGGTGGTACCGTCTGACTGCCCAAATGAAGTGATCCCCCAGGAGCTTTGGATCTCAGTCCAGGCAGCCAGCCTGGAGTCAGCACCTTGCCAAGCACTGCTCCACACACCCAGGCTCAATGCTGGATGACCTGCACAGAGAAATAAATGGGTTTCATGTGAATATTTTGACAATGCCATCTTTAAGAATGCTCTAGGCTGTGCAAAAATATTTATATGCATGATAAAAATAACTCATCATTTCTCTTTTAGGGAGAGTGTGCTGGTTTTGTGTGTGATACATTTTTTTTCACAGTAATTAGCAGGGAACTATGTTTTGAGTGTGTGCAGGAAACAGTGTCAGTAATATAGAGATGTTTTCATTATTGCTGAGCTGTGCTTGTACAGAGACAAGACTTTTTCTGCTTCTCAACCCCACCCTGTCAAGAAGTAGGCTGGGGGTGCACAAGAAGTTGTGGAGGGATACAGCTGGGACAACTGACCCCAGCTGACCAAAGGGATGTCCTGGATCATATGGCATTGTGCTCAGCCCAGGGAAGGAGGAGGAAGGAGGAATATTTGTAGTTATGGAATTTGTCTTCCCAAGTAACTGTTACCCATGATGAAGCCTTGCCTTTCTGGATATGGCCAAACCCCCGCTTGAAAATAAGAAGTAGCTGATTAATTCCTTGTTTTTCTTTGCTTGTTAAATAGTGTTCATCTCAACCCACAAGTTTTCTCACTTTTACCCTCCTGATTCTCTTCCCCATTCTACCAGGGCAGAGTGAATGAGTGGCTGTGTGGGGCTGAGTTGCTGGCTGGGGTTAAACCAAGAGAAAGGGATTGCATTCTTGTCTGCAGAGCCCAGCCTCAGAAGGCCCTGAATCCAAAAGCGAGGCCTCTTGGCTCTTTTGTCATGCAAACAGTTATTTAAAATATACATCTGGCACACTGCAAAGAGAGAACATCCAACATCTGTCACACTCTATTATCTTGCTTTGATGCTATTAGGCTATTATTAGTATTGAAACTAAATATATTTTCCCACAGCCTGCTGACCATAATACCTCATTCGAGAACCCTTCCTTTTATTGCCACAAACAGTTCTGAACATCACATAAATGAAACTGGAACATCACTTGGTGGACTGTTATCATATTTTACTGCTTTATTTTATTTTAAATGGGAGGAAACAAAACTCACCAAGTGTTGTCATATGGTTTGAAGAAGATTAAATGGATTTCCCTATCGTTTTGGGTGAGGGAAGTGAACAGAGGCTTCTCTAATGGACATCAGATGCAGGCATTTGGTTCCACACTAACAAGGGCCCATATGCTGTCACTGGTGTATCAGTTTTGTCTTGGGGCCGCAAGACTCTGGAATGACTGGTTATTTTTTTTTTTTTAACTGTCTTTTATAATTAATTATCTGACTCCTCTATCTCTTCAAAGCTGAGTGAAATAAAGACGTCGTAGGAGAATAGAATTACTCTGAGCCAGAAGTTAGCTTAGAAATGTTTCCTTCCCAAGCCAAATGCTGTGTTTCTACTGGGAGATCTGCTCAGCAGTTTGCAAATAACTGCCCCAAACCTCAGGTAGCATTTTGAAATGAATAATGTTTTTAATTCACATCAGCACAAACACAGCTGCTTGCCCAGAGCCAAGAGCAATGCCCTTCCTGAGCTGCCACAAAAGATGCTCAGGAAGCATCCAGCCTGCATCACAGGCAACTCACACTACATCTGCTCCCATACACTAAGCAGTGACCACTTATGTTGCTGGGTCCTGGGACAGGATTGTCCTTGTGATTGAACACAGTGGTCTCAGGCGTTGTTTCAGCCTGGGTCAGGCAGTGCCATCTCAAATGGCTCCCAAGGTGGGTGGGTGCTGGTCCTGACCAGAGGCAATCCTGGGGAGTAAGGGAGGAGTGCTGTGGTCATGAGCCTCCCCTGTCTGCTGGGAGCTCAGTCCCAGAGAGCAGTCCTAACAACATTTAATTTCAAAATGGAGAGAGTCCTGCAGGCATTGGTGTGCCTTCATAGGCTGTCCCACCACCCCTGCTCAGTGAGACAGAGGGTGGTCACAGTTCTCCTTCCATCTAGAAAGTCTGAGCAGAGCATCACGTCAACACAACTCTGCAGGTTCTGCTGTCTGACCTCTGGCATCCCACATACTGGAGGCACTCAGTTTTAAGCTAATCCTATCTTCTCGCTGGCATTATTTATTAATTGTTTTACATTATTTATTATAGTACTGTACTTGTCAAATATGAAAACAGTAACAATACATTAGGGGCTACTCTTTCCACCCTGTGTGAGTCATTCTTTTACATAGGAGCAAAGACCCAAGTGGACCTGGAGTAGATCAGCTGCCCAAGTCACTTCTGAATGGCTTGCAGAGGCTGGGTCTGGCAAGGGAAGGTTTTACCTGCTTTTCAGTGCTGTGGCTGTGAGCCTGCACCCACAGCCATGCTGACCTATGTGGATGGGCTGGCTCCAGGGAGCATCCATCTGCCCAATGACACCCAGTGGCCATGTCCCAAATGGTTTTCCCACCCTGAGTTATGGCAGGCGTGGCTTCTCAGCCTGGGTCCCCTGGGGACCCAGCGAGGTCTGGGCTGCTGGCATTCTGCAGGAGGGACAGAGGCTTCAGAGCTTGTGGGCAAGCTGGCTGAGACAGAAAATTTGAGCTCTTCTTTGGGCCAAGAGTGCAACAAATACAAGCCCTGCATTACAGGCGTGCTGTTGCTCTGGAAACTTGAAGCCTCTCATAAGCAATGCAATTACTAGCTGCTTATCACTTTTGCTTCACCAAGGAGGAAATGTATTAATTTAGAGAACACTAAGGACACAGAAAAATTGTTTTTTTCTTTTACAAGGCTTCCTTCTAACAGTCTCTAAAGAAACCACGTTTCTTTCTCAGTGATTTCTACCTACCTCCAGAAGGCAAATGTATAAAATCTCTTTTATTAGCCTGTAAACATTTCCTGTAGAAAGAAAAAAGATAGCTCTTTTTTCTGAGTTGCCTCATCTTGAGCTGGCATGGAAACTTGTTTAGTGCACAATGGCAGCTGCATCTTTTCAGCTAAAATTGATATACAGCTGCCAGTTACCTCAGCTCTTCTCCTGACTTGTTAATAAAATTATTATTGTAGTGTGCACCTCTTAAATCTAAATATTAAATGGTGTTTGGGAACAATTCATGTGCTCTTTCTTCTTAGCTGAATCATTTCCCTTAAGGAACTAATCTGTAAGGCTATTAGCTGTCAAAGTAAGTACAGGTAATGAAAAATATTCTCTTTGGGGCATGAGGGAATGTTTGCAAGAAAAGTGTATGAAAGAAAAGGCTCAGCTATAAGACAACAGGGGTTTAAAAGTTTTTTAAGCTGCTACAGTTCTTGATGTCTAAAAATGCCTTTGTAGACTTGCTGCCCTGTGCAGTGTCTTCTGGGACCCTGCTTTTTCCTAAAATACCGTGTTTGATTTGGCACTGTATGAGGTGCCTTTTAAAGCAAAAGTGAATGAAAGCTAGTGGTGTATACTGAATGTTTGTAAGTGGTAAAGAACTGTAGGAAATGTGTTTTATCCCCAGAGCATGAGGAGACCAGAAGGCAGAAAACCCCTTGGTGGCAGCTCTGCTGCAAGAAGGGGTAATGGTGGCAGTGGGGGAACCTTGGAGATGGCTGAGGATGGGAAAAGGCACCAAGTTGCCCATCAGACTTCCTGCAGCTGCTCCACCCAGGAAGGAGACGTCCACTGAGTTCAGGGTGGGATGGGTGTGAGGCCACTTGGCTTTCTGGTACAAAACAGCAGCTGAGTCTAAAGCAGCAGGGAATGGTCTCTGACATTTATTTTTGGAGGGTGTTTATGACCCTTTGTCTTTGAAAACTTGCCCCTGTGTGCAAATAGATAAGGGAAAGGCAGTCTGAGTACAGTGGACTTTACAATAGGATACTGCTGAGAATGGCATTTGTATTTTCAAACTTTAATAATCTGGCAGTCCCCACTGTGGCCCCATGCTATTTGAGTCTATCCCAATTTTATTGGGAAGTGTTGTTGAAAAGACATATTTTGCACACTGCTAAGAGCAGACCTCATTGGAGTTACTTTAAATAAGATTTCAGAATTTTTTTTTCTTCTCCAGGATATTTTCCAGCCCCATTCTGCAGTGTTTGTGAGCAATTTTAACAGCTGTTCTTTCCTTAACCATTGTCATTGATCTTGTGTTTTTTGTTTTTTTCTTTTTTGACCCAAGGCAGAAGGTGATGGCCAGGCCATTGCATCTCCAATATATGCTTTTTCTGTTGTCTGTACAGCAATGTGCACCTCTGCAGGTGAGTGAGCTCAGGTGTTCAGCCCTGGGAAGCAGTTGTGGGTGCCTCTCTGCAGCACACCAACCACAGAGTGTGTGCTCACAGCTGGCAGTAGGACGAGGTAAAAGTGGAAGGGAATTGTTCCAGTGAAGTACACTGGCCAGTCTTCCTCTTCTGTCGACAGGGAGCTGGATTGCCAGAGGGGTGAACAGTGAGTACCCAAGCACCATGAAGTGGGAAACAGCTGGATCCTTTCCTTACCACCTCGAGGTAGAGATTATACACTAATTCCAGTAATTGGCTAATGCAGAGTGTTGCAAAGTGCCACTTGCTAAAGCCAGAGTTTTGCAGTTCATCCTCATGTTATGAGCTACCACCACTGGTGTTAATTTTTTCTAGTCAGTATGCCAGACAATGCTCATGGAGGGACACTGGCTGATGGCTCACCAGCTGACACCAGCAGAGGATGGAGTGAGGGCCTCTCCTCCTCTTGTCATCTCTTTTTGCAGCATTCACATTCTTGCAGTCAGGTACCTCTCTAGTTTTCATCGTTCAGAAGAAACTCAGTTCTTTCTCTGAGATAACACTAACAAAAAATGAAATTAAAAGCAAATACATGAAAATACCTAGAAAAATTATATAAATGATACAATATATTCATATTTACTTAATTGCTCCAATTTCAGATCAGATTCCCTTGATACTGTTGACTTCAAATAAATCTTAAAGTATAATTGTTCATACATAAATACATCCTTGATAGGATGGAGATGGTGGCCAGTATTGGAACAGAGTTGGAATTGTTTGTGAACCTCATACTGGGACTTATTTCACTTCTAACTGTTTGCTTTTGCAGGGATAGCAGTCCGGTTGTGTTATTGAATTGATATTTATAACCATTTTTTTAAAGCGTTCTGATCTGGGAAATTACCATTGCATATTTTTAGATCAGATTTCTGAGTAAAGAGAGTAGTGGTTTGCTATGTGCAAATAAGATGATGTTACTATTTTTCAACTGCCTCTACTTGCAGTGGAGAAAGTTCGTTCAGCAAGCAAAAAGAAAAATTTGAGCTTTCATAGCAAATGCTGTTTTTAGCCTGCTTCAACTTGGAACTAAGATTATACTCAACCACTCTTTCTCATTGCACAAGCAGACTTTGGAAACAGATACACTAAAATTAGGAGACATGTTTGCATTTTCAACCTCTCCGAGTGCAGCACTGCAAATAGTTCATTCCAGCTATGTCATTATTGTACAACATAAGGTTTGGGGGTTTTTTTTAGAAAGCAAATGTCATTACTTACATCTCTTCCACATGGATTTAAAAAATACCCACTTTGTTAGGCAAAATGAGCGTGAGGACCAAAGCTGCCCTTACTGCAGTGTCCTTGCTGACCCCATAAGCATAGGAGCCTGGGTTTGTCACAGGCTCTTTGGCAGCCAGTGGTTCATCTGAGGGAAGGTGTGAATCCAAAGCTGTGCCTTTTCTGTGCTCAGGAGATGCAGAAGGGATCATTAGAATTGTAAGTTCTCCACTCTATTCGACAGTATGTTATTAGTCCTAAAAAAAATCAATTGAACATGTATCATTCTGCTAGGGTTGTGTAATCCTGGTACCTGGGACAATTGACAAAGATTTTGCATCGTTTTCCTCATGAGTACAGATGAGATAGTGTATTTTAAGGCATTGTCATGAAAACTCTATTTTTTGTTTGTTTGGGGTTTTTGTTTGTTTGTTGTGTTGTTTGGCTCTTTTCATTCTGAAGGCTTCCACCTAAAGTGAACTACCGCTTTACCCTTTCAGTGCTTCACAAGCCTTGAACTGCTCCTCACAACTTCTGCACAAAACAACAAGGAAAATTAATTTGCTTAAAAAAGAGCAGGGAATGATTTGATAAAAGTAGACAACCGAAAATCCATTAAATTCTCTTTGACTAGAAACAGGTAGCCCAGCTCTTAATTGCATACAACCTAAACACTGTCACTACCAGCAGAAATTAACTTCTGCAGTTAATCCTTCCTGGCAGCATGCCACGCCTTGGAACGAGTATTCTGTGGAATACAGGCTCTGCTCATGGTCATGTATAAAAGACTTTCTTCATGAAGCACTGAGCAGGTGTGGGATTGAATATGGACTAACATTTGGCTTAAAGACAGAAAATTACATAAAGATTGGTCTGGGGGAGGGAGGAGACCTCTGCATTATATAGAGGGGAGGTTGCTTATGTTTGGTTTTGGGTAGTTGGTTTCCTTTGTTGGTCTCTTTCATTTTGGTTTGATTGTGTTTTTTGTTCGTTTGTTTGAGAGAAAAAAAAAAAAAAAAAGTTCTAATGATAACTTGACAACGAGGGAAACTTCGAGGAACAGACCCGAGTTTCTCCACTTTGCCACCAGATGTCCATCATGAGCAGGGAAAACTGGTGACTTGCTCGATACTCAAAAACCTGGATTCGCAGCATTTTTGAAGATCTGACAGCGAAAACTCGAGTGAAATTGCGTGTTACCATAGAGTCTTGAACCACGGGTATGCTGCGAAGGCTTCTTGGCAACAAAAAATCCAAAATCTTGGCGGTAGCTCTAAAATATATGTTTAACACTGAAAACGTGAGTGTCTCAGCCTGCAGCTGTTGTAGAATACAGAGCCTTTGCACTCCTCCAGAGAATTAGGCACACAGCTCTGGTCCAAAGTCCTAAAATCCTTTTGGGAAACTTGTCCTTTCAGATGGCAGGAATATCTGAAAGCACTCACTGCATGTGACCTCTGGAAGGATACCTAGTCCTTCTCAACCTCATCAAGTTGCTGAGTGATGCTGTAACTTTTGCAGGTCTGATGGCATTAATTGAATCCCACAGTAAAGCGTTCACATCCACAAGCAAAAGGAATTTCCAGGCGTAAGTAGGGTACAAATATGGAAAGCACTTCTGGAAAAAAGGTGGAATGCTTAAACCTACCAAAGTGCAATGACTTCTTAAGGAGGGCATTAGCTTCCCACCTACACGAGGGAATTTACTTCCAGAGTAAGATAACTTGAGAGGGAAGTACTGGAAGGTTTGCTGTGTGTCCCTGTCCTCAGACTTCTTTAAACACAAATGCCTGAGTACTTCCAGCTTGGTGTTTATTGCAGTAACGCCTGTTTCAGATTAAAAACTTAAAGGTGATACATGTTTGAAAATCAGAGGAGCAGAAACACCCAAGAGCTGCTCCACAGTTGCTAAATGTGCACCATCTCTTCCTATCTTCGAGAGAAGCAGGGGACACTTCGGATGGAAGGGTTCATTCTTCAGCAATAACCGTGTAATGGGACACTTCCCTCTCTCATTGTCAAAACAGGAAGCCGAGGTTACAAAGCTCTTCTGGACACAGCGACAGGAGCTACACCCAAACAAGCTCAGAGACCGGAAAGTGAATGTCTGTGGGAAGCGGCTGCTCTCCTCCCCCATCACCTGTGGGGTAAGTACCTGCCTGGGAAACGTCCCTCACTCACCTAAGGGCTCCTTCACTTCCTCCCAACCTCCAGACGCCTTTTCTAAGGGGTTACAAAATGTCCTGCATCCCTTTCGGCTCACCAAGGGGACAGCTTGTGCACCGGGCTCTTCTCCTGGGAACCTGCGTTTTCCCAGCAGGATCCCACATTGCCTTACAGAAGGAAAGGTGTATTGCTCACCTCCTCTCTGGGAGTGAGCCCTAGTCTCCCCATCTAATAAAAGCAGCCCCATTGCTCTATTTTGAGAAAAGTGAATAAATGAACCAGCAGTACAAAAATTTCCCCGGACATTGTCTTCTTGAGTCCTTCCTGGGAAGCACAGAACTCTTTCGTGAATATAGTGAGATCCACTACAGCAAAAGGAGCACGTCAGATGCACCCCCATTTTCAAATTTCGAGTGTCTTCACAATCTGGGAAAAGAAAAAAAAATACTCTTGCATACTCTTCCCTCCCAGCCCCGTGACTACTATGCTCAAATCTCCTTATAGACGACCTTTTTCCTATCAAAACAAGTTTTAAAATATCCAGCATTACAGTGTTTCTTGACTGGTGCAGTTAAAGCACGTTTCTGTAACCTCGCTTTCAGAGATGTAAAGGCTCAGTGTAACTTCCACGTCTGAAAATACCGTATTCTGTCCTGAATATTCTCAGCTGTGTCTCTGGGAAGCTGAATACGAGCTTATTGCCAGATTCTGATTCTAATAAAGTTAATGGAAATTTTGCCAGTAACTTCAAATGGTCCAGATATTATTCACGGGCCAACTCCTATGAAATTATCCCAGTTCAAACCTAGAGCAATTGCACTGATTTCAGTGAGACTAGACTGGCTTTACCCATCCGATCCGAGGAAGATCCATGAAATCAGAGATCGGGACATGGGAGAGCTGCCTCTCGCTCAACCAAGCTGCTGTTTTTGGAGTGTTGGATGGTGTCTGGGTTTGGGAGGGTTTTTTTCACCCTTTGATGAAAGTGATGAAATCAGAGCTGCAGCATTACTGTAGGAAGGGGTATGCACTTTCCTGGCAGTATAGCCTTCTTCACGGGATGCAGAGCTGTACTCCATTGGTCAGGGCTGGCGGGGGGTACCTGGGTACACCCAGCCGTGTACCACAGTTCCCTGTTCAGCTCCCCAAGATACTTCAGAAAAAAACCACAACTGTGTAGTATGCCGTAACCTGCTAAAATGAACCGCAACGCTTATTCAGATTTAGAAAACTCCACCTATTTTCGGGACAAATAGCCAACACCCGCTGGGGGCAGGAGGGGTGGCCGAAACCCTTCCTTTAACAAGAAACGAGCCGGCGGACTCTGGCGGCAGAAGCGGCCGGAGCCGCAGTTTGGCGGAGCGCTGCTCCAGCGTGACATCCGACGGGGCCGGCGCTTCTCAACCTGCTCGGCCGCCCCCGCGGGGCCGCGCTACCTGCGCCGCTCCCCGCCCCGGAGGAGCGGCCGCCCGCCCCGCCGAGAGGCGGGCGCGCTGCTGATTTGCCTTCGCTGTCAGCAGCCGCGCTCCGGCCAGCCCGCGGGGACCGGGGCTGCAGCCGCAGGAGCCGCTCGCTCGCTCCCTCGCTCCCTGGCAGCGAGAAAAGTTTGCCGCTCTTCACCCTGCTCCTTCTCCCCCCGCACGCAGCCCCCGCGGCCCGGCGCGGCTCCCCCGGGCAGGGGCATGGCGAGCTGAGCGGCCGGAGCGGGCCGGGGGCGGCCCCGCCGCACCTGAGCGGCGCC
>JAOTQP010001286.1:64969272-64989364 GCA_026413545.1 Cichladusa arquata | reverse complement strand
TTTTTCTTTTTTTTTTTTTCTAGTTAGTTTTTTTTTTTTAGATTTTTTTTTGCAAAAATAAAGCAGGACTTCCTAGTTATTTCCCACAGAAAAAAAATCAAGCTAAACCAGTTCTTATAAAAAGGTTTTCTTTAGACAGTTTTCTTCCAGCTCAACATGGCTTTAGCAGAAAATCACTTGGGCAGCTGTCATGGATGTCTTGTGCTGAGCTCCTGCTGGGACTGCTTGCTGCAGGCTTGTACCTCTGCCAAGGAGCTGTAGATCCTTGCTGGGTCTAGCCCGGTGTATTGCAGTGGTTACACTCTCTCTTGTAGTTTTAAATATAAACTTCTAAGCAATGTTTGTGATTTAGGAGGAAGGAAGGTGGTGTTTAGACTTTCCATGCTATGGAGTCACGATTCTTTTTAGGTCCTCTTTCCTCATTGCTAACTTGTAGGGGGTTAGAGGAAGGTATGATTTACTTGGGATGTAAACAGCCCCATTGTGTGTTTCTGCTGTAAACCAGCAGATGCTCAGCTATGCTGTAAAGTACAGCCCACCTACTAATTATTTAACATTCCCATTTGACCATTTATATAGCAGTGTGAAGCAAAGAGCAAGCACTATTGCCCAAATGGAAATATGGCTCATGGGTGAGATTCTCATTTGCTACAGCAAGTATCAGACCTCAGAGCCTGGGAGACAGAGGTTAAGGACTGGAAAGATGTCTTCTGCCCACCTGATTCTTGGAGCCTGCTGTTGGGTCACACCTAGATTCCCTGTTCGATGGGGAAACAGTTTTAAACTCAAAGAGGGTAGGTTTAGATTGGATATAAGGCAGAATTTTTTCAAACAGAAGTAGTGAGACAATGAAACAGGTTCCCCAGAGGAGCTGTGGATATCCCATCCTTGTTCAAAGTCAGGTTGGGTGGGGCTTTGAGCAATCTGTCTAACTACACAATGTTCCTGCCCATGGCAGGGGTTGGTCTGGATGACTTTTGAAGAGCCATTCCAGCCCAAACTGCCTGGAATTGTAAGTGGGAATCGAGAGGATGCTCAGGACTGGGATTCTGTAGCTGCGGTATGCTAAGGGTGAGGAGGCATGCCTGAAGAACATTCAGTGAGTAGCTTCTTTCCATCTTTTTTTCACTTGTGGCTGGCAGAGGATGAGGAGTGGTGCCTTCTGCAGAGCTGCAGCACTTGCAGCAGGCATGGCTGGACTTGCAGCAGCACACTAAAGTGCCCTGGTGCTTTGCACCCAGAGCAGGCTCCCACACAGTGGCTTTGGGAAGGGCATGAGGCTGCAGCTGCTGCAGGGCTGGTGCAGGAGAACAAAGCTTCATTAAAGGAGCCAAGTCCCTGTGGGATTGCAGGGGTGTTTAATACCTTGTAATGGACTTTGGTTCCGAAAACCTGCACTGGACTGAGGCTGGCATTTCCTGGACTTTCAGTTCCTTAAGAAACAGTCTTGTAGTGTTGGGCAGAGTTTTGGAATGGATTTTTTTGTTTTTTTGGGTTTTGGGTTGGTTAGGGGTTTTTGTGATATAATGAGATGATTTTTTTTTTTATTTGTTTTGTTGTTAAGGACACAAAGATTTTGACAGCGCTGCTTTCAGCTCTTTTTATTTTACGTAGCAGTGTTCATCACAGCACAATGACAGAATTGAATCAGTAGCAGCAACAGTGGGAACTTTTGGCAAAAAAGGATAATGTAGACAGAGCTGAAGTGTTCTGCTAACTAAAACAGTAGCTGTATTTTTCAGAGAGCTAGACATGACTGTTTTGATCCAATGTGGTGTTAATCACAAGAATACATAACTGCTTTCCTGTGAACTTTCCCCTTAAAAATATCCAATGATATCACCTGATGTTTTGCACGAATGCTCAGTATAACCAGAATTTAGAACAGCTGGCTCCATATAAACTTGGAACATTCATAGGTCAAATATTAGTGTATAAATAAAAACATTTTGAAAGTGAAAACAGAAGCACAGTATTGGAAATATACTGAATGTGCAGATGTACTTCATGGCTTGAATAGCTTTACAAATTAATCAAGACAGTGTTAACACTTGTTCTGAAGAGTCAAATTTCCTGATAGTAAATGAGAGAGTGTTTTCATACAGTGTTCCAAAGATGTGTTATTCCATGTCTGTTAATGGTTGTTTGCAGTGGCAGAAATGTATGAATTGGCTGTTTGAAGCACTCTTTTAGCGAATATATATTTGTTCAACCCAAAATCTTGTCAAACGGAGATCTACAGTTTCTTTTATCAAGTGCAGGCTGTTAAAATGTGCCGTATTTAAAGCATGCACAGAGATGTTTACGTTGAAGTGTACTGCTGCAGCTTTCTTATCTTGTCGCTCGCAGCATCACGTTCGCGTGGCGTGTGCGGTCAAGGTATTAGACACTCTGTTTGTACAAGGGCTAAAGGGTGACATAATGTCTATTGAAGCACAAGTGTTAAGCTCCACACCAGGCAACAAAGAGCACTTAAAACATGAGAACAGATTAGAGCTCATGAGCAGGGTCTGATAGTTGTACACGTAAGCCAAGAGGTTGGATAGAGGAAAGGGTCGACAGCCCTGGAGTGAAACAGATGTGCCTTCTTGCATCCTTGGCTCTCCTGGGCTTTCCAGACCATTTGAGAGGAAATTCAGAAGAGTAAAGCTCTTAGCAGTCAATGCCAGTCTTTTTACAGGGAATAAAATTAACCAAATAAGTTGGAAAATAAGGTTTAACTGTGACTAATGTGTACAAGATGCAAAAGACTTGCCTGCCTCTGCCTTTGTAAACTCTGTAATAATACAAAGTTGTTTAAACATGAACACTTGCTGCAGCCTAACTTCCTATTTTTCAAGCTGCTTTAAAATATCTGGATCAAGTTTCTGTATCAAGAATTAAAGAAGTGGTCAGAGCTTTCATTCCTCATGGCACAGAAGTGCAGATGCCCTCTGTTCAAATTCAAATGAACAGAGGTAGAGGCAGCAGTCTTTAATAGCCAGATGCTCTGCAGGAAAAATGGAGGAGGCATATCCTATGTTACTTACCATGGGCTTCCTATTCACATTTCTTCACTCTTTCTGGCCACACAGGTGGTGTGGTGCAGGAAGAGGCCTTATACCCTTTTAATATACCTGAATCTTCATAATGATGCCGAGCTAGGTTCTTCAAAACATTTGTGTGCAAGCAGGTAGAGGCTTCTCTGCAAGCCTTGACATGTGTGCAGAATTTTGATGCAAAATAATAGGAGGATAGGCCTAAAATTTAAGCCTGGTTTGAAATTCATGTTTTAATATCTACACAAAGATTTGATCCACAAGTACAGAATCCAGGTGCTCAACGTAAATGATGAAGGTTGGCAAAGAAACCCTTCATTTTAGAAAAGCAGCAGCCTCTCTTGCCCACAAACTGTCATTCTGAGACAGCATTTCAAGCATGCAGACCTTTTTGCTTAATTATTGTAACATCAAACATCTTTGACATGAAAGGGACCAAGCAGTGGCTATGCAAGATAATGACTTGTTTATAAAAATAATTTAAACAGCATATGAAAAGTATAAACATGCATGTCCTGCCAAAATTCACTGTATGCTCTGCAGGCTTTGGTGATTGTGAATCTCTTGGCTTGCTCTTTAAATTTTTTTAAATTTTTTTTTTTAAAACCCACAAAGAAAAAAGGCAGAGGGGGAAGGGAATGAAGAGAAATGAAGGGAGACTTTAAAAAAAAAGAAGAGTTCTCATATTTAAGGAAGTTCCAACTTATTAGGCTATGGAAGATAGCTGGAGAGAAAATACATTTGTTTAGCATACTACAATAGATTTTCTCTTTGAGATGTCTGTGTCTTGTCTCTCGTGTGTGATAGCTTTTACACTTTAATGATTGTAGCAGCTGTGCTGTTCAAAAATGTTCCATTCTGCAGGATATGTAATGCTCGTTACTTGCTAGACAACATCAAGATACTGCTCTGTCTCTTATTCAGAACCTCAAAACACTTCATAAGCATTGAAGTCTCACAGTGTGCTCTGACAAATGTAAATCACTCTTATACTGATTTTCCAAATAACTAAGCTGAGGCTCAGAGGTTATGGCTGGACCAGGGCTATGATGAGGTCCCTGAAATTCTTGCTTCCAGTCTTGCAATCTCACCATGAGCCTGTGTGCTGTTTTATTGACCTGGTCAGTCCTCCAGGGCTCATGGAGCCAGTGAAACAAGAGGGTCTTATTTGGTGAAACCTGTCTCTTTTCAGGTGGCAGCATCAATCAGCTGGAGCCACAGGCTCTCACTTGGCTTAGGCTTTAGTTCTTCCTGCTTGTGAACCTTGCTCATCAGTGTTGGACAGTTTGTGCCTTCTGCAGCCATGCTCCATTAGGGACATGGCTCTTCAGACATGCCAACAGCTGAACATAAGAAAGATGAAACAGGGCACAGGCTAGCAGCAAGAGTTTCACTTAAAACTGTTGGAGAGCTTAATAAAGGTTTGGTTGACTATTGGTAATACCTACACTGCAGGAAAGCTAATAGTAGATTTCTTCTGAGTTAACTGACAGTTTTGTTGAGAAACTTGCCATAAAAATGCAGTGTAACAGCTGAAGCTGGTATAATGACTCCTTTATATTTCAGAAGCTATTGGGATTGGATCTGCCTGATACTTTTGCTATCTCTAGTCTCAGTAAAAACAGTTTTATGGGGTCCCAAAACAGTCTGTTGCTTCTGGCAGCCAGAGAGCTGGCAGCTCCGATGCACTGAAGCTTGAAGAGATAGCTCATTAATTCGTGGCACTTTCCAGAATAAACATGGCAAACCTCCTCTGAAATAACACACGGTAACTCCTCCTTGTCACTCAAAACTGCACATTTGTCTTCCAAAGGGGGCTGTGAAAGAAGCTGTCCGTCTCCTAATGAATGAAAAAATAAATAGAAGAAGAATTGTGCATTGTGTCATACTTGACATGGTGAAGCTTTGGGGTGGAATAACAACAAACCTTTCCTCCCATCTTAGCCCTGTTAATTGTGGTCTGAAACCAAGCTATGCCCACTGGGCAGGCTATCAGATGGCATAAACTACTACAGCTCTTTGCCAGGGATCCCTGGTGGGTATGACAGCACTTTTTGCTCCTTCTTTGACTCTTTTTGGAAAGGTAGGTGTCAACATCTCTCAGCTTCAGGTCCTCAGGGGTAGGAGCTCTGGTCTCTCTGTGCTGGGAGACTTGTGAAAGTTGCTGCAAGCTGGGGCTGCTCGGAGCGCACAGATGTTTTGTGCAGCTTGTTATTTTCTATGTTGGAGGTTATGAGTCAGATTACTGTTACCAAAATGTTTATGTGAAATCATTTCTGAGTCATATATTTGCATCATATACAACCTGTCTGACAATCAAAACATTCAGCGCTCGGCTAATGATTATACTAAGTTTTCCAACACTCTGCTCCAACATAACATAATTACATGGCAGAGTGCAATATATTACTTTGACAGGGTTCTTCATGCATCTTGTGATGTCAGAACATCATCATTGCTATTATTTTAAATTATCAGAGTTTGTTGCATGAAACAAAGTTAAAAATAGTGAGAGGCAGTTCCTCAGAAACAAAATGCCCTGCAAATGTTTCTGGGCTTTTTCAGTCCCCCAAAAAGTGTTGTTCAAGAGATTGCATAGTAGTTTTAAATTTATTCTCTCCAGAGTGGTGCTTGATCAGGGCTTATTGGTTTAATTGACAGATTAGCTGTGGATATTTGCCTGAAGAAATTGTTTAGTGCCTAGGGGACTGTTTGGTAGTTTCTCTAAAACACATTTTTAAGATAGAAGCAGAGTATTTTTAGCAGCATAATGTCTCTGAATTACAACTTAATGCACTTTATGATTGTCTCTTGTGTGAGTTCTAACAAAAATAGGAAATGCTTACAAATATATTCTAAAAAACCAGGGCGAGCACTTAAAATTACACTTACCTTCAGGTGTGTGAGAATTCAGCAGGTGTGTTTGCCACCATGTTCCAGTGAATTCAGGAACTCCACTTTAGTTTATTCTAAAGCAGGATGGGGAAAACTGAATCACCCCTCAGCTCTGTGCTAAGGTAATGGTCAAGGAGCTGGAAAGTGCATAGGGCCAAAGAGCTGCTCTTTTGTTTGTTTTGAAATACGTGTCAATGAAAAAGCACTTGAATGTTGAAATGGAAAATGATGTTAAGGCTAGCTTGTCTGAATTTGGTTTACAGTCTTTTGGAATTGGCTTTGGGAGCTCAATTATAAGTGTGAAGGGCACAGGCAGGTCCCTGTAAATAGAAAATATCGTTACATTTCATCGCTCTTACTAAGCTAGCAGGGTGCAAAGTGCAGGATGGATTATGATGACATTCTTTATGTTCCTAGTGAAAAAAATGTATGGACAATACAGTAGTGGACTTTCCTGGCCACAAGTGACTGGGCTGTGGTTAGTAATTAGGGAGCCCACATTTGGAGCAATAAAAGCATCCCTGTGTAGTATTAGTGAGCACCATCTTTGCTTATGCACTCTCTTGGCCAGCGTCAGTGGCAAATACATAATTGGTCTATGAGGACCAATATATTGTGAAGTGTAGTGGAAAATGCCAAAATAAGATTTCAGTTGGATGAGGTCCATTTGTCCTGTGCTGATTTCTAGCCCTGTAAACAAACACAGCTGCTGAACGTAGAATCAGCGCTCAGAGTGGTTAAAAACAGTGATGCATTGCTAGTGAGATCACAGCAGAAAAAAATATGTAACACATGAGGCTGCAGTAAGGATCAAGAGTATCCTCAGCTCTGAATAATTGTTTCTGTTTATATATTTTCATCTATTTATGATGCTTAGAATATAAATATTACCATTGATTGTCAGACCATTCAGCTGGGACAGTCAGAGTGTTGATGAGCCAGTTGTCATGAATTTTTGCAAAAGAGTGAATTGGCAACCAAAGGCTTGATGAATATATGTATTCATTCAGTATTCATTTTATATTTCTCTCTTTTATACCGATATATCACCCATCTTGACATCTGGGCTTTGTTGTTGTTTGTTTATATATATGAAGGATCCATGCAGGTAGGTTTGCCTGTCACTTCATCTTAACTGAAATGTGTTTAGAAATACTGCAATACTGAACAAGGAACGTGAGACTTCAAACATTAGAAATCTCAGGGTCAAGCCTGCTAGGTCATTGGCAAAGTAGAAGCACTTACACTGTAATTTGTCTCATGGCTCAGTTATATGTTTTGACATCCGTTAGCTGACTAATTGCTCTGGGGAAAAAAAAGAATTTTGGTTACTGTAGTAGAAGAGGCTGTTTCCAACCTCTTCTGTCCATCAAATCCATTATCTCAGGACTGCTGCATGGTCATCCCTGGAGCTAGCAGAGTAGGGCACTTTTGAACAGCATCAGTTTTAAAGGTTTGGGCATTTTATAGCCATTCTGGGCTTGTAGGTTGTAGGTGCTTCATTCCATGCTCTTGTGCAGCACAGGTTGGTGCCATCCTCTTCAGAAACCACCTGGGGCTTGAGGAATAATTGGGTGCTTGCATGGCTGTGTACTGGACTAGTGCCATCAGAGATTTTGTCGTGTCTGCAGAACACAACTGGGGTCCATCAGTGGCCCAGGTTCTGGAAACTCTCCTAGCCCCTACCCCAGCTCAACTACAGGCTGGCATGGAGCACTTAAATCTCAAACTGTCAGTCTGGCACGTTCCATAAACACTAAATTGACTCAGAGTGGCTAGGTCTAGTGCTATAAAACATACCATTCAGGCATTATTGCCAAGGGAAAAAAATTACCTGCAAATAGCAGACTTACAGCATAGGGGCTTATTTCTGTGCTTATGCTTTTTACATTTCCATTTTTGCAAGCTTGGCAAGAAGTTAACTTAAATGTCAAAACTATTTTTATGTAAATATATGCATTATTGAATCTCTTACTCATAAAGCAAATAGTACTTTAAACCCACACAAAACAGTTGAGGCTATATATATTTTCTCACTACTGAATTTGGCTTTTAATAACTTGGAGTGAACTGTCCAAAATAAAGTTAGGAATCAAGGGCACTTTATTTTCCAGCTAGCAACATATGTATTCTTGGCTTTGCACTGTACCAATTTGAAATGGAAGAAAACCTGGATTTGTACTACAGGTCTTCTCAGCAACTGAGGAGAGAAATATCATAGTTAAATAAAATAGTTATTTTAAAATTAATAAAATTTTCTAAAACTATATGAAGCTACAAAAAATATGAAGAACTATTAAGAGACCGTGGAGGCTTTGATATCAAACAGTGATATTCTAATATGTTCCTCCTGCTGGAAGTGCAGCCTTGTGCCAGAGTCAGAGGCAGTAGTTACCCAGAGAAAAGATTTCACTGCTGTTATTTGAGGAGTAAGGACAGCAAAACTCACCCTCAGCACGTACAGACAAAACCTTAGTTGAGGTTAGGGATTGTGTACTAAGCCCAGGTCATAGTGGCCTGAAAGGAGATGCTTGCTGTCCTTTGTGGGTTTCATGGTTTGTCTCCTTGCCTCACTGCCCTCCTGCCTGTGGGAAGTTACTCGAGGTCTGTTCTGGATCCCAAGGATAGTGTGGGAAAAGCCACATCAGGATTTCATGCAGAAAAGAGCTTGTTGCTGAAGAATACCTGGCCAGTGTCCTGATGGGATCCACCTTGTTGCTCCCTGCCACACGCTCAGTGTCAGAGCTGCTGTAGCAGAGGTCTCCACTGGATTTGCCTTGCCCTCTGCTGCAGGAGGAGTTCCCTGAGCATGTGGGTGTGTTCAGGCTAACTGGGGTGCAAAGAAGCAAGAGAGAGGAAGAGGGCAATTCTCAGCAGAATTGTGATCTGCCATCCCAGATTTCAATTCAAGCTTTTAAGTCAATTATCCAGCAGTTCAGATGATCTCTGACTGGGTTGCAGGATATTTTCCTGCCACTGTGTGTGACATAAAGGGCACACACTGCTACTTCTGCCCTTTCTTGTTGAATAAACCCCAGCAGTACTCGAGGAGAAAAGAAATGTTGGAGTTCTTTCTGGGGCAGCTGAGCTGTGAAAGCTGCTTTGGTTATCTGAGGCTGAAGTACATGTGAAGCACTGGGGAAGACCCCTGAAAAAAGCCAGTCCTTGGAATAATGGATACAATCACAAGCAAAATCTGGAAGGCTCCACTAGAGTTGTAGTAAATACAGCAGCTGATCATGGGTGGGTCATGTCCAGCAAATCACTTGGGCTGGCCATGCATACCTGATTTCATGGGCATGAAGGAGAGCAGAAATTCTGGAGAAGGAGGAATGAACTGGACCAGGGAGAGGGGTCATGGCTCTTGCCTGTGTAGGCAAGTGAATTTGAAGGATGGTGACTAAGAGATTCTGGCTTTCTAAAAATAATGCTTTCCACTGACTGAAACCACAGCTCTTGCTGATGCAGCTTTTGATTATTTTACCTCTTATTCCATCTTTCCTAGTTTGCATGATTCAGACTTATGTAAACACTAGTAATGGTGCCTCACCACGGTGAGAGCAGCAGTGTGAAACAGGCAAGGCTCACAGGGCAGGAGATTTGTCCTGAAAGCCTTTTTGTCCATGAGATCCCCTGTGCATCCTCAAGCAGCTGCTGGAGTGAGGGGTCAGATATCTCTGTTTAGTGGTGCTAAGAAGAGAAGTCTGAGGAAAATGATTCTGCTTTCTTTTCTTGCAATGTCCTCTCCTACAAAACTTCATCGTAATGACTTTTGCTCTTTCTAGTTAAATGCAATGTATGTGAAAAGGCTGCTGAGAGTGGGATGCTTCGGGTTGTGTTTAAACACAGGCGTTAAGGAAAAATTGAAACAACAGATGAATAAAGTGGTTATGATTTGACTTGAGCCATAAGTACTATTTTCCTTTTTAAATGTGTTTTTGGAAGGTGAGGGGGAACCAATTATCATTGAGTTCAAAGCAAGCAGACTGTTCCTTTTTTTGATTGAGATGTATGATTCATCTTGACCCGCTTTTTCTTAGTTTTTAAGTATTCTGCTCGTGTTGCATTCATTCTCTGAGCTTATTTTTGTTAACCTTGCCACCTGAACAAATTAAGCACATGTCTTCATGTGGTGTTCCCTTAATTATGTACCTGCTGGTCACAGCAGTTGGGAACACCTATATTTGCATCTGCTTCTTTGTGTAGCCAGAGGACAATTAATGATGCAGGTTTTTTCCCAGCTTCTGAAAACTTTTTTTTGCTATTGTGCAGATTATGTTAAATCACTTCAGTGTCCTTTGCATTTCTTTATGTGCTTTGGCATTTCTTTATGTGCTTTGAGTGCTGAGGTAGTAAGCTAGGTTACAACAGTTGGTACTTTCATTAGCAGTGGTGGTATACACAAAAAGCCCAAGTCTGAGCTAGAAAGGCAAATTCAAGTTAGGACTAGCAAGGACCCTCAGAGCTATTGAAAGCAAAGGTGTTGTAGGCATTTTATCCCAGCTCCCCAGAAATCTGTTCCAGTTTTTCTCCATGTCTCGCAGGTCACAGGACTCCAGCCAGCTGCCCTGGAAAAAAAAAAGGTAGGAGTGAAGAAGTGAACACCAGCACCTGCAGCTGTAAGCTGCTGGAGAGATGTGCTGGAGCAGGAGAGATCAGCAGTGTCCTGGGTCCTCCCAGCAGTGCAGCAGCTGTTAGGTGGTGTCCCCAGGTGGATGTGAACTGTTCTCAGTGTTACAGGGGGAAGAGAAAATACCTAACACGCCAACTCCTCCTGCTGCTTTAATTTGAGGAAAATTTCGTCCCTGGTCCTGGCCTTAGAATGTGAGAGATTGTCAGTAATTCTGTGATGGGGTCTGAGCAGGCTCTTGCCCCACAAGAGACACTGAGGCTCTCTAGCTTGGGTCAATACCTGATGCTTCCTCACAGGACCACAGGAAAAGGCTCAGATTGTTGATGTAAGTTGTGAAATGTGGGACTGATACAGTGTAACTATGGTCCAAATGAGCATGGGAAAAAGAATGATCGCCTCCCACATCATTGTGCTCTTGCAGTAATGACAAATTTGACACCTCTGTCCTCATTTCCCAAGTTTCAAGTTCCCATTTCAGAAGCTGCAGAAGCAGTGGTTAAGCAGGACAAAGCACACCTCGGCTCTTCTCTCAGTTTTTCATAGCAATGTGTGCATGCTGTGCTCACGTGCATTTCCCCTCCTGCTGAGCACCATCAGCTTTCTGTCAGAAAAATCTAAAGTTTGCAGTGTGAAGGTGTTGGAGGTGAGACATATAAAACTCAGATACTGAGTGTAGGCTGTGGGAAGAAGGATATGCTAGCTGAAATTTGGCTTTTTGTTCTGACTTGCGACATTTATATTGGTATAAGAATACAGGCATTACCATTGGTAGGAGCAGTGACTGAACACTGTTCAGTGAATGCCCCAGACACGAGGATTTAGATAAAGCTTGACTTTATATCCTTCTCATGGGTAGGTGGAGAACAGACTCAAAGATCTCCAAGTCCATGCAAAATTATTTTGAGTAGGTACCCTGTGTGAGAGTAACTGGTGTGTCAAGAAAATGAGACTGCTTCATGATAGTGGGGGAAGATGCCCTAGAGTTTAACTGGAACAGCATTAACAGATTGTCTCTTGGAATGCAATCAGCAAGCAGTAAGGGCTGTTAAATAGATATGAAATTCAAGTGGCTTTACTCTTAATAAAGAAACAGCTAAATAAATATTTCAAGAAAACAGTGAAGTCAAATTGCAATAAATTTTATTATTTAGTGCACTTTTAAAGCCCCAGGACAGGAATATATCTGCATTCAGGAAAGCACTTAAGCACATGCTTTCCTGAATAGGGACAGTCTAAGGCTTATACTTAAGTGCTTTCCTGAATGTGGGCCAAAGCCTCCTAAGAGTTTATTCTAAAGGCACTCTGTCCTTAATTAAAACACTTGGTCAAATGTAACAATTAGGTGTCAGCTTGCTTACTGTCACACAGCAGCTTTCTGTAACAGCAGGCAGTAGCACTCTACAATGACTGAGGTCAGGAAGCAAAGACTACTTCATCAGCTGACACTGTGAGAGGAAACTCAGTTTTTATGGGCCTCCCAATAGCTCCTCTGGCAAGTGCTAGCAATCTAAAATAAATTGAGGAGCTCTGCCGAAAAGTGCCCCAAAACTGTTTACAGGGTCTGCAGCAGAACCAGCCTGGGCTCAAGGCTTCTCCCCCCTGCAGCAGTGCTGAGCAGCACAGGAGCTCTTGCTGGTGCCACCAGTACGTTTCTTGGACCTCAGTCATTCTGCCAGGTGTTCTGCTCCATTTATTCAGATGTTAAATTTTTATTTGATCATTCCTCACAAGCATCCAGTTGTTCTTTTTCTCACTCAGGTGGCTGGGAGCCAGTTGTGCTAATGGCACTATCAGATGTGCTGAGGAAAGTAGAGCCATTGCAATGCTACTTCTCCCTGATCCAGGGTCCTGGCTGCCTCTGAAATGTAGGTAAAGCAGTGATGGCTCCTCCTGCTCTTCCCTTTATTGGGTGTTTGGTGCTTCCCACCTGGAGGAGCAAGAATTGCTGAAGTAGTTAGGAAGTTGCCTTGCTGGGAGGGACAGGTGTGACCTGGTCACACTAGTAATCATGAAAATGAAGTTGTTCTGGAGCATGTTGTCCAGAAGTCCTTGTTCCCCAGGGAGTTGGCCTTCAAGCATCTCCTGTGGTGCCAGGAAACAGGGAAAAGTAAGGGTTTTATTCTAGCACCTTGGAGGCAGACAAATGACTTTGATGAGAGGATGTCCATACTGAGCTCACTTCAGGTCCTGTACTTGGGGCATCCCTGTCCAGAATCCATTTTGGTGAAGTGGTGGAAGTGGTGGTGGATTCCTGCCTTGCAGAAACCTCAGCTGTCCTATGAATAAGGAAATTCACTGTTTGGTTTTCCTGAGGAGCTGGATTTTATATTTAAAGTATGTATGGTTTGAAAGCCTGTTGGATTTTCTTTCCCTCAACATAGGATTAGTATGCCTGCCCTTTGCCTCATAACAAAAGCAGTTCAGTGTCTTCCCCACTTCTGCTGTCCTTTTGAGTTGACTCCATTATTACAATGGTTGCCCTGTCTCAGTTATTTTTATATTCTTTGCTCCAAATTTGTGATCTGTAATTGTGGGATAGCTCCCAGTAATCCAAGCTGTTGCCTTTTTGCATGTGGTTCTTCTGAGTGACCACTGCATAGGGTTTTCATCAGGTTGCAATAACCTTGATTTTTACATCAGCATTTAATTTCTGACATCCAGGGATGTTAGATGTGGCAAGGATTTAAAAGGTAAGGTGGGAGCAAGTCCATACCACATTCAAAATTGCTCCTGAAAGATTTTCCCACACTGAGTCTCACATGCAGTTGTCCCTTTCTTGTCCTTTTGGATGTGGTTTTAACTTGAGCTTGGGAGGACCCAAAGCTTGCTCTTGGCTTTTCCTGGCAAAGAGGCAAAGAACAAAGGAGAAAATATTTTTTGTGGAAAAAGGTGAAGAAGGATGTAAGGTTTGGTAAACAAATTCTGAAAACTGCATCTCTGATAGGCTGAATTTTCCACTTTATGGAGAATACTACAGTAAAATACATAATGTGTTTGCTCTGCCTTCCCATTGTAAAACTTGAGAGTCATGGCATATTAACAAAAACCAGATACATCCATTGAGTTTCCATACTCTGAAGCAGTATAGGGTGGGGTGAAGCTGGTATTAATAGGTCTATTCATCACAATAAATGTTCCTGGTAGATGTGGGTGGTTCAGACTCAGTGAAGAAATGGCTCAGAAGTGATCAGTCTCCACCCAGAGAAGCAGGAATTTTTAGCAGGGAGTGTCCCACATACCGGTAATAAAAAATGATGGCTAACTGAAGAATCCTTTCTTGAAGGGTTTTATTTTAAATTCAGGTGACCTGAGGTTTCATTACCACCAGAAGTCATTTTGGTTCTCCAGCTGTTTCCTGATGCAACTTGCTAATTATTGGCTCGTTCTCCATAGGTAAATCTGCATTTGATTAAGGGCTGGCTTTAGGCTGTCATCTTCTCACTTCTGTCCCAGTGTGCCATAAAAAACCCTATAAAATATGGAGGTTCTTTGGGGAGTTGGCATCTGCAGCACTGACTGACACGAAACCAGCATTTTTGTGAATCTGTGTCATTATGTAAATTGTACATTCTCTTCAGAAATTTATCTGTTTATTCATGGGTTTAATTGCTATTTCTTTTGCAGCAGGGCTCGGAGTTCGTAATGAGAAGTCTGTGCTGGGCGTTGTACCAATACATAACAGAGAAGGCAGCTCTGCCCTTGACTGCTAAGAGGATATGATGGGATGACAGGAATAACAAAAGGGGTGGAAGACAGAGGAGCAAAATGCTCAAAGATTAACAGAAAAATATGTGTCTACCCACATTAAAAAAATATTTGTAATACAGTGTGTTATGTATCAATATGCATGAATATGCATTTTACAGTATTTAATATCACATTTATAGATTTACATGTTTTTTTGATCTTTAAGGAAAAGTAAGGCTTGTACAAAGTTTATTTCTGTACAGGCAGAATAGTCTTCTGTACCTAATCTTGCTTCCATGTCCCTGGGAGGCATGTGTACATGGAAATCATTTTTAGGCTAGTGCAGTTGAAACAGAAAAGGAGACATCAGTGGTGTCTGGGTTTAGAACTTGGGTATCTGCTCATAAATGCGTGTGTTGAACTCTCTGCTTGGTGGAGAACAGAGAGATCATTTCTCATGTTGGGTGATGGACTTGTATTGATGGTTGGTCTCAGCAGAATATACAGAATCACTTGGCATTTTGGAGAATAGCATGTAGGGGATTGAGTCAGTCAACTGAACAGGAGAAAAACAAGCAAATTTCTATTTCAGTGCAAAGCCCAAACTCTGACAGAAAGGAACCTTTCCCCTTAAAGTTTTTTTTTTTTGCTTTTTTTTTTTTTTTTTTTTTTTTTTTTGGGAGAATGACAGGAGTTTGTATAGAGTTTGGGACACAAAGCAGTCTCTGAGGTAAAGGTAACCTGTCATTTGCTGCCCATTGTTTGCTGTGGGCATTTTCAGAGGCTTGTAGACATGGCTTTGCATTTCATGGTATATTCTACAGGGAACCTTATGGACTCCCTGGGAGTGAGAGGAGCACATTCTTCCTGTGTCTGCTAAACTGGCTTTCTGACCATTTTGAAGTCCACACTGAGAAATCATAGAGACCAAATGCATTGAACAATGGATAAAAGTTGCCTGAGAAGGCTGGAAATGCAAAAGCATTCCCATTTCTTACAGTAATGCGGATGTTGGTGTCAGCTCTGAGTTTGTTTGCTGTGGGCTTTCTGCAGAGATTGAAGACAGCCCATGCCTTGGTGGAGGAGCATTGTCTGTTCAGCTGTGCAAGGGCTTGTAATTTGATCAAGTAATTCTGAGGTGGTCGCATTTTTGTGGATGAATGTGGGAGGCTGTGTGCCACGTCACACCCTTGCTGTCTTGGGTTTTACCATTCGAGCCTCCTGTTTGCTGATTACACAAATGCTGAGGTTTCAGTCTTAGGGCTTCATTTCTGGTCTTCCTGTTCTTAACTTTGAAGAAAGCAGCAATCTCCACCACAGTGCAGCCAGTGTTCACAATGTGACTTCTGGGTTGGCTTTGTACACTGTGGTTTGCACTGATGAACTGCTAGCCCTCATGGGTGAGAGGTGGCTGGTGCCAGAGTGAATTTGGATGCTTGTGGACTCCTCTGAAATACGTGGCAGTGAAGAATTCAGATGGTAAATCATGTTCCTGGTTGTTGGTGGTGAGCACAGATGAGTAGTAAGTCAGGCTGAAGTGGAAAAAGTGGCCAGAGGCTGGGGCCATGACTCTGCATTGGTCAGTGATGGAGGGGAGAGAAATGTGGGGCGGGTGAAATAGATGAGTCAGGCAGGAACGTTCCTGCACAGATTCCTGAGTGGAGGAGTGAGTGAGGGGGATCACTGATGCACTGTGTGAGCAAGTTGGGGTGTAAGGCTGCTGCTGAGCTTCTGGTCATAGCTGGCACAGTACTGCAGAAATGCAGTGCTTTTTGTGAAAACAGTGATAAATAGTGGCACTAAAGAAATTGAAAGAGTGTTCTTATGAGTTTGAGATGCTGAATTACCCTACAAGTGATACTTTGAGGGGGTGGACAAGTTTGCAAAGGAAGTTGGAGTAATTTTGCTGCTGTTGACTTTCAGTGGGGCTCTAACGTAATTTCAACCACATCTGCAAGAAGGAGGAAAAGGCTCTTGAGCACTGGGTGTCAGAGTTCCTACTCCAAGTTGTCTTTTGTCCTGTCTGTGGCCAGTCCTCCTTGGGGATGAACTGCATGCCAGCATGATCCTCTCCACTTCCTGGGACCAGCCTGGGCATCCCTGCCACAGATATAAAATTATTCCAAACCTTGTCGCAGCATACCTGATTAAGGGGGAGGGCTGGGCATGACCTTTTCTTGCCTCTTCTTCTGGAAGTGCTAGGGGCCACCAGCTTGCAGTTATTTTGGAGTCTGAGTTAGCTCACAGGTACCCACACTGAGCAGATGCAATTTGACTTGAAAGTAACCCTCCTTCTGTATTCTAGTAAATAACAGTTTTGATATTCTGTAAGTATGTCTTGTCATGAGTTGCATTTCTGGGTTTCAGCATTATTGTTGGTCAGTCTTTTGTAAAAAATTAACATTTTAGCTTTTTTAACAAAAGAGCTAAAGTGTTATGGTTTGGACTTTCAAAGGATGTTATTCTTCTTTCTATTGAAATAGAAATGAAAAAGGGAAGAAAAAGAAAATTTAAAAAAGTAGTGTCTTTTCCATTAAGAAAGATTCTTTTTTCCATCCTTTTACTGGCATATGTGATGGTTATTTGCAAAAGTTTTTTTCATTTATTTAAGAGCCCCCAGCCTTTTTTTCTTAAAGGAAATGTTTTAAATATGGGAAACATCATTTTTCATTAACTTGATTTTTCATTAACTTGATTTTTCATTAACTTAATTTTGGAAGGTTTTTCTTGCTGTGAGCTCAGTTTACCAACTGGAGCTACCTAGTTGGTCTCTTGAATCTATTTTTTTCAGTGGATCTCTGCATAACAGTTTCCCTCTTCTTTTTTTGCCAGAGCAGGATTAGAATGAAAGAATCAGCCAAAAGATAGAGAGTGCACATAGATTAAACTGTTAGTCCAGATGAATTATGCAGAAAACCTGCATCTCATGCTTTATGAAAAACACCAGGGGTAAAAAGTATCATCTTTTGAAGGTTAGCTTGGAGAGTGCAAAGAAAATAACCAGATTGCAGCACTTTGGAGCAAATTTTTTACCTCCCTTTTAAAATAATTGAAAAATCAGTTATTTTCATATAGCCATGTGTAACTATTTTAGTGTTGACTTTGCCTTTTCATAACTTTTTCTTGCACATTTCTTCAAAAATTCCTTTACTGTTTTTCTCAGATTTTATCTGAGAACATGTGTTTTTGTCATTAATTTCATTCTTATGCCTTCATTGTTTTACCAACTTTTTGTTGGCTTACAGTCTATCTGTGTGTGTCTTACTATCAGTTCCCGTTCAATTTGTCTTATGAGTGTGATTTCTTCTCCTTCTTTTCCTCCCCCATTCTTTCCCCTCCAGGACTCCCTTTGTAGTGCTAAGCCTCTGATGGCTGGAAGGCTGTGACAGGGTGCTGACCCTCCTGTGCTCTCTTGCATTTGTCTCTGAACATTTCTTACTGGCCACCTTTGGAAACAAGGCTCTGCGCTTCCTGAGTTGTTGGTCTGGTCTATTAAAGCTGTTTCTGTGATCTCATCAATCTGACTCTGTCTGGTTAGGGCTGTAAATAACTGTGACTTGCTAAGTGCCACGTCACAGACTGAAGGATCAGCCTCAGCCCTCCATCACCTTTGTTGGCTGTTATTTTGGTTGAGAAAATGAAAAGGAGGCAGATCCTTCAGTTTTTGTGCTTGTTGTGGTGCAGTATCAAGAGGCTTTATTGGAAATTGTCCCTTTGCTTGCATGCTGCTGGTTTTCTTTTCTGAGAAGCTTTGCTCACATATTGCCTTACAGCACCTGCCTCCAGGGCATGAGCTTGTGAGCAGACTGCCAGGGACCCACAACCACTTCTCTGATTTTTGTCCCCGTCAGACTTTTCCCACATGAAATCTGTGGGGAGTGGATTGCCAGCCTTTCTTTGTGTATATTTCTAGAAAAGAAATGAGCAGCAAAGATCAAACTCTTCAAGTAGTTGTTTTGACTGAAAAGAACGAGTTGGTTCATATCTTTGTTCTTTGCTTTTCAGTCTTTATTTCTGAATTCTGAACTCTAGAAAGATACCTTTATATGTATCATTTAATACCAGAAGGAGCTGTGTTTAGTGGCTGACTCAAGGATTTTGAATATATGACAACAAATATAAGTGTATAGTGTAAGACTCGTGATAAAACTTGTCAATATGGGAATGGCATGAAGTGCAGTATTGATGGTACAAGGGCATCAGCTGTACTGTGGCTTCAGGAAACCCCCTGCTGTTGGTCTGCTGGACAGACTGAGCACCAGGCAAGCTGTGTTACATTGATGAGAAAAAGAGGGTACCAGTAACAGCCATTTCAGTTCATTAGAGGTCCTTGAGCAGATATCCAAGTGGAGAACTACAGACCTAGAAGAAAAATAAACTTGTTATCAATATGGACATTGAGTTATGAGAGCACAGACAGGGGGTAACCTTTTGAGGCAAGATTGTTTGGTTTGGACATACCTACAATTAGAAAAACAAAAATGTGCAAACAGATGTTTCAAGGTTTTTTTTGTTTTGAATGAAAGTATCCAGTCCTAGCTCAGGGCTTTTTTAGGCCAAGTTTTGGTTCAAGGAAGGTGGGAGATGTTACAATTGATTTAGAAAGCCCTGAAATGATTCAAAAAGTGAGCACCAGCATAAACTGTAGTGATGCCTATGGATTCAGAGTGGACAGGGGAGCTGAGCCTCTGCCAGGTAGCAGTCCTGCAGTGGGGCTGCTTTCACTGATGCTGATCTATGTGCTGTGCATTATGTTTTGGGAGGCAATGCTGTGTTTCTGTGTGCTTTTTGGGTCCTGCAAGAATTTTGTTGTTTTTGTTTGGGGCTTTTTTGCAGTCAAGTGAGTGGACAAATCAGAAATCTGTTGCTGACATAAGATTTTAGTAGGGTTGTATATGTGAATGAAAAGGAGCTGCAGATTTAGTGTCCATTGAGCAAGCCAATGGGATGGCAGTGAATGACCTGTTTGCTGCTGACAGGGCCTGGAAATTAGTTGTAAAAAAGAGTGGAATGAATTATTCCAACTAACAGATCTGGAGTGTTCACAAGCTACTCATCGACAACTGGAAAATGGAATAAGATCATTTGGCTGGTTAAATCCTTGAAGGATTAGTAATCTTGAGAATAGTAGCACTTGATGGGTGAGAGGACTGCTTCAAATAAATAAGTAAACTAGATCAAGAGTTTTGTTGCTTTTGTCCTTTCATAAGTTGAAATTTGGAAAGACACCTTTCACAGCAACTGTCAGGAAAGTGAGTGTGATATGAATTGCCCTCACTCCCTTGAGAATCCTCAAAGAACTGGCTGATGTCAATCTCAAAACCTTCCTTGATGATTTTGAGAGGTTGTGTCCTGGTTTTGTAGGGCAGAAAAGAGAATGCCAGAAATTACAGGACTGTCAGTCCCATTTCAGTCCCTGGAGAAGGTTATTCTGGGAGGTATGGAAAAACACCTGAAAAATAATACAGTGATCAGTCACAGCCAGCACAGCTTTATGAGAGGAGAGTCCTGCTTATCAAACCTGACTTCCTTGTATGGCAAGGTAACCCACCCAGCTGACCAAGGGAAGCCAGCTGATGTAACCTTTCTGGATTCCAGTAAACCTTTTGATAGTGTCTGTCACAGGATCCTTCTGGACAAACAGCACATCATGTGATGGGTGAACAAGTGGCTCACAGCTCAGGCACAAATGGCTGCAGTGAATGGGGTGACATCAGACTGGTGACCTGTCACTAGTGGGGTTCCACAGGGCCCCATCCTCGGCCCTGTGCTCTTCAAAATCTTCATAAGTGACTTGGATGCAGGACTGGAAGGGACACTGAGCAAGTTCACAGATGAT
>JAOTQP010001286.1:64930706-64969172 GCA_026413545.1 Cichladusa arquata | reverse complement strand
TTTTTTTTTTTTTTTTTTTTTTTTTTTTTTTTTTTTTTGGGGGGGGGGGGGGGGGTGGCCAGTTCATTGTACCTCTTCTAAGCTTTCGCAGCTGGCAAGTTGAGTTTTTGAGTTTATATCTGAACTTGAGGCTTTATCTGGGCTGGGAGGGGGTGGGAAACGTTCCATGGACAAAGAATCGGGAGTTTATTCTGGGCATTTGCAAGTTCTTCCTGGGGATTTAAACTATTTGTAGAGCTAAACCTCAGATTCAGCTGCCCTAGGGAAGGGGATTTGTCTTTTCTATTTTCACTCCATCCTCAGCATTTTGAGTACAGTAGCATAAAGCTTTGAAAATACTGCACTGAATAGTCTCAGTCTTAAAGGCTTTATTTCAAAGTGTGGTTGGCTAAGTCTAGACAAGTAGTTAACTCTGTTCAACTCCAACACATCATATGTTTCTAAACTTGCATTCAGAAGTTAAGCTCTATCCTCCTGGGATCTGGGCTGGTGCTTGCAGCCTGTGTCCTGGCACTCCAGCATGCACTGAGCTGGCAGAGCACTGGCACCTCCCAGTCACCCCAAGCTTGCAGGAGCTCTGGTGTGGCCAGTCAAACTTCTGTAAGCAGACTCTAGCGTCAGTCCTCTCATTAGCCTTGACCACATGTAAAAGAGGCTAAAATTCACATTTTCGCTCTCAGAGGCTTTTGTCAGCTTTATCAATTCTATTTCATGTACTTTCCAATTGGGTTTGTACATATCATAAAAGCCTTTTTCCCCTTGTCCAGTTAATCAAAGCTGAATCTAATATGCAGAAGAAGTTCATGCTTCCAAAATTCCCATTTCTTTGATGAATCTCTGTGCTTGATAAGAAAAGGCCAGGTCCTTGCCACTGCTCTCCTGGTGAGTGTGCTGGAGGTGACTGGAGAGCCGTAACTTCTCTCTCTGACTTTTCAGGTGCTTGAGAGAGAGGCACACATCCTCTCCTCCCAGTGTCTCACCCCTGGTCCCTGACAATGCAGTATGCAAACTCCCTGGTCCATGTTGCCAGAAGGAAGGGAGGATTTCACCTGATGTAAACTTAGTTTTCAAGCCATTGTCATGATCTCTTATTTGAGAGGTAAGAGAAGTGGATGGGGTCTATGTGTGACAGAGGTGCTTCTCCCTGATGGAGGCAAGTGTCTGCTGCTGGAGCTACTGCAGCACTTTGTGTCAGCTGGGTACAAAGCTATGGCCCCCCCTAGGTGATAATTTGGTGGTATGGAGGACCTGAGGCCTTCATGGTGTGGGTGCAAACTCGACAGACAAGGGAATGGTGAGTTTGAACATCTGTGTAGACCTATCTGCTGCCAGTCTCTCATCACCCAAATGAAGGCAAGCATTTACACCCTGTCCCACCACTGTTGGTTCAGTGTGTGTGTGTGTGAGAGCAAGGGATCACACACTGGGAAGGAAACAACTCAGTTGGAGGGTGGAAAACCCACATGCCCAGTATTTCATGAGTCATGGCAAAGGAGCAGCCAGTGGGCAGGAGGAAGAAATGTAAGAGCTGTAACTCATCTCTGATTGTGCTATTGCAGTATATGCTGATCAAACAAGAGGGAGAATTTAATTCCTTTCTTAATGCACCTACACTGGTACTTGGCAGTACCACTTTTCTCAGGGCTCTTTCCCAGCCATGAAACAGTTACATTACAGGAAAAATTAGGAAATGGCCTGAAAATACATTTTTTACACTATAACATTTATAACCTGGATAGAAGTTTAGCAAGTGCCTGCGTGTATACTAAATGAGCAGTTGAGAGCAGAGTTTTAGGAGTTAAAATAGCTATGGAGCAAAGTAGATTATGCAGTATTTGATCACATATTTTCTAGTCTTTCTGAATGTCTGCTCCTGTGCCTTGTGATGTGGATGCTATTTTCTGCAAATGCAAACTTCTATTACCGTTTTCTGCTACCTATAGGAATGCAAAATGAACTCTAAATATATGGAAACTTTCTATTACCTACATAGACCAAAAAGCAGATGTTAGTCTTGAGTTGGTGGAGGTGAACAGCCAAATAAAGTTCAGCCAATTTTATTGGGAAATGAGGAAAATTAAGTAGAATATTTTCCACCATTAAATTGCCTTGCTTCTCCATCATGCTACTGGTATTAAAAATATAGATTTGCTATGGCTGCCAGCAAAATATTTCATCTTATAGAAAGAAGAGCATTGTGAGGGAAGCTGCAAAATAATTTACATTCTGGTTTTCCAAGGTCTTTCCAAGGTCTTTATTGGGGGGAAAAAAAAGCAAAAAAGCAAAGTGCAATTGGTGAAATAACTTGGAGAGAGTTTTTTTTTTTTTTTTGTAGAAGGGGATTTTCACAAGATTCTTAACAACCACTTAAGAATGAAAAGGGTTTTTCATCGGGGTCTTTACCTGTCCATTGCAGTTTTGTGAAAGGTGTGGCTATTCTATCACTAAAATAACTTGTTCTAAAGAGCTTTTAATTGGGGCACAGTTTTGATTGCAGTGCTTCAAATAACTCAGGGGTGTTGGGCATGGTTTTGGTTGAGCCTTCTTGCTCAAATCAGAAGGGTCGAGACCTTCTATGTTTCTGATAATTGTTTCAGCTCAGCTGAGTTCTTTGTGAATTATCAGGAATGGCTTAAAGTGTACTTTTGGATTCTACCTGATAAAGCAGCAACTTTAGATGAAACTGGGTCAGGTTTCCCTGACCTCTTTCCCTTAGCTTGCTCTGCCCTCTAATGAGGTGAAATTAGGCCATTTCTATATTTTCATCTAGTGATTTGTGTTTTCTTACAAGCTGGACTTTTTATGTACTGTTAACATGAAACCTTTTACTTCAACAAAATATTATTTCAGTGGTTCTGATTAACTTTGGGATGTTTTGGTTCCAGTCTGACGTTAAAGAGCATCCATTTGGAAGTGTTGAGATTTTGGGAATGGAAGTTCCATTTGTAGCCCTATCATAACTCCAGGATCTCAAGACTGCTGGGTGTGTTCCTGTGACACTCATCTTTTAATGGTTCCCTGGAAGGCATCTGAACTGTCATGGTATCCATAAACTTTGTAAAGTATTTCAGGTTGGAATATAAATAAGAAATATCTGCTCCTCATTCAGTAACATTCCCTGTTGAAGCTCTGTTTTCCAGTTATGTGGAATTCAAGCAAAACCATGACTTTCCTAGCAAAAGTAGCAGCATTTGAAAGGGGTTCTGAGGGGCAGTTTCTTTCTATTGCTTAATGAATGAAGTTGTAATATTTTAACTCATAAGCTGTATCTCCTTGGACAAGGAATGAAAGGTAGGGATAGAAGGAATATTTGTGCTCTGCATATGACGTATCAGTCCAAAAGACTTTTGATTCAGCCCATGCTGGTTAATTAAGAATGTACAGCCTTTCAGAAACTTTTAGTTTTAAGAAGGAAACTATTCCATGTCAGAAAATAAAACATTAAAACTGCATATAGAAGAAATACAAGTCTTTGAAGAAGAATATAGTGAAAATACATCCCACAGCTTTACCTGAGCCATACAGAAATGCAGCTCTAGCAGGACATCATGAATATGGAGCACAGAATGTTAACTTGAGCATTGGCTGTTTCTATCTAACAGCAGGTCATAAGTGTTAATTGAACTATTGCGTTCATGTTTCTCTTTATTTAAAAATAGCAAAACTTCTTTTCTATTAAAAGTCAATCAGCATGTACTTGATTCCAGACTTAGATATGTACTAGTTGGGAAGTTTATCAGTGCACATTTTGCTGTTAGCAATGTAACCAAAACTAAAAACTTTAACAAATTCAGCTAAACTTGCATTTATTCATGGATAGACTAGATCATATTTCTCCCTTCCATCTATTCTTAAAAGAGAATTCACATTTGCCTCTTCAAAGCCTTTTAATCATACTTTCTTCTGTGTGCAGAGCACAGTTGACTCTTTTTTGAAAAACTCTATAGTCCTACTGCTTCAGACACCTGACTAAAGACCTTGATGTTTGTGCTTTGTAATCCCATGGTACCCAAACAGGACTGGTCTGTGATGCACTGAGCCAAATCGAACATTTGAGTGTAACAAATCACAGGGGAGGTTAATAACCTCAGGTCAGTCAAGCTGTCAGTTATCAGACCACTGCCCAGAGCCTTATGGGTGAGATGCAGCTTGGGCAGGTCCTATGACAAACAATGCATTGGGTGCAGGGCAGCCATCCCAGCTGTTGCTCTGCTGAAGAAACAGCAGAAAGGCAGTGGCAGAGGAAAGAAACTTTTTACAAAATTGAGCTTAGATGTATGAGGCTAAAATAGCTACTCAAAAAGGTTTGTATCATTTTTGTTGTTGAGTATCAACTTTTTTTTGTGTAGTAGAATAAAACCCTGTCTTTGAAAAACATTTCTTCCCACTAAAAAAACCTTCATGTGCTTTTTTTTCGTTTTCCCTAGTAGAAAAAATATTTCAGATTCCAAAATATTGAGCATAATTATGAGAAAAACATTTCTTATGGAAATACTTCTTAGAAAATATTTTGTCTTTGCCAGGATTTTTTTAGGTCTCCAGCCTTATCTCAGTGCCTACAGCAGAAGCTGAGAGCTCTGTTTTACTCAGCCTCTTTCTGGCTCAGCCTAATGCAGAGTTGCTCAAGCTATTGATATTTTCCACATGGTAAAGGCAGAAACTTTTCTCTTCATCCCATAGAAAAGGTTTTCTAATACTGGATGGAAAGACCTTCTATCCCTTTGAATGGATGCTATCCCCAGTAAGATAAACCTTCTATCTAAAATATTTTCCATCTCAGATTTTCCTCTGATGGAAAGATATCGAGTGATTCCTTCCATGCATTTGAGTACCAGGGTGAAAAATACTGTTGCTACAAGCTCTTCAGGATCTTGAAATACAAAGGTGATATTATTCAGGTTAGGGTTGTTTTTTTTTTTTTTTTTCATAATGTCTTCAGATGAAAAGTGTGGGTCAGAAAGAATCTGGAAGGTTATATACATCAACACCTCACCAAGACATCAAGTATGTGGAATTCAATATTGCAGTGATTATGCTTGAAAGAATGTTCGAAAGAATTTTCCTTGGCTACCCAAACAAGTGCACATGTATCAGGTAGTCACAGGTCTCCAGAAAACAAACAAAGAATTCCACCAAATAATCCCTTCTTGAATTGGTCTATTTCCTGTAATTTTCTAACTAGCATAAAGTAGCCAAATTCTGTGGTCTAGATTGGTTTGTTCTGCAAATTTTTTTTTTCTTAGGGATTTACAAACCACAGAGAGTTGAAATGGATCAGAATAAATATTTGCTTATGCACCTACTGATTAGAGCTTTCAAAGTCCCCAATCTTGTTACAACACACATGTGAGCATTAGCATTCATATAGGTTAGGTAAATATAAGGGGTTTCCTCTCTCCCACTTCTCCCCTCCTCAATTTCAGTTTCATGGAGACAACGCTTTAAATGTGGTGTGTTTTTCCTTTGGTATCCCTCAGTGTTTTCTGCCTGGCAATTATCTGAGACTGTTGCTGTACTGGGGAGCACATATTTTAGAATCCTTGTTATCCCCCTCCCTTAATATCAAGCATATTATTACTCATCTTGGAGCACTTCATCACTGCTGTTTCTGAGTTGGAGATTTCTCCAAGTATGATAGCAGCTGCAGCTAATAACATCAATTATACAACACTGAGGTTCCTGTTCTCCTATTTTGACTTGAGGAAGTTCTTCACTAGGACATGCCATATAATTAATTGCCTTTTTCTCTGCATGCAAACCTTATAAAAGCTTTAGCCTTGCTGTGTCTATGAGAGAATAGCCATAAAAAGATTCACTTGCTGAAGCTACAATCACACTTATTAGGATGGCTGAGTATGCAGGGATGAAAAAGATTTAGTAAATTTGCATTAAAAAGGTCTGGTGCTTTTCAACTCTTCCCACTGTCTATATGTTTGTAAAAAGAGTGCTTTGATGTGCTAACCTGATCCAAACTTTCTTATAGTTGATGGTTTTCTTATTAAAACACAAATAAAAACTGTGTAGGTATGGCAGCTCTCTCCATGGTGTCTTGTTAATACTCTCAGATACAAAGCATTACCCTCCTGCTGTAACTTTAAAAAAATATTTTAGAGGGCTTAAGGAAAAAAAAAGCAATTCTTTCAACCAATGTGTCTAAAGTCATAAACTAAAATAAATAGTCACAAACTCAATCATAAACTGAGTCATAAACTAAAATCTGTGTCTGGGTAATTTAGTCATTGACAACATTAAAAACACTTCAGGCACAATAAAAGATAAAATATGTATTTTTAGAAGAAATTTGTTGTAGGTATTTATTTAAATTGATTTCTCTTTCTATATTTTTTTAGTATACTCAAATTTGAAAGAGTTTTCATGTTTTTCTCCAAGGATGGCATGTGACCAGTCAAGGCAAGAGAGGAGGGCATTACTAAGAGAGAAGAGTGGAAAAATAAAATCAGTGATGACAAGGCTGGATTGGGTGGGGCAGAGAAATGCTGGAATAGCCAAACAGCCGGGACGTGATTACAAGGAGTGAAGATATAGAAGCCAAATGTCAAAAAATTAATTTGTGGGCAAGTGGCTCTGCTGAAAATTCTAACACATTCTGATTGGGGTTTTTTTTGTTGTTGTTGTTTTTTTGGTTTTTTTTTTTTTATTTTATTTTAAATTCTGTCTCCAGGAACCTGATAACTTACAGAAAAAAGGCAAGATAAAGTGAAAGCCAGAAATGCCAGTATACCAGGTTGTTTTTTAAAAATTTATTAATAGGAAATTTATCAATTTCCTATTTGTTCACCTGAGACCTTTTGGAGTCAACTTATATGCTATTACTTTGAGAGCAATTGTAAATAACTTTTGATTTTTAAATGCCTAGAGCCCAAGGATTGCTTTGGGTATTTGGTGAAAGTGAGGGGGGTAGGGAGAAAGGAAAGAAAAAAAAAATGTAGTTCTTGGCAGAGCCTGTCCCTTTTCCTGCTGGATGTTTTTCAGGTGAACTACCCAGCTATGCTACTGTATGTAAGTCAGGCCAACTATGTGAAACTAAGGATTATTCCACAAATCCTCTTTTAATAGTTCTTTTAATGGTGCTTTTCCTCAAGTCTTACTTTTTCCCTAGGATTTCCTACCCTGACTGGGAGTCTCCCATCATTCCCAAAGAATTGCATGTCCCTGCCTCTCACCCGGGCTGGGTACTGAGCTCTGCAGCTGGGGATTGGAGCTGTGTCCCCTGCAGGCCCAGCGCGGGGCTGCTGCCACTGATGGCTTTATCAGATGGACAGAGACATTCCAAGTATGCTTCTGGTCACTGTGGGATATGGGAATATAAAAAATAATGAAAAAAGAAAGCTTAGACCAAAGCTGTTAATCAAACCAGGCGTTTTTGTCAAGGCTTTTTTTTTTTTCTTAATTTTTTTTTTCCTTAAAGAGTGAAATTCTTTACTCCTAAGCAGATTGTTAAAGCTGTGTAATGTCATTTTCTTTTCTTTTTAAAGCTGTGTTTTGAGCAGCTGAATTCTGCAGGCTAGGTAAAACTATTAATGATCATTTCTTGACCTCTGCTCCAACCGCCCACAGCGGCTGCAAATTTTTAAGTGTCTGACGGCTGCTTGGCTCTCTGCAGCATCATTATGTTGGTTGACAGCAGATGAGGTTTCAGAGGTAAAAAAGTCACTTCCCAAATTGCACCCTGCTGGCATGACCAGTAGACATATTAAAAAATGAGAGTTCAGTGGCATGGTAGGGCAGGAGAACTCGGTTTTTATGGGCAAGGCATGCCAAGAGCTCCCTCTGGTTCTCTCTGGGTATGTACATGGTGGGGGCAAATCAAGGCTAGTGTGGGGACAGTGCTTTGCAAGTTGTTATTGCCTCAGAAAGAGGAACACTTACCCCACATTGCTGTAAGGACTGTAAAATATTCTGGGATTTCTGAGAATTTTTTTTCAGTTTTCATGGTTGCTGCTCTTAAGCACTTCCCAGATGTGTCAGGGCTGCACAGTGAGCGGCTTCATGGCCCTTCTGTGTTTGCTGGAGAAGGCTGTGGAAGTGGTGAGTCTTTCCTTTGCCTTCTCCCGTCCCTCTTTGATCATCCTTCTCTCTCTTTGCCACCTTCCTGGGCCTGAGAGAGTCTTGTCTGAACCTTCAGGGAATCTGTCAGGATGACCAGGACAGAAGGATGTGGAGGAAAGTGTGCTTAAATAAGACGGGTGGCAAGAGAAACAGTGGGTTTCACAAAGGTGCTCTGGTGTTCCTATGCAGATCAGTGTCTCCCAAGGCACTGTTTTGTCCAGTTGGCACAGAGAGCTGTCCTAACTCTGTGGTGATGTTCAGCCCTGGTGCTGGTTGGGAATCTCCCATCCCAGTGACATGTTGGAACCCCTTCCTAGGGATCAGCGTGCCAAGCCAGCACACAGTGAATGGATGCATTGAGGGGGGGCTCACTTGCAAACCGTGCTGTTCCTTGGACAAATATACAAAGCCAGGAATAGTCTTTAAAACACAGCATTGTTTCTTCAGGCACTTCTTGCGTTTGCTCTCCTCAGTCTTCAGAGCTGTAGCATCTTCTTGCCTTGGCTGTCACAAAGAGTGTTTCCTTTGCTGTCATGTTAAAGGTTGGGAACTTGTGGAGTCTCCAGACCATGATTTTACTCTTTTTATCCCTACGGCCACTTTCTGCCATTCTTAGGGGCAATGCTTCCTCCTTTCTTGTATCTTCTGTTCTCTGGCTCTGTTCTCATGCTAAGTCTGGTGTCCTTTGTTCTCTATCACAGACTGCCCTGCCTGTTCCCCAAAGCCCAAGATGCTCTTGTGGTCTTTTGGCTGGATGCCGCTTAATTCAGTCATTTGAAATTGGAGCCCTGTGTAAAATACTAAATGCTGAACAATTAGTGAGGCAACAGCATGTTGTGGTATCAGCTAGAGTCACAAGTCGTGTTGGCAATGGCAGTGCCTTTACAGTGGTGGTGTAGTCTCCAGGACAGCTTGACAACCTCTGGAGCAGGGCTGAATTCTGTGTATCTGAGTCTTGAGTGCTGGATTAAAGTTTTCCAAAAATTTATAGAACCTTAAGTGCTCTGGACAATATGTTTACGGGGAGTGATTGCATTGTGCTCAGGAGATATCTTTCTCAGCTGGGCTATTAAAGGAAAAGCTGAAACCTGCCTGTGATGCCAAGAGATGAGTGCTCAACTGTGTGAGACCAGTGCTTCAAAATGAAAGTGTGAAACTTACGTTGCAAACATTCGTTTGTTGCCTGCTTTCCTACTTGCTGCTGGTTGATTCGCAGTCATACTAATAAATGTAAAACTTCACCTGCAAGAAAAGCAGAGAGAAGAAAAACTTCCCCACTTTGCACAACCTGCATTTTGAAATTTAGCTGGAACTTGCAAGTGGATTGGTTTGTCCTACCTTAAATTCCTGCAGAAGGAGAGATAATTTTGAGACATGGTGTGGGATGACTATGCCATTTAAAAAATTCTGAAAATATTTCCAGCCCGAGTCAGTGCACCCAGGGCAGCTGTGCTTCCAGGGAGCTGCGTGCCAGCGACTGTGCCAGCAGGAAATGCAGCGTGACCTGTGGCGAACCTGGAGAGTGGGAAACACTGCTCCGAGTGTCCCAAGCAGTTACTGTGTGGGTATGGACACAGGAGCCAATGCTGAGCCAAGGAAGCAAGCAGGAGCAGTAGGAGAATTCTCTTCCCATAGCTGCAAAGTCTTTCTGATCGTGTCTCTGTGCTGATGGATGACAGCATCGCCTTCTCCCCTCCTACGAGCTGGCTCTGCACGCATGAAGCCTGGCTGTGAAATAGAAATGCTTTTTGCAAAGCATAATATTATTTTAATCATAAATTATTTGGAAACACAATACAGAAATAGCTTCAGATCACTTCTTCCAGAGGGGTGTTTTTGCAGTCAGGGTCTTTATCAGCTTCTCAGTGGGAACTGCATTAATATTGCCACAAAAATGCAAACAGTAGTGCCTTCGATAAAGCAATTTGGCATCTCTTAAGCAAAAAGATGTTTTGTTTTCCTGAGATACAACACTGTTTGCAGTGCAGGGACCTGCCGTATGTGCCAGCATATGGAAAGAAAATCCCAGTTTTGTTAACATTTGTGTTGGGGAGCTGTGGGGAAGGAATGAAGGAGGCGGCTGTGGAAGCAGTTGCAAAGTGATTCTGTTATTGCAAGGGGGACAGCCCAGGAAGCCCAAAAGTGCATGTGGACTGCAGTCAGCACCCTGGCCTAGCTGCCCCCAAGCACTTTGCCAAGGGCTCTCCTTCTCCTCAGTTTTGCTTTAACTTTTCCCACGTGTGCTAGAGCAGGCCAGGTCCCCACTGCTGCCTCTTCCCATTGCAGAGTGGAAAAGCTTTACTGGCCATACAGTAGGCACCTTTGTGAAAATTTGAGAATGCCTTTTTAGTACTTTCTGGTGTCCCATGGGTATTATGTATTTGATTAGGGCATTATTTTGGTTTTTAGACTGCCTTTGGTTCAAGAATCCTGAAAGGAAGCTGTTGTGCAACTATTTTAATCTGATTTTACAAGCCAATTCCAGCCTGATTCCCAGCACAAAGAAACAAATAAGAGCTCAATTGCATTTTTCATCCAAAAGTAAAAACTCCTCCTCCTTCTGTGGAGTGTTATGTTTAGAGAGAGATTTGCTATTGTTTAAATTTAATCTCCATAATTGTGCTGGGATTGGATTAATGATGAGTTATTTTCTGAGTCATTATTTTCTGGCACACACAGCTATTGAGCATAAAGCCAGGTCTTCATTGGCTGTAAACTGGCATCACTCCACCAAAGTCAGTGGAATAATTCCACTTTATTGTGTTGGCCCAGATGTGATATTAGAGCTGTTTTGAAGAAAGCATCCTTTTGGAGTTTTTGGCCTTAAATCTTCATATTATTGTCAAGGTGTCTAGGCATTAACTTAAAACTGCATTAGATTTATTATTGTTGTGTCTAACCCACTTCAGCTGGGCCCAGAGGGATCAGCAAATGGTGTAATGCCAGACTGAACCATAGGTATCTTGCCTTTTTTTTATGTTTAAAAACTGCCTTTTATCCCTGTGGATGTGGGACAAGTTCATCAGGGAGGTCCAGCAAACTTTTACATGCTCTTATCTGTGAGAGCAAATTTCGGTCAGTTTGTTTGGCATATTGTATTGAAAATCCAGGGGAGATATCAGAAGCAGAGGGATTGCTTCTTTTTGGAATTGGTTACTTTTGCTCATGCTGCTTTTCAGAAATGGCTAAAGGGGCAAGGGGGAAATTGGGGAAGACCTGGCACAAAGAGCAGCAGCAAGAGCAGTAGGCACTGGACTTGATGTAGGTGATGAATCTCTCATCATGATTGGGATGACAGAAAGAAACAGGCTTTTCTTGGGAGATTCTGGGAGGCTGTGTAGAGTTGCTGTGATTACAGAAGGTAGTTAAAGTTGCTGGGCTGAGACCAAGGCGGGAAGAAATTATTTCCCCACCTCTTGTGCATTTTGGGCAGGGAAGGGTTTGCTTTAGGACCTTGTATTTTAATGTCTCATCTGAGTTTCTTCTCTTTTAAAGAATTGTCATTCTCACCACCTGTGAAATGCTTGTTAATAAATCATAGTTTTGGAAAGGGGAAGGTTTTGCTTTCTTTTGGGTCTTTGCTGCAAAGAGAAAGTGGTCAGTCCTGTCTGTAAGCAGTAGTGGATTTAGGATGTCGCTGCAGTGAATAGACCACTTATCTCTATATCTGGGTGCCCAAGTGACAGTGGCACGCATTTTATATATATAAGTGTGAAAAACAGGCAGCAATGAATCTTTTCTGCATCCTTACTACTTCCAGGAGCCATCTGTTTTTGCTGCTGGCCTGCTCTTGACCCTGCAGGTCCACCTAGAGTAAGGGAACTTCTGTTTCCTTGTTATACAGCACAAAATACCTGTAAAGCCTTTTAGTCTTCTTTCCTTCCTATGTGAAGATATTAAACTAGTACATTTTGCTCTTTGGGTTGTACTCTGCAGTTTTTGAAACAGTGTTTAGGAAATGCTTCTTATTTTAGGAAGAAATGTCAGCTTTAATCTTTAGCAGTAACAGTGCTTCTGCAGTTGTGATCATCTGTCAGAGATGTGGGACTGTTTGGGAGACTTGGTATCTTTTTTTAGCTTGACTTGATGGATTTGGAAAATGCAGACAAGTTTTAAGGCACATGGTGGGCATCTCTTCAGGGTAAAAAGAATGTGCTGCAGAGCCCATTCATGTAGATCTACTGTGAAAGAGAAGGCAAATTGTTAGACCCAAATGACCAAGTTTTGTCTGAAGCTGGACATCCCTCAGGCTGGCTGTACAAACCCCCACATTCTTGCTCCCTTTTGCTTCAAAAGAAGCAACTAGCAACTGTGGACCAAGATCAAGGAGGGGGGATTTAAGCTTACATAAATTTTGTTCTGTGCAAGCTATTGTCAGTCGGAATTGAAGAGATTCTGGTGAAGCCACTGTAAGTTCACAGCAGTAGATCAGTCACATGTGCACATGGTCCATTTATTAGAGGGGACTGTTGGAGCTTTAGTAATGCTTAAAGCATTTGAGGCCCAATACACTGCTTCATTGCTCCAGATGTGATAAATGCTGTTGACTTAGAGCAGAAACTGGTGATGTAATATGGAGGAATTGCCTTTGTGCTGATTATGTAGATGTGGTGGTGAATCTCCTGTTAGCAATTCCAGTTTTCAGATGTTTTCTCATTTTATTTGGGAGTGGGTCACATGTGAAGGCTGAGAAGAAATGAATAGGAACTGAATTCAGGAGCACCTATGCAAAACTCACTTTGCATAAGCAGGCTATGAATCCTGGCTGCTTTTCCTGGAGCACGGTAGCTGTGGCCATGCAAAAACAGGTCACCATTAAAGATCTTTATGTGCAAAAGATTCTTCAGCAGTTTCAGCTTTGCTGGAGTCAGGACAGATGCAGAATGGCCTGTCCTAAATAGTCCTATCTTATTAAATCGCAGCCCCACTCCTTCTCTGCAACCTCCAAGGAATGACATTGTCCTGGAAATCATAATTATTTATGTAAGAAATTTATTTTTAAAAAATTACTTCTGGAGCTCTAGATTAGTATTTTTTGCTTTATTACCTAGAGTTTGAACTAGAGACTTTCTTAAGCCAGTATTTTAATTCTCACCTGAGCATTTGACCTAACACTTTTCTCAGCAGCTGAGAAGTAGAGAAGATCACCAGATACCATGATACTTGGTGCTGCTGTTCTAAGTGAAAATTGTGTTTCTTCAGGAAAGGCTCTTGACCTGTTATTTCTGTATATGGTTTAATTTAGATCCAAAAATGAAATGCTTAAAATTCCAATGCAGAAGGAGAGTTTATTTTCATGACTGTCATTAGGCTAATTTTTCCTTTGGTCCAAGGTGTGTGCTACACAATCAAATGGAAGTAGGATGGTAATAGTTGCCAAAATAGATGTGTTAATTTCTCAATTATTTTTTTTTTCTGTGCAGTGTTTTTAAAGTAACAAGTATTGTAAGCAGCATCCTATTTTTAAACCAGGGACATTTTGTGCTGAAATCGGCTATTGCAACACTGGGTTAGAATTAGAATACACAAAAATCAAAACCACAGTAACCCTAATTTTGCCATTCTTGCCTCTTTAACTGCTCAACAATAGTGCTGTGTTTGTATAGTATTTAAAAATATTTGTTGTGGGGAATGTAAAGAGCTACTGGCAGGCTTCTCTGTTAACTCTGCATGCTCTGCCAGTCTGCTCAGAAATGGGCTCTTGTGAAAACTCAGGGGTGAGTCCAATGTCCAGAGCTCACACCTTCCTCTGCATTGCAGGCAAAGGAGCCAGGATGGGGACAGACCTGCATGGTGGAGTGGGCAGTCCCTCTGGCTCATGATGGGCTAAAATCTGTCTGACATCTCCTTTCCCAACTCACCCTGATATGTGCAGGCCTGGGTTTGTAAACTACAAGGACTTACTTCTGCAAAAGAATAGTAATGTTTGGGATAATACAGTCTGACCATGAAGATGAGTTTTCTAGGCTATAGTTCCGGCCATGACCTTACGAATACTAATTCTGCCTGGCTTGGTCCTAACATTACAGCCAGCACTCTGGGAGAAGGTTATGGGAGCCCAACATCACTCAGGGCTTGTACCTTGCAACCTGCCCCATCTGTGAGCTGCCTGATTTTCCCTGCAAGAGCTTTGCACAGTTGAGACATTCTTATGTCCATTGTCAGATGGAAATTAGCTTTGGATTTCACATCACTGGTCAGACTGACCCAAATGTATTCATGTGGAAAAAAATAATAATGGGAAAGCAGCTTGAGAAATGATTTCTGCTTTTTGCTGTTGCCTTGCATTTTGGTGTATGCTGTCTGTATTTTGAATACAAGCTCATACAATGCATTGTAATGCGATAGCAATCCAGACTGGGTAATCCTGGGAACCAGCAGCTTGAATCTTGCCTTTCCAAATTTTACTGTTCTAAAACTTGACTTCTTTGTTAAAAATGAAGAGTTTCCAGGGGGCAAAAAAGCCCCCAGAGAAGGACTGTTGGCATTTTATATTTTTAAGCTGTCTTGCTGAATGAAAACTGTTGATTATTAGCTTGATGGGGTGACAATGAGTATATAGAACTTAAATATCTCACCACTCCCACAAAGAAAAAAAAAAATCCACCCTCCATTGTATCATGGGAAGATACATAGCCAGAAAAACTTTCCAACTCGTTAAACTTTTATACTTGCTTCATACAAGCTTAATGTAGGCTTTTTTCCATCCTGTGATGTTGTTGGGCTGCTTCTGAACTGATCCCAGTGGAGAAGGACACCATCAGCTTAGCAGTACTTCTTTCTTATAACAGAAACCTGCCTTTCTTGTAACAGAATAAACTGAATTGCTTAATCTGAAGGATTAAAAAAAGATTTCCTTGTTTGTGTGTTTCAGGTTTATTCTGCCAAGCCTGATAACGAAATCAGTCTGAATGTTTCCCCTGTAATCAGTTTAGTCAGCTTCTATGATTGTGTGGCATAGTCGGGCAGGGACAGGAATAAAGGAAGAAAGTTTTAAAAAAACAGGAAAATACTATTGTGAATATATCAGGCAAGTTATAAACTGGAAAAGGGTAATTGGAGTCAAGCATCATACCTTCTGCTGCTTGTCATGATCTGTGGTAGATGTTTTGGTGGGCTTTTCTTCCTCTTGTGACTTGTGTTTGACTTTTTAGCAGAGGAGTGTAGGAAAATACTGATTTAAAGAACTAGAGTTTGGTTATATCACTTTTAAACAGCACTTTTGTAGTGACAAGTGGAGGTCAGGCCACTGTAGCTGACTTGAGGTCAGAAAGGAACCACAAAATGTGATATTTGGGCTCATTTTGAGCTCTGTGTTGTGTGGGACAGCTCCAGACTCTCTCCTGTGCACTTGGAGAGACCATATCACAAGTTGATGTGGGGCAAGAGCTGGCAGGAAGCATCAATGACTCCTTTGCTGCCTCTAGTCTAATTTTAGTTTTCTGGCACCCTGATGGAGTTCTGTTGCTTATCCTGGTTGTGTCCTTCCCCTTGCTCTTCCTGCTTCTTCTTTATCATCCTCAGCCACGAGCCTGGGGAAAAGCTGCGTCGCTGCATCTTGCCTGTAGGTCAGCTCATCCCTGTGACAGCACGGAAGGGGGTGTGGGTTTCAGCTGCTCACTGCACCCATGAGTGAGGATGTAGTGAGTTCTAAATTGAGAATTGTTGCTTCATATGTGTGCCTCTCCAAACCCGTGGATTTAGACATTCCCTCACCATTAATTACATCCTCTAGTCTTTTAGCGGCGAGCGAAGGGGCCAAGCTGGGCACCTCCTGCTGCAAGCAGCCCAATGCAGTTTCTCATCAGTTGGCTGCTTACAAGTTTCTCAAAGCTGGCTCCTCTCTTCTGTGAAGTGTATCCTGTGTGACTTTCCTCAGGATGGGGAGTGATGGGGCAGTTCAGGTCCTGTCTTGGAGGGGGCACATGCAAGTGACACCAACCAGTCCTGTATTGCTGGGGTCGATCCCCATTAAACACAGGGTCAGGTGTGTGGACACTACTGACGGATCGTGGGGAACCTAATCGGGTTTTTTCCCAGATTGTTGACTTTTCTTAGCTCCAGCCAGGATCTTTCCCAGGCTGGAAATCTTTCTCAGAGACAAAGTAAGGAAAGGTAGAAAGAAAACACAGATAGGCACCAGGTGTTAACCACCGAGTCCTGTGAGTGTCTGAGTGTATGATATTTTGCAGAGAGCATGTTTTGGAAGAGGTGTTGCCTTCTTTGACCAGTGAGTCTTTTCTACTTTGTTTTTCGTGATCTCCCTTATATATATGCCATGGCTTTTCAATAAATTGCTCCTTCTTGCTGCTTGGAAGAGGAGTTATGTTGCTGAATTCTGTCACCGCTTCCTTGCCCCACAGTGACACAGGTGCTGCAAAGGAAAGCCCAGGTCACCCATAGCCAATAGCCAGAGAGGTAATTCCTAGTGGCACTGGGACTGAGTGTGTTGCCATCATTCGCCTGGGTGCAATCTCTGACGGAGATGCTGGGCTCCACAACCTCATTTCTGGAAGCTGTAGAGCCCAGCCACCCTCGTTTGTCTGTTGTTTGACATCTGAGCTGCTCAGACAGATGCCGTGTGAGACTAGCTAAATTGGCAGTGGTGTCTGACTCTGACAGTAGTTTGAGGATTTGCCTGGTTGCCTTGTGGCAGCCCTTAACACAGCATCCCCTGGTGTGGTGTCCCACAGAATGCTTGGCAGTAGTCATGCAGAGGTGAAAAGATTTCCAGGTGAGCTTCAAAGAGAAGGATGTGAGTAACTCTCTCACAGAGAGCCAGGATGTGGACCCAGCCAGATGAGGCAGCTCACATGGAAGGGCTGCCAGAAGAAAGGGAGAGGACGGACGAAAGTGTGACTGGAGAATGAGGAGGAGCAGGCAGCTGGGCAAGGTAGAGGGGAAAGTCTCCATGGGCTGTTTCCAGCAGCTGGGAGGTGTCTGCTCTTCAGGGAGGTAACCTGTGGGTAAAGTGCCGAACCTCAAGCACGCTGGCTGTCATTCCTGGCTCTGCCGCAAGCCTCCGCCGCCTGCCCTTGGACAAGTCACTCTCCTGGTGACTCAGTATCCCAGCTGGAGAACAGACACTGCTGCTTACCTCATGGGGAGGTTGTAGAGGAGCCCTGTGGACGCCTTTGCAGTCTGGTGCATTAAATGGGGGGGGGGAAACAACAAAAAGTGACCACAAAGACAAACATTAAAAGGGATCTGTTCTTCCCTTCCGGCCTCTGCACGTAATCATGTCCCTAATGATAATGTAATGGTGACTTATTCATCACTGACATATACTCCTTCCGTTCCACTGGTGGGAACGGCCTTTTGTTTTTATTTTTTGTCCCCTCAGGCTTGTAAAGATGCAATTTTGTATGTTTATATAATATGCTAATGTTTTAAGCAATTTCTAGTAGAAAATTAGAAAAAATAACAAACAATTAATCAAAGTCAGACTAAACCGAGATGTAATCAAGTAATACAAGAGTGGGTCTGGAAGCAGAGTTTGCAAAGAGAGCCTCAAACAGAAAATGCAAATCCTGAGCCCTAAAGAGGAAGGAATTCTGTTTTGTGTCTGTCTTAAATGCTCTGCCTGAAAGTGTTCTCAAGGAGGTCTAAAACCAGAAACCAAAAGTGATCCTCCGCTCTCTAATTCTAAAATAAGCTTCTGCAAAGGAAGGGGATCTCTGGTTGACTTTAACCCTCAAAATAAATGTCACGTTAATTGTATTAACTCACTAGGTGATCCAATGGCTAGTGTACAAACCTGGGAGCCAGAAAACAGGAGTTTTAGGACACTTAGGGAATTGGTTGACCTGGTGCAGTCACTTGGTTCTGCCTGTGCCTGTGTGTTAAATCAAAATGGAACTATTTGTCTCTTTGCTTGGAAGAGGGCTGTGAGACTGAGGGAAATGCTGTAAAGAACATAGAGAGCCACAGGTGGAAAATGCTGGGGGTTGGTCAACAAGCTTCAGAATTTCACACAGAAGCAAAATGCATGGTCATATTTCACCTGTCAAAGCTGGCTTTTCTTTAAAAAATAGGAAACCCCAGAGGAACTGGCTAGAGAGGAGGAACATTCATCTTCACTTAGTACTGTATTTGAAAAGCTTTAATTTCATAATTTTCCCTGGCACTCCAAAGGGCTATCTTTGGAGGAAAAAACCCAAGATTCTTGGGGTTTTTTTAAGGAGCAGGTGGCAGCATGTAGAAACCTTTTGTTGTTAAATTTTAGTCATGGTTCCTTTTTTTTTTTCCTTTTCTTTCCTTTTCCCATCTGCAGTTGAGTATGACAAGGAGTTCACGCCTCACCAGCGGCACCACAAGGAATTCAAATTTAATTTGTCTCAGATTCCTGAGGGCGAGGCCGTCACAGCCGCTGAGTTTCGAATCTACAAGGACTGCGTTGTGGGCAGCTTTAAAAACCAAACCTTCCTTATCAGCATCTACCAGGTGCTGCAGGAACATCACAACAGGTATGCAAGAGGGGGCTTGCTCTGTGCCACCAACTGCTGTCCTGGAGAAGGCTGAGCTTATGAATTAATAATGATAGGAGTGAAAATAAATGTCAGGTTTGTTCATGTTAACAGGGTTATGTTATTGCATGGTCCTTTCCTTATGGGAAATGGGCATGGTAGAGTGTGAATTAGGGTGTGACTTAGCTGCAAGCTTTGCCTTTAAATAAAGAAAGAATCTGCTGAGAAGCAGTAGATTTTTAAAGCACTGCTGGCATTGCCCTTGTGTACTGAAATTCACATATCCCCTTTCAGCTTAATATTACCAGCCTGTTTGAAATATACTGGTAATTAGTTCAGACTTGATCTGCTCTCAGCTGGACTTATATTAAAGTAAATAAAGCAGAAGAAAATTCAGCATGCTGTCCACAGGCACAAAATAATTTCTGGTCTTTCAGTGGCAATGAGAGAGGAAAAGTGAGAGAGGCAGGGTAGAAACTGTGACACAAAAATCCAAACAAGTGTAAATGGAGTGATTAATTTTAAAAGAGTAATGTTTCAGATGGAGGAATCATGTAAGGCTAAAAGATGGAAATACATGGTCAATTAAATGTCAGAGTAATGCTGTGGTACAAAAGTGTTTCATTACTTCTACTGAAACTTGTCAGGACTGTAACTGCGCCTCTGCTGCAGGCAAAAAAAAAAAAAAAAAAAAGAAAAAAAAAAGGAAAAAAAATCAAAACCAGCAGTGTTTAAAAAAAGCTCAATTTGTTTTCTCTGTGAAGGCTTCATAGTTGTTTCCTTTCTGCTCCTTCGTTCTCCAGCCTTTCCACCGATACCATTTTGAGGGATCAGCCTTCGATGATTGGCAGCTCTTAGGGCAACATCAAATAGCTCCTGGTTGTTCTGTGGGGAGTGTGGCCTCGGGGGAAAAGAGAGAAATACTTAGGTAAATAGGTGATGGAGAAGAAGATGCAGGTTTTGGAAGATCAGTGTTCCCTTTGGCTTCAACTTGCAGATTGCTGTGCTGGAGTGCTCCTGGGGTGATGTGCATGCTGGTTAGGACGTTACATCAATGCCCACACGAAGAACTGATCAAAGTCCAGACAGTCATGCAGATTTTGTAGATGTTAGACGTATTGTTCATTCAGAGCCACATTGCAGGAGAAATGGTGAGTGTTGGTCTGCTTCAGATTCCACAAGTAGAGATCCCACCTCTGAAGCAGGAAGAAAACCTCTGCCAAGTGTCTGTGGAAGAAATTGATATGCTGCTCTGTGATAGTCATCGAAGCAGGGCACAGAGTAGGAGAGCTGTCAACTTTTATATGGATATAACATTTTTTTGGATTAAACTGAGCAAGCAAGGCAATGTGGGAAACAGAATAAAGTACTGGATAAAGTACAGGATATGCCCCCTAGTATACCATGATGCTGACAGACTTACAAACTCTATGTTCTGAAAGTGGCTGTGTGCAGCAATGCTGCTGGGACCTTGTATCTGTGTTTCAAACACCGTACCAGAAGCATGCCAAAATGAGATTGCACTGCAAAGCTGTGCCGTGTATCCTTTGGCATCTGTGTGTCCTGGGCATCCCTGGGTGCTAGAGACTCCCTATGGACAGAGCAGAGACAGCAGCACCTGGTGGGGATCACCAGGTCTCTCTCCAGGAGCTGGCAAGTATTTTGGATCTTTCCATTCCTTCTGCCACATTCCTTTTGCTGCTGCTGGCGGCCATGCAGAGGGGATCCCATCGCTGGGACTGGGAATCATAAGGCAGCTTCCTCCAGGCCAGAGTGCCAGCAATTCTCTGTCCCTCCTGACAGGGGCTAGGCGTGAACCAAGGATGAGTGTCTGTAGTTCATTACTAACCCCTGACTCATCCAGTCCCTCAGGGCTCCCTTTTTGTTTCTTTTCCTGCTTTATTTATTTACTTTTACTGGTGGGAAGGAGGGAGGCGTTTGGCTAAAGCATTTTGTGCTTCAGAGGAGTCTGTGGGACTTGTCACATCATCCTGGCAGAGGTGGGCAAGATGTGGCTCACAGATTCCTGCAGCTGTAGGAAGGATATGCTCTTTTCCATTCTTTTTTCCTTTCAACTTAAAGGACTGTTTCATGTATATGTAATATATGAAATAGTATTTGAGAACATGTGGTTCTCTATGAGTACATGGATAGGCTTGTATTTTCTGTATAAATCTGTATATAAAAGTGCATGCATATTTATTAATTGTCCCTTTCACATTAAAAATATGCAATTGTTAAAAGAGTTAAAATAGTAGAAGCTGCATATTGCATACTCAGTGTTATATTCAATTGAGGTCTGACTCCATTGGTACTGCTGCCATGGGTTCAAACATTCACCTTCACTGGTGACCTGTGTGGACTTTGGCCTGTAAACATTCTTGAAAACAAACACTAAAAAGCTGTATTTAGCTGTTCACTAATATCTCTGCATGGAGGGGAGAAATGCTTCAGATTATTCTGGCATGCCTGAAGAAACTATATTATTTGAGAGGTTATGAGTTTTGATCATCCATTCACATACTTGCTTTTACTGGGGGGAAAAAAAAGTCTAAAATGTTTCTTTCTCCCTGATTGTCTCAGTGGATTAATTTGGAATACAATGTTCTCTTTTCCAGTTCAGAACACCGGAAGGTTAAATTATAAGGAAAAGAAAGCACTGGGTTTTGAAGGAACTTGCTAAATATTTGTAAGGCTTCTACTGAATTTTAGAAAACATCTTATGACCCAGAACATAGCAGCTGCCTTTGACTTAAAAACCAAAAACTACTAAAAAGTCACACTTCCTTTAGATTAACGATTTTGACTAACAGCTTGATATTTCCTGACATTTTATGACATTTTATTGCTTGAGGAGTAGTCTGTACAGATCTTGAAGTCTAGCTGGTGAGCTAGCAGGGGAGAGAGAAGAGCTGATGTCCCACCTTTTTTCACCTTTTTGTGCTGACAAATATTCCTTCTGGTCAGGACAATTCATCTCTAAGGGCTGCAGAAGGTGCCTGTTCAGTCAACATTTGCAGTCTTCAGAGAAAGTTCAAAAACACCATGTTAACCTTGGCTTTTATGAGATTAACAGTTGTCTGGGGCAATTATTGGTTACTGCTAAAGTACTTTTGGGCACAAATGATCCTTAAGAGGGCAGCTGGCATGTATAGATTTAAACCAGGAGTCTACAAGGGAAGGGCAGCATGCACCTCTGGGGGAAAAACAAAAAGAAAAAGGATTCTGCCTGCTTCTGTCAAAGAAACAAGTTTGGCAGGGCAGGAGATAAGAGAAATCTTGAGTAAATACAAATCGTCATCAAAGCTCAGAGCCTGGAAGTATCCCTTGGCTCCAATTAAGTGTAATGAAGTGGCTTAATTCAGTATTACTTGAGCAAAGGGGAAAAAAAAGCTCATCTGGACAGTAACAGCGTGAGCGTGTGACTCCAGCCCAGATGTGCGCTGCTGCACGGATTCGGGAGGCATTGCTGGCTGCTCCCTGATGGCTAAAAATGGAACCAAGCCTGAGGCTAAAATTTCTGCCACTTACTGAATTATCAAACTGATCCTTGCCCTGTAGACAAGGCTAATATCAGGGCCTATTTGAGGCTGTCTCCTAGGCAGACATGTATGAAAAGAGAGCATGAATGATCAGAGATCAATGCTGATTGAAACAGCATTAACCCTCTGGACAGAAATGTGACCTTGTCCCATCAGAAATATGAAAAATATACTTGTAGGGGCTCCAGACAGTGAAACTCACATTGAGGATAGTGTGGTCTATATACATTCTCTCTCAAAAAGGAAAACATTTTTAATACTGACTCACTTGTGTCAGTAATATTTTCATCTCCCCATTCCTTCCACCCTTTCGTAAGGTAAGAAAAATAGTGCCTAGAAATGAAGCTTTTGTTTTTTAACCAAACTGTGGTTAACAGACACATTTTGTCATAACACAAACTGCTGGAGCTGTCAGTGGGATGCTGCGAGGAGATTAATGAAATCCTCAGGATGGATGGGTCAAGCTTGTGGCCAGCCATCAGTGGTATGCATTTTGGGTTGTGTGGAGAAGAGGCTTCACCAGGCAGGGCTGAGGTGACATCTGCTTTGCTTTGAGGGGGATGACTGGGTTTTGAAACAGGCTGTGGGCTGTAGGGACTGATGCAGGGAGAGAGAAGGGGTGATACATCTGGCAGATGTTACTGCCCTTCAGCTTCTGACCCCCCAGAGTTTTAAGAGACTGGGCTGTTTGAACACTACAGTGGGATCTTTTTCTTCTTCTTCTTCTTTTTCTTTTTTCTTTTTTTTTTTTTTTTTCCTTCTTTCTTTTTCCTCTCTCTCCTTTGGAATATGCAGAAAACAGGGACCTTTGCCAAAACACCAGTTTAGGAAGGCAAGCAGTGTCAGCTTCCAGGTGCTTGTCCCACCTTGGCTGTATCTGATGGACTGTTTAACTTCAGCAGGCAGGAGCAAGACAGCCTCAACTCTCCTCCCTTGTGTGGTACAGCTAAACCCAGCACCTGGGCTTGAGTTTAAAGTGCAGGACTGATTTTGTGGAAGAGCCAGCAAAGCCCTCTGATTTCTGGTACCTCTTGGGAGTGGAATGCCATGTAAACAAGACCTTTACAAGGGAAGGGAAGAAATGAGTTTGTCCCCGAAAACAGATCATTATTTAAACAGTTTCTTTCTCGAAAATTCCATGCCCTCACCCAGAGAGGTGTCAGGTCAGGACTAGGGAAGGCAGTTTATGGTTGATCAAAGATGTTAGTCCTTGGTTTGGATCATCAGTATGTTTTCAAGTGTAAATATCCTGCTAATGCAGACCTCAAAACACTCCCACACTGTCCAAACAACTGATCTATGAAAAACACAGTGGCCTGTGTTAGTGATCAAAGGAAGATACGGTACGTTAATGGTCAGTTTATTAAACAGTTTCGTTTGCACCCAGAATGAAATATGGGAACATGATGGTCAGGAAGATTCCTCCTACATGAAAAGACACATGTGGACATAAATGTGCCTGGCAGAGCAACCGCCTGGGGACCATGGTCCTGTTCTACTGAACACAATTCCTTAAGGGTTAAGGCTCTTGTTGGTTTTAGCTGCCAGTTATAGTGGTAATAAAGTCTTCCTCTTTGCAACAGGATATTTATACAAATGCGATCCGAGCTTCTAATCTAAAGGGCAAATTGATTCAACGGCAGTGTTTATAGCTTAGAAAATAAATAATCCTCCTCAACTGGGCTTTGGAATGGGTTGTGTAATACAAATGACAAAGCTAGCATCAATCTGTTTCAAGTTGGGGTCAGGTTTGTATATAGTGTGCATATATTTGTGTATGATAGAGCTGTTTCCATGATGCTATAGAGAGGTGTCTGTCCGCATCTCAGCTCAGCTCCCACTGTGGGTATGTGATTTGTTGTGTTTTACGCTGGTTGGTTTAGAGTAGCCTGAAAGCCAGAGTTATTCTGGGTGAAACATACTGGTCCCATAACCAGCTGGCATTTTCTCTCCAAACCAAAGAATGCCATATCAGTGCCATATTTCTTTGCTTAATGGACAAAGATAAACACTACCCCTTTGTCCTCTCCCCCATCTTCATGCCTTAAATTGCATTTAAACTCTGAAGTGTAGTGCTATAGCTGTCACTACAGCTGGAATATTGCTTCTTCTTATAGAATTGTAGTAAAAATTTAAAAAAAGGGTAAATACATTTCTTATTCCTATGACTTGGGATGATTTTTTCTTTTCTCTGACTCTTCCAGTTGGTAAAATATTAATTCCTCAAATGTGTAAAGCTCAAGACCTTAAACTGAATGGGTTGGGACACCTTTGCACCCAGATATCTGTGTTGACTTTACTGGGAATTATCATGGACCTGTAGGTTGAACTTCCCATAGTCTTGGTGTCTTCTAGCTCTAGACTCTGGTTTTCCACTCTTTGCCAGAGGCAGCTCTGAAACCTGGGTTTCACCCTGCTGCTCTCTGGTGAGTCTGGAAGACTTAACCCTCTGCCCTGGGAGACTTTGCTGCCGAGGCAATGGATGCAGTGTTACAGAACAGCTTTTCAGCACAGGGTTACTCATTTATTACGGGGAACAGTGGAGGTGTGAGGCTGAGCTTATCCATTCCTTCTTGTATTTTTCCATGTCTAGATGCATCCAGGATGGCTTTCCCTTCCCTATGCTGAATTGCAGATCTCTTCCAGAATGTCCCAATGTCTCCATTCCATGGTTTTTTTCCTCTGCTGGCTCTTGGTCCTTGCAAATCAGTGCCCAGCTGCTGGTCTTCTATTCCACCTTGGAAGCAACTTCATTTGTGGGTAGACATTTCTTCATATTTCCTTCCTTGTTTCTAAGAAACTCTTACAGGCTGTGTACATCTCTCCTGGCCTTCTGACCCACAGGTGGCATTACTTCTTCGGGACAGGGAAACTGAGCCCCACTTCTCACAAAACAATAGACACTGTCTTTGCTTTCCATGGCAGCTCACTCCAGGTGCTGGCATTCCCCTGCCTGAGGCTCTCTGTACATGGGAGCACTGATAGATTAAATTTTCAATGCTGTTAAACCTTTTTTTTCTGCTGTTAAATCTTTTGAGTGCTGGTCATTTGGATACACTAAGTTGTTAAGGCTTTGTATTGCATCTCTTGGCAGTACCTTGTGCCATGGGAGCTCCACATAAGGTCCCTTCTATAAGTAATAAACACTTTTAGATTTGAGGTAGTGCTTACATCCACTGCAAGATGGGGGATCTACAGGTCTGAAAAGGCTGCAGTTTCAAAATTTTATCTATGTGGGGCTCCATCCAACTCTGTAAGACCGAGTCAGTTGTGGCTAAGAGCTATTTGTCCATTGAAAGTAGATAAGAGCAAATAATCTTGCTAGTTTGCTATACACAGGATCATTTTTACAGAAAGTTGGTGTCACCACAAACTAAAGACGCTGATCCTGAGGTATGCAGAGGAGTATTTAGAAGGTGTATTAATTAACATGCACACACTTCTGTGCAAAATTCCCTTTTGAGAAACTGCTGCTAGGCAGTCTAGACTATTATGTCAACTTGTCTTTGAAGAAAAGTAAACAAAAAGGTTGAGCCGAGGAAAGTTTTAGAGACTTATAGTAATTAATGCTTTGGTAAATGGCTGTTGATGCGTAACAATCCTTTAAACACCTGGGTAATTGCAAGCTTTGAAGTTGGGCCAAAAATGTTGTTCCAAGACATGTAATTAAAATACGAGACCTTTAACTTGGTCGTTTGGAAGGTGAGATTTCTGTTTGTTCTCACTGTCTCCCTGCTAAAACTTCTGTCTGCTCAGGGAAAGAAGGCCAGGGAGGGTGGGAAAGTAAAAAAAAAAAAAAATAGTTCAACAGATGCTTCTTTAAATTTAGCTTTTTATAGCTTTGGTGTTTTTCCTGTAGCAAAGTTCCATGTTGTAATGTGTATCCAGAACAGAGAAATTATTTTAATGTGAACATTCACTAAGTATAGTATCTAAGAGAAACCACTTGACCTGGTTACTAATTTGGCTGAATTCTAATTTAATTAGTGTTCAATTAAAGAGAATTAACACCCAGAGACATTCTGTTGAAAGGTTTACACAGAGGTTTCAGTTAAAAAAATATTTATCTAAAAGGGGGAAAAGCACTGAAGTTAAATGCAAGCTGTTTCTCCTATAAATGCCCTGAACACATGGTTGGGATACTGGCATTAAGAATAGCAGCTATATTTGATATTTATATCTGACAAATCTGCTCTCTGAGGACACTGGAGCTAAATCCTGCCTTCTGAATTACACAGGCCATATTTCCTCCAGTAAACCGTGTACTCTGTTCTGTTTATTGCAGCCACTTGTGATTGCTCTGTTGACCTTTGCTTCTCTGTCCTCCTCCAAAGTCTTCTGAAGGCCATGGAAACACTCCCATTTACTTCTTGAGACTTGAACCCTACTTCAGGGCCTTGATGCAGAACAAAGACCTCCTGTTTCGAGTTGGGAGTCTCTAATTTGCATCTTCCTATTTAACATCCTCTCTTGTATCAGGAAAGTTGTTTCTGCTCATCACCTCAGTTTCTCCCATTCACTTGTTTCCCTTTTATTATTATATGTTAACAGATATTATGCCTGCAGCAGCCTTCCTATGGAAATCAGTAACTGGACTCATCCAGATGGTCAAGCACTGAAAATAAAGATGAGACTGTTGGGCTCATTAGTGACAGTGAGGTGGCAGTAGCTGTGTAAAAACCCAGAGGCAGGTTTAGACAGAGAGTATGGTAAGAAGGTGCCTGTTTTGGTGATGAAATTTATCTTCTGTACACTGAATTTTAAAGTTCTATGGAGGTGCCAGAGGTCTTGTGATGTCCTTGACATCTGATGTTGCTTGGGCATGAAATCTTTGGACTGACTGCTTTCTTTGGCCTATGTTGAGAACAGATACTTCCTCTCTCTTCAGTGATGCTGGCTGAAAAATTTCTTCCAGCCTTTATTTTTCTAGTTTTTCTCGTTCCTCACACTCCCTTCTTGTTTCTCCCAGGTTCCATCTTGCCTCTGTTGTTCTCAAAAGCTGACGCTTTCAGACATCCTTCCATGAATGTGAGCATGTTCACAGTTGCTGCTTCCTCTTGGAAGGCCACTGCCTGCCTCACTGCACAGGATCAGTGTAGATCACTTAATGACTAGAAATTCAATACTTTGTTTTGTGTGACTTGCTCAGTATATGGTCCATTTCTCACTTTCTTGTCCACTCTTAAATTTTGCTTAGACTGTGCGCTTGCATCTACTTACGTGTAGTGGTCTTCAGCATTGTGTTTGACTGCTTCCTAAACTATTCCTCTTTTGGACATGGCTATAAGGCCTCATTCTTGTTGTGCAGATGAAAATCTTTGTAATCTGTTTTTCTCTGCAGACTTTTTATCCAGGGTCTCTCCGTCTAGTCCTTGCATGTCTCTGTGTCCCCCATGACTTCAGAAAACCCTCCACCTTTCCCTGTCTAATGAGATATTCTTTCCCTTTGACCAGGGACTGAGATGACATATTCTTTCCCTTTGACCTTCCTATTTCCCTTTGACCAGAGTCTAGTCTGGGAGATTTTCCAGTTTCCATTTCAAGATCAGAATTCATATGGCTTTTTTTGCAGGAGTAACAGGGACACCTCTGAGCCACATGGCTGTAGGAGAGACAAGATTCCCCTCAGGTGATTCCTGGTATTTGGTTTACCAAGGGAGAAAGGAGGGGAAAGTGTGTTCCCTGCATGCAAAAAGTCCAGAGGATTTTGTTGCTGAGAGCTGAATCTCTGTTGAGCCTTTGTGGGCAGTAATTTTCAAGTATTTACTGCTTGGCCAAATTTGAGGTGATTTTCTTAAGGGACGAGGGCCATACAAGATTTCTGTTCTGAAAAATATAAAGGAGTGGTTAAAGACACACACTTAAGTAGTTGGGAGGTTTTGTTATGTGAGTAAATTCTTTCTGTTTTGTTTGGTTTTTTTTTCCCCCCCTCTTTCTCCCTAATTTTGTCTTTGGAGATAAATGACTGAATATTTTTTTAAAACCTTCACGCCAAAATGGAAACTAGTAATGATATGCAGTTCTGCACAGCCTGCTTAGGCTTGGGTGACAAATGTTGATTGAAAAGAGGCTTAAAGAAAAGTTATTCAGATGTGTTGCCTACACATCCACTGTGCCCTAAAATACTTGTGGGGTGAAACCCTGAGCATTGGCTCCATCCAGTTGAACAATGCAGAAGTCAGCTGAAAAGCAGAGCTGATTGAAAACCAGTCTTATATGGGACTTTTTGCAGAGACTTAACTGGACAGGAAAACCTGATGGTCCATTTTTCTTCATTTTACAAAGGAATCAAAATCTTTCCAAAGTGAGAGGGACAGACTGAGATAAAATTGCTCATTCTTGTTTGGTAGAATTGTTCTTTGGTAAGCCAGTTTTCTTATTATGTTTGTGGAGGACACTGAAAGGGGGGATACACGTTGGAAGGCAAGTGTATATTTTAAGTAATCTAAAAATTGTGGAGATTCAGTCTGAGGTGGGTTGGGGCAAATTTGATTTGGTGGAAGGACAGCTGTATTTGGACATGAAAAATCATTGATGTAGATACACCCTCGGGAATGGCTGTGTCCTTTGTGGTTCAGCAGCATGAATCTTAGGATTATAGGAGATCACAAGGTGAACATGAGCTAACAGTGTGAGCTTTGTGAAGAAGCCAAAATCATATTCTGGAGGCGTGTGAGTAGAGGCACAGTCTGTGAGATGTATCAAGATTATCCTTCCACTGTACTCAGCATCAGTGAGATCTTGATCTGAGCTGGGTCAATAAAAAGCAATGAGAGAAGTCAAAGTCTATAAAACAGGGCTTGTTAAGGAGATACTGAAGATAATGTTGTAATAAGAAGGGGATATTGTTGAGACATTTAAGTTGGATAACAGAGGGGGAACAACAAGGTCACACGAAGTCCATTCAGTTTCCTGGAAAGATGAGAGAGTTCCTGAGGCTGGAGATATACGAGATCAGGTCAGGCAAACATCTCTCAGGAACAGCATGGATGTAGGTGATTTTGCCTGGAGTTCAGGGGAATGGGCTACATGAAGCCTTGTGGACTATTTTTGGCTTTACAGCTCTCTGATGTCCAAATGCCTTCCCAAAGGTCAACGCAATGGGAATGTGAACTTTCAACCACCTCTTCATGTTTTTTTAAACCTGACTACTCCTATTTGTGTGTTTCAATATTCAGGAGGGTTTGCTCTTACAGAGTTCCTTGTGTAGAGGATTTACAAAGTACAGAGATCAGGAAGCAACTGGTGTGAGGGGAAGGTTGGAACAAGTGCTAGAAAAAGCCCTTTTCAGATGTAGTTGACTTCAGGCATTGGAGAGGCCCAATGTTTTAGTCATATTCAGAGGTGGGAATGATCTAGAAGTTCATTCCTCTCTTAAAACTGAGGAGGGAAAGAGTGGTCACAGCTGCAGCTGCTGTTTGCAGCTGCTTTTAAGCAACATTTCAATTTATATACCCTGCCTGGTAAAGCCCAAATCTCTCAAGGTTTCCAAAACATGTAGCAGCTGACCAGCCGTAGTTGCTTGCTGCTGTTGGAGGTGAAGGTCAGAGTTGATCCTGAGCCCTCTTCCTGCTGGAGGAATGGTGGCAAAGACTCCTGTGGGAAAGGCTGCTGAGTCAACCACAGTGTGCAGCTACCAGTGAGGTGGAGGAAAGCCTCCATGCTGTAAAAATAGCTGCACTAGGAGCTCGAGTACATTTAAGTGCTTATTTTTCCATGTGTGATCTCATGCAAACCAAGCTGCTGGGCAGTATGACATAGCAGTTGGCCAAAAATAAAACGTAACTCAATCAAAAATTTTTTTCTGAACTTAACCTTTGGTGGGTAGGAGAGACAGGTACCGTTTCCTCATTTAAATTGTTAGGAAAAAAAATCCAGTGGGAAAAGAGATGAAGATGGGATTGACAGCTGGTATTTATTTTGTGGTGATGGCCACAGAGGTAGGAATTGTAGATTTCTTGCCCAGGAAAGTTGCATCTCTAATACAGTAAGAAAATGTACATGGGATTTCTCTGGGTGCTTCTGCAGCTGATTTCATTGAATAGAGTTTGGGTGAGTACTTGGTGCTGCAAAAAATTTATTGACTTAAAAGCATTTGAAGCTGAAATGTGGAGGTGGTTCAAGACCAGCAGCCTTGGAACAAGGTGTCCAATCCTTATTGACAAGCCTCAGAAAAATGTCTTCAGAGGTCTGTAGAGGTCCATTTTCCTTCACTGTTTGATGCTTGGCCAGTTGTTTGTTTGGTTCTTTATTTTGCCCAGTTGAGGTAAGCCTGTGTTTGTGTATGGTGAGCTTAAACCATGACACCCCTGTGGCAAAAGCCATTGAATGCCTGGTGGTTCCACTGGCTATGAACATAATAAATGTATGAATGAAGTCATATCAGGGCTAGCAGAACACTCTCCAGGAAGAAGAGTGCCTTACTAATCACTTGCTGGTGGAAAAATGGACAGCCTCGAGGAGCAGGATTGCTTTCCTCTGTCTTAGAGAATGGTGAAGACCTTTATAATCCTGAATTTCACCCGTGGAAGTACGTGCATCTCATGGCAAAACTCTGGATACAAACAGGCAGATTTGAGATGTTGTTTTGTTTTAGATATTAACAGAACTTCGAACTATTTCAGATTTTGTTTCTGTAACAGAAAAAGCCAGGAGAGAGAATCCCCAAGCTCACAATCTTGTCCTTACCCTTCTCTGCAGAGCCTCTGACCTGTTTCTGCTGGACACGCGGGCGGTGTGGGCGTCGCAGGAGGGCTGGCTGGAGTTCGATGTCACTGCCACCAGCAACATGTGGGTGATGAACCCCCAGCACAACATGGGGCTGCAGCTGAGCGTGGTGACCCGGGACGGTAGGTTATGGGCCAGGTTCCACCAGCCACCCCTCAGTCTCTGGGATGCTGTCTGCAAGTGATGCTGACAGAGCTCAGCTGGGACAGGGCAGGGTGAGGTCTCTGCCTTCATGAGGCAGCTGTAGCCAACACTGTGAGCAAGATGTCTGAGGGCACAGGTGGTGGGCTGTCCTGGCTGTGCTCCTGTGATGGACATGTCTTTCTCCATAAGTGAGGTCAGGTGTCCCTGGACAGTACCAGGACCAGCTGGTGGAGGTGGGTTTGGATAGAACCCCAGTTTCTGGGTTGGAGGTGGAAGGGGGTGTGGAGCTGGGATGCCGTGTGGGGTGAGGTTTAGGGATAAGAAGAAGAGAAAGGGCAGAGGTATGTACCTCCCCATGTGGGTTTATGTCAGCCCTTCTGGCTGCTGTGGCTGCTGTTGATCTCATCAAAGTTGATGTGGGAGCACTGCTGGAGAAACTGTGTGGTCACTTGGGTAGGGCAGCTGTCATGGCAGCATTTCACAGCCTACAGAAACTTTGAAAGATGGAAAAGAAAAGAAGAGACTGCAAAAGAGCATGAAATTGTGTGTTGGAAGATAAGCAATGGAGAGGATTTAGACGAGCAGAAGGTGACAGTGACATCTGTTCTCTGTAGGAACCAGTCTCCAATATCATTTTCTTTCTATTGCTTCCTGCTGGAGTTTGGTAGACCTGTGATGTCAAGTAAGACTTGAGGGGCTGTCCAATTCTCCCTGAGGAAATGTTAGTGCCAACCTTGACCTCCCCAGCTGAGCAGAGAGCCCACCACTGTGCTCCTGGCAAAAGAACATCATCTCTTTGCCCTCTATTGTCCCTAGATGTCTCCTAATCTCCTGTCTGCTGCTTGTGTTTCACAGGCAGCAGGACTAATTTCATGACACATCTGGGTTTAGTGTTTTACATATCTATCTATACAACTTTATTGACAAAACAGGACTGGAGATGCCAAAGGGGAACCAAGGAACCAGATGCTGCAGTGAAGTCTTGTCCAGCACGGGCGGAGCACTGTCATAAAAGTGTCCACAGGTCATGGTGGCAGGAAAGGAATATTTGGTGTTTAAAGAAGAATATGAGCAAGAGGAGAGGACGCACTGCCTGTGGGGATACCAGGCTGCTGAAGGGAGCGATGGAACTGCGCTGTTTCTCTGACTCTTCTCCCTTTCCTGTTTGCAGGTTTCAGTGTAAACCCTAGAGAGGCAGGGCTGGTGGGGCGAGATGGCCCTTACGACAAGCAGCCTTTCATGGTGGCCTTCTTCAAGGTGAGCGAGGTTCACCTGCGCACCACGCGGGCGGCGAGCAGCAGGCGCCGGCAGCAGAGCCGCAACCGCTCCACCCAGAGCCAGGACGTTGCCAGGGTGTCCAGCGTCACAGGTAACCCTGGAACACAGGGAATCAGTGGGCACAAGCTGGAGTGCCTTCTTGTGATGGCTCTGGTTGCTCTGGAGGGCAGGAGCAAGAAGGGGGATGTGAGGTGGGATGCTCTTCCTTGGGGGAATAGGTTACATCTGCAAGGTGGTGGAAGGGAAGTCAAACTTACAGGAGTCTTCTTGAATCAAGTATGGAGTCCAGACCTCCATGGGAAGTTGCATCCATTGAATTCAAGGTAGTGAGGTATCTTAACCACAACTCTTGTGCTTGTAGGTTACTTGCTATGCAGTATTTGTCTAGAATTACGCCCTGTGAAATGCAGTATTTAAAAGACTCTTTCTGTGTATACACTGAGATTTATGGTGTTGCATGTGTGCATTCCCAGAAGAGTCCTCTTTCAGATTTCTTTGGAAAAAACATGGAAGAACAGCAGGAGATGCTTTATTTTTTTTAATCTTGTGGGTACATCAGTGTACACATGGTGAAGTACCTTTCCAGGCAGGCAAAGAAGTTTGCCTTTTTGCTGTGGAGAGGTTGCACGTTGCAGTGCTGTACAGCAGCCTTGTGAGTGCTGTTGTGGGCTGGTGGGGTAATAGAGTAACAATGACATTTTGGCAAAAACTGAGTGTCTTCTGTCTTCTAAGTCTTTTCCATCACCACAGTGCTACAAGTCCTTCATCCACTGAGTAACATCTTTCCTCTCAAACATTTCAGCCTGTTCCAAGTTGCTTGATTAATTTGCTTATGCTGCCCCCTTCGTTTCCAATAAGATCCCTGATTTTCCTGTGTCTAGAAATAACTATGCCCCAAGGAAAAAAGACAGCTGTATTTTCTTAGTCTCTGTCTGAACACAGCAGAGGGAGATGAGCCAGCATTGCTGACACTTAGCTGGTGGGAATCTGTAGGCTGTTCCCTGCTCTTGCATGCTTGGGTTGTGGGTGAGCCACACTTGCACTCAGAGTGGCTCCATTCTGCAGGGAGCAGAGCCAGGGCTGGCAGCCAGGATTTGTGCATGGCTGTGTATTGACTCAGCTCAATTGCTGCAGCCCACTGTGGTGATGGACTTGCCCTCTGGGCTAGTGTGTGCCAGCAGCAGTTGGCCACCAGTGGCCTTTGCATGTCCTTGTGGTGCACATGGCAGCATGGCTGTGGGTTCCAATGCCCTGCCTGCAAGTGCCAGGCTCAGCTGGGTGTGAGATGTCCCTTCATGGATTTTAAGGGCAGGAGGAACAACTCGATTCTGCAACCTGACCTCCCTGGGGAAGGCTGGCCAGTGCCAGCTTGGCATTTCTGGAGGAGTTATCATCTAATCTGCTGTAGGATCACCATCTGTGGGTCTAAGCTGCTGAGACCTGCTGTGGTCCTCCTTCAAGTTCCATGCTGCAGTTTTAAAGCTGGGCATCATAGCTGCTTGCTGAGTTACTTTTACTGCATGATGAGCTTGCCAAGGGCACAGGTAGTTTATTCAGCTGGGTGTTGTAAGCCCAGCTGTTATGCAGGCAGTTCTCCCACTGAGGTAGGCTCAGCTCCCTTTACAAGAGCCAATTTTTTAATGCAGTCACGGTGCTTTGGGAAAGTTACTTGCTGCATTGCTGTTTTGTGGTGCTAGTGCACTTGGAGTCAGGATAAGCTCCAGCTTTCTCTCCCTGGCTCTGCAAACTTCACAGTGCTTAAACAAAATTTTCACACTATTAAATCAGGTGATGTGACTCAAAGCCCCAGAGGGAGCAGATATGTTGGGCAAAAAGGGCTGTTTGTACTTTGCTGCTTTCTTGACTACACCACACATCAGGTCATAAAATTCTAAAATGACAAAAAGGGAAAATAACTGGCATTCTGTGGTCTCGAGGGCTTTTTTTGGGCCAGCTTTAATTTAAAACCTGGAATTTGGCAGCACAGTAGTCAACAAGGTATAGTTGATACTGTGGATTTAAGGCAGGAGAAAGGAGGGGAATTTAAAGTTAAGATGTATATTTGGTTGGTTTCTGTGTTTAGAAAAGAGACTACATCATCTTGTTTTCCTTTCTAAGTGTGACACTCTCAGACTCTGTTCTCTTGAAGAAGTGGTTGATTTAACAGCCCAAGAGGCACCAATGACCAAAAAGTGTTTTTAACATTACAGATCACAGGGCTTTTTTCTTTTTTTTTTTTTTAACCTGGGAGGATAAAAAAATCCTGGTTCGTAGTGGGGCTGAGGAAGCTTTTGCCCCAGGATGAAGCAGAAGGCAAGCCCAGAGGTTATCCTGAAGGCTGCCTAGATCTTCTGAGGGTGCCCTGATGCATCTGGACCCAAAGCGGTGCAGAACTGGGATGTTGCAGTTCCCTTCTGTGTCTCTCCTCACCTTCGCATCTTCTTCTCTTGTTGTATCTCACATCTTGTCAGATTTTTGTGCTCTTCCCCAAGCTAGGATTGTTGCTCCCTAGCAGGGCTTGAGAGCAGTTTCTCCTCTTCAGAGCAAGGCAATTTTTGGTTTTGATAGTTTTATTGTAGATTGCAACTTCCTTCCTCTATGTTAATCAATACACAAGGTTTTCTTTTTTTAATCTGAAAAATCCTTTCCCAAAAGATGCTATGAGCTGTTTTGGGCAGTATGTTTTCAAAAGCCCCACTTACTTTCTAGGTATGGCAAGTATTTCAATCAGTTTGAAGTGCATGAATTGTGCTGCTGGGCTGGTATTGGACCTGGGGAGGCAGGGAGTTAGGTAAGGGCATGCTGCTGTGTGTGGGAAAAGGACCCACCCAAAGGATCCCACTGTGCTCCCTTTGACGTGCAGCTGTTGTCCTGCAGTCAGTACCAAGAGCTCAGAAGCTAAGGCTGTGGCACAAGGTTCTCAATGGTCTGTATTTTTTTGCCAAGAATGCCTATTTCCTTTTATTATAAACACGTAATTATCACTGGCTTATATAAAGCAGAACTGAGCAACCCCAGGGTTATAAACTGCTTTGACATAGAGTCCTGCGTCAATGCATTCCTGGAGCCTCAATTCTTCTGCAGAAGGAGGATGAGCAGGAAGAAAAGGGAGTATTTTCATCTGCTGGGGCAGACAGTTGTATGCCAGGTCTGGCCCCAGACATGTAGGAGCACGGTGGGTGGGAGCAGGGTACAGGTGCTGCTGTCTGCAGGGCCTGGAGGCCCTGGCTCAGCTGGACCTTGCAGTGGCTTGAACTTGTGCTCTCACACTGGTGCTGACCCTCCAGCTGACCAAAGAGATGGGACTGTCCAGCAAAAGAGGCAGTGAACCTCTGCCCTTCAGCCAACTCTGTGATTTATGGGTTTTGCACAGGGCTGTCTCCTTGTCCAGTGGTGATAATCCTTCTCTTCTGCAAGCCAGCCTCCAGGCACATCCCTTCCTGTCAGCCCCTCCTCACAGAGAGAATTTAAATGACTGACTTTGGGCTGCACTTGCTGCTCTGAATGAAATTCAGGCCAAATCTCTTCTCAGGTGCTTCTCTTTAACACCCCGTGGACTGATGTGAGGTGCTCCATGAAAAATGGAGAGGCTCTTCAAATGGCCTTTCCTTCCAGCAGACGTGCATGGCACCAGAGAGTGTGTACAGGAACCAGATATTGCAAAGGGCAGCATGCACAAACACTGGAGGCAAATAAGGCCAAATGCTGTTGTGATGGCAAAAGCCTTGTTGATAAACTTTGTTATCTGGCAGTCAATCTTCCCCTGAGTACGGTTTTCCCTTCAGTGCAGTGTTTGGATGCAGACTGGAGCAGCGTGGCCAGCATTTCTGTATGTGCCTTCACATGTGGGCTCCCGTCAGCCCAACATCTCCCCTCCTTCCCACCCAGGCAGATCACTTTCATGTGAAGTGGGCTGTTATTAACTGTGTGATCAGTTTACACCAGCTTTATCCGGACAAATCACAAAGTCAAACACCAAGAAGAAGGGGCTGGCCTTGGAGACCTCTGTCAAAGCTATTTTGAATCACAGAAGCAATTAATTACTGTGTGGAATTTGGTAAACTGGCACCTTGGGAGCAGCGAGGGTGTTCTCAGATGGATCAACCTCAGTAAATATTTATATGTTCTTTGCCAGCACTTAACGTGGGAGAGGTTGTAGGAAATCTAAGGTGGGTGCATAAGTATCTGCAGGAGGAAGACCATTAGGGTCAGGCTGTTCTCTCATCCTTTTCAGCAACACACATGCCAGTGTCCAGCCTTAAGGGAAACATCCGTGCTTGCAGAAAGTCAGACTTGGGTCCTGGTGAAGGCAGACAACATTCAGTGCCAACACACCACAGAGACAAGACATCTTAGCTGTGCTGTTTTAACTCTGCTGCTCCGGGAGTTATTTTTAAGTGCAGAACTGGGGGTTTGAGCTTTTTTTGAATCTCTGTTTTAGACGAAATTGTTTGCAGTATGGTTAAATGCAGTGCCCTGTAAGTGCCAAGTTAGGGTTTCTGAATTGGTATGTTCAGGGAAAAAAATAGAGACAATTTTGCTAAACCCACAGTGAGTCTACAGGAGCTTCCAAAGCAGCTCCCTAAACTCTCAGAGATGTTGAAAGCCTCTGGTGAGCAGCCCCTGCCAATTGTGCCATGGCAGTGTGGGCCAGCCCTGTGGTGGTTGTTTGCAGCACCTCCCTGCTGCAGGCTGCCTGCTCTTGGCCCTCCTGGCTCCCTGCTGCAAGGCTGGCAGAAAGGGACACAAACCCTGTTGCCTCTTGGCAGTTGGATCTTGCACTACAAACCACCTCGAGTGGCAATTTGGGCTGAAACAGCTGAGCATGCTGGCCTGGGGTGGCTGATGCTGCTTTCCAGGCTTTGCAGAAAATGTCTTGTGGAAGCCAAGTTCAGTAGCTCAGTGAGCTTTAGCTCACTGCCAAAACCCCGTGACTCTGTGTATTCCTCTTCTTTTCAGGCCCGTAACTGGATGTAGGTCCAATGTAGGGCATATGCTGAGCCCCTAACTGTAGGGAATGAGTCATGATTATGTGCATCTGTATTGCTGCATCTTTTTCCCCAGTTCAGAAAGCCACTGCTAAGGGTTGCTTAAAGGTTTGTGACTTACCTAAAGTTGGGCTAAAATAGCTTCCATAAAGCAGACATAGTAGGCAAACACGTAACAAGAAAAGAGGGCGGAGGATCTTGGGGTGAGGGTTAAACAGGGAAGAGTGTAAAGCCAGGGAGAGGGGATGTTTAGTGTGTTGACATTTAGGAAAGCAAAGGCTGAGGCTGGGCAAGTAAGGAGGTAGAGCTGTCTGCATCTGCCCTGGATGGAGAGCAGCCAAGGCTCCATGAAGAGTGTGAATCAAGTGACTCTGACCAGTGAGCTGGGGCGAGTTTTTGGGGGTAGTGTGAGAGAAGACACGTTCATAACATGTTCTGCTTGGTGTAGCTTGTTAAGCAGCTCTTTTTTTTCCACCCCTATGTTTTCTTAAACTTGTGATTGCTTGCAGCCTTCCTTCCCACTCCTGTTTTCTCTGCCTCCCTTGCCTTCTCCCCTTTCCTGTAGCAGATTTGGGTAAATTGTAGCTGGATTTGGAACGTAGCACCATTTTACCCACGCAGTTGTGAGTAGAGCAACTCCACTGTCAAATACAGATGGTTCTCCTCTAAACAAACGATATATTTCCCATTGAAGAACAATGAAGTTGTGTTTTCAGGTGCTTTAATGAAAGCCATTGATCACTAAAAGTATATTCTCATTTTTTTCCCCTCATTATGACCAAATAATTTCGAAACATTCCATGCTAGAAATTTGCTCCTGGGCTGAGCCAGGGACTGGAAAGCTTCATCTGAAATAAACCACCACACCCTGGTTTCTTCTGGGTATGTCTGGTTTGAAAATGGAAAGCTTGAATAGAGAGACTCGCCCCCGTTCCTGCTACCGCGTGCTGCTGGAAGAGCGAATGTTTATGCTGCAGCAGGCTGTTAACCAGCTCTGCTCACCTGATTAAATCCCTGATTGAAGCGAAGCTATTCAAAGGCTGAAATGCAATCCTTAGAGTTTAAAACCCAACTGCTTCTAAAAACAACCCTCTAATCTTTGGTGGTTGGGAAGCTGGGTTTGAGGTGTAGGGTTTTTTCAGCCCTCAGTGTTAACTGTACCCAGCTGTACTGCAGTGCTGCCCTTAATGTCATTTGGATGTGCTTTTAGTATTATAGTTTTTCTTTTGAATAAATATTTGCATTTGTAGT
>JAOTQP010001286.1:64897072-64928701 GCA_026413545.1 Cichladusa arquata | reverse complement strand
AGCGCTGCTCCGACAGCACGCGACAGCTATTTTGTCATGTCGGTCATTAATTAAATTGATACATACATCCATAGTAAAAGTTAAAATAATTGCAGCTTTTATTTTCTTTTTTTTTTTAATATATAAACATGCTCATTTCTGGAAACTCTTAATTTTATAAAAGCATTAAGATGTCATTTAAATACCAAATAGTATCTATTTTTATACTATATTTTCATTATACAGATCCATACATCTATATGAGAATTTTTTAAAAATAGCAATTTTTACATCTTTTTATACACAAACTCACTTCTGGAAATAAATACTTTTATAAAGTCCTTAAAATATTATTTCTTAAACACATAGTATCTGTTTTACATTATATATTAATTATATTGATCAATGGATTTATATTAAATTTTCAAATAATAAATTTTTTTTGCTATATACTTACACATGCAGACATACTGCAATGAAGCTTTTTGTACAATACATGAGTGGTGGGAAGGCAGGTGTGCTGGTACCAGCCAGGTGAGTAACAGTGCTGTGCCTCTGGGATAAAGCCTGGCCCCTTGTGTCCTCAGTCCCAGCCCCATGCCCAAGTGGAAAGAGGTGTCTGTTCCCTTGGCTTGGTTCCCTTACTTCTGAGGGAAGGGAACAAATGGGTGCTCACACTGATGAGGGTTTTTGAGCTGCAACAGAGTAATGACAATCAGTAAATAGTAGTAGTAAATATCAGGACAAGGAGATCAGTATGATATAGCTGCAAGCTGATGTAACACAGGAGAAGGGGTTGTATTTCCTGGAATCATAGAATGGTTTGGAGTTGAAGGAACCTTAAAGATCATCTACTTCCAACCCCCCTGCTATGGGCAGGGACACTTCCCACTAGAAAAGCCCCATCCTACCTGGTCTTGAACACTTCTAGGGACGGAGCATCCACAATTTCTCTGGGCAACCTGCTCCAGGGCCTCTCCACTCTCACAGTAAAGAATATCTTCCCAATATCTAATCTAATCTAAACCTACCCTCCTTCTCCTTAAAGCCATTACCCTTATCTTATTATTCCATGCCCCTGTAAAAAGTCCCTCTCCAGTTCTCTTGCAGGCCCCCTTTAGGTACTGGAATGCTGCTCCAAGGTCTCTCCAGAGCCTTCTCTTCTCCAGGCTGAACAATCCCAACTCTCTCAGCCTGCCTTCATAGGAGAGGAGCTCCAGCCCTCTTTGCATCTTTTTGGCCCTGCTATGGGTTCGTTCCAACAGGTCCATAATTTTCTTGTGTTGGAGGTCCCACAGCATTTCTGTAATTACTTCAATTTTATTATTTTCAGTTTAGATTTGAGCTTCAAGTCCTTGAGCTTGTGATAGCGAAGTGGATAATAATCAGGGACTAGTTTAACAGCATAATACAGTTTTATGAAAAAGCCAGGAAACGAAATAATGAATCATGCACATGTGCACACAGACACATATCTGACCTTTGTACCTGCAGCAGTCTGTGTTGGTGTAATATCAGCGCTCAAAACCAGCAAGACAGGCTCATCCTGGCACTGCTCTGCTTGCTGACAAGCTGCTGCTTGCAGTCAAGTGCCCAGACAGGTGGAGTTGGCTTCAAATTTTGTCCTCCAGACTCCTTCCCCACATCATCTCATCACTGAACACTTCACTCTAACATCACCTCTTCCACAGGACTAACACAAGGAAGGACCTGGCTGTGCTGCCCATGTGCTTGTGCGACATCCATCTCATTTCCTGGGCTGGTTTTTGCTTAGAGTCTGTGCTGACCCTGGTGGCTTAGCTCACTTTTATGCTCCAAAGACTATCCTTAGAGCATAAAAGGATGATAACCTTCTTAACCCCTCCCCTCAAAAAAAAAAAATAAAAAAAATAAAAAAAATTAGAGATGTCTTTTCTCTGAAAATTTTTAATTGCTTTCTAAAGCTATTATCTGCCTCAAAATTAGTCTTTCAAAATTCCTCATTATGTATATGTGAAAAAAACACAAAAGACTCAAACTACACTTATTGCCAAGCTAGAAGAAAGGACAAACCTAGAGTGCCCAGAAAAGTAGCTAACCACCTGAATCAAAATTTAATTTCAAATCACTAAGCTTAAATACAAGGCAGTAGCTCTTTCTTTAAATGAAGTTTCTTTCTGTGGTGTTCAAATTAATTGATTGACTAATTACGCATTTTAAAAAAAGAAAAGAAAAAGTGCAGATTATTTTCTTCTTCAGCACATGAAAAAACCAAAAATCCCCCTAAACGAAAAGGCAGTATCAGAAAGGGTGAGACTGACTAATTCTCAGACCTTGAAGAATAGTGTTGATACAGCCAGGTGAGTTGTCTAACCACAGAAAGTACCTCCTGCTGTTTAAGAGAGCTATTTCTTTTCCCCATGAGTATTTTTGATCTGCTTTTTCTCTGTACATTTACCATACTTAAAAATAGACTTTTAAATTACAGATCCTCTTTCCTTAATTAAAAGTGGACTAATTAAAACTATTTTAAAATATTTTTTAATGAATGTGTGGAATTAAGGCTTCCATCTAAGGTACCTATCACAGAGAAAGGGACAGCAGTACAACATCATTTGCAGTAGAAATGTGAGTATAGTATGTAATAACATTCCCTAGAGGAGCAGATACAGATTATAGTTAAACTGTTGTGAATTAGCCAGAACTACTACTAGGTCAGAACTGCCAACGAGAATAATTCTTTCTCTGAGAATACCTCTTTCCTCCCCATAAAATGCTAATAAGTTTAATATCACTTCTATAAGTTAGTATTTCCTGCTTGCTGGTTTGCATTTTGATTAAAACTCAATTACTTTGTCCACCACCTCCCTCCAGCTCCCTGCTCCCTCTGCATGTTACAGAGTAAATGTTATGGAGCAGCTGAGAAGGCAAGACCTAGGGCAAATTGTCCCAAGGGTGAAGAGTCACCAACATCAACTACTTATGCTTGCTGCAATTGCTTTTCACTGATCAGCAGCTCACAGCAACTCATTGTGTGTGAGAACATCTGGAGGTAAAAAAACACTAGGAAAAACAAAGGTACAGATGGTAGCTGATGGTTGTGAGGACTGATCTAAACTTGCCCGTTAATGGAGAGGAAATTGCCAATACACAGCAATTAGCTGACAGTGTTTATGAACATGAGGGCTCATCCTTGGATGTTGTCAGGCACTGCTGATTATGACTCCCAGTGAATCCTACAGCCCCTTGCACAAATGCCACCTCCCAATGTCCTCCATTCTCTCGATCTCGGTTCTGGAGGCACAAATAATCTCAAAATCTTTGCAGAGAAATGATCCTCTTACCTCAAACCTAGCCCACTGCCTCTTAATTCCCATGCAGCCAACTCCCTCTGGCTAAGAGGCGCCACCTTAGTGGAAGCTTTGACCTGCAGAGGTCAAACGGGACAAACAAACTATTTATCCACATGTGCTTGGCCAAAGAAAGTCCTCGGTGGGTAGTATGTGCTCAGGGGGCTGTGCAACGCATAGGTCTGATGTAAATACTTTGTAGGATCAAGGAGCCTAGGACTGGAAAAGACCTCAGAGCAGATGAATTTCAGTCCTCATTCTGCCAGATAATAGCACCATACAATCCTATTTGTAAACTGTCTCAGCTCTACTTTAAAACAAGCAAGAGGCTGGAGGTTTTTTTGCCTACACTTCTCTGAAAGTTAGCTCCTTGGCTTGGATTATGAACTTTTTTCATCGTCAGCCTATGTTTACTTATACCTCATTCATACCAGGGGCTCCTCTGCCAGCATTGTCTTTTCAATGAAATAATCTTTTCCCCTCTGACAGTATTTAGAGGTAGCAGTGACATCCTTTCTCTCTTTTGTTGTACTAGACTAAACAAGCCAACAGCTCCCGTTCACGCCTGAGTACCATCCTGCAAATTTCCTGCACAAATCAGACTGGCAAATAAAAACAATCATTCATTCTCTCATTCATTCCCACACAGCTGAACAGCAAATGTGTGTTCTAACACTTGCACATCTCAGCCATCCCCAGTGTTAAATGCATTTCAGAAATGGGTCTATCATCTAATCTAAGAGTTTGACTGTTTTGCAGATGTTTCCGTTTCCATTCATGTCACAGACAACTACTTCCTCTCAGTGACTCAGACCTGAAAAGGTGATATTATGTACACATTCAGTTTGTTTTGGGTTTTTTTAAATGTCATTTTCTTGCTGTCAACTAAAGCAATATACAGCAAAAGACTGTCCTGCTTGATGGAGTCCAGAAATAGGTGTTCTGACACGCACACCCCTCTGCCTGGGCTGCAATGACCATAAAATTGTGGAGTTCCTTGGAGCACCAAGGAGGGGGCACAGCAGCCTCACTACTCTGGACTTCAAGAGAGCAGACTTTGGCCTCTTCAGGGATCTGTTTGGTAGTATATAACGAGATAAAATTCTGCAAGAGGCCCAAGAAAGCTGGTTAACATTCAATGATCCCCCCTCCAAGTTCAGGGGTGATGCATCACAACAAGGAGGAAGTTGGGCAAAAACTCCAGGAGGCCTGCATGATGAACAAGGAGCTCCTGAACAAATAAAACCACAAAAACAAAGCCTACAAAGGGCGGAAACAGGAACAGGTAGCCTGGGAGAAGTAAAGAGCAATTCTCCAAGCAAGCAGGGATCAGGTTAGGAAAATTAAAGTCCTGAGAGAATTAAATCTGTCCAGTGACATCAAGGGCTACAAAAAGGAAAAAGCTTCTATAGGTATATTGGTGATAAAAGGAAGATTAGGGAAAAGGGGGGATTTCTTCAGAAGGAAACAAGAGACCTAGTTACCAGAAAGATGAAGAAGCCTGAGGTAGTAGATAACATTTCTGCTTTGGTCCTCACCTGCAAGTGGTCCAGTCACACTGTCCGAGCCACAGAAGGCAAAGGTGGGGACCAGGGGAATGTAGAACTACCTGCTGTAGGAGCCAGGTTCAATCAGCTGATCCCAACTGACCAGAGAGATATGGCACACCACAGGATGTTGAGCTCATCAATAAAACCTGGGAGAAAGAAGGAGAAAAAGGGTAGTTCAGAGTTATGTCATTTGTCTTCCTAATCACTGCTGTGAGAGATAGAGCCCAATTCTCCCAATTCTTTTGGAGATGGTTGAATATTTTCTGCCAATTGCAAAGTGTGAATGAATCCCATATTTTGCATTGCTTGTGAACACATCTTTTGCTTCACATATTAAACTGCCTTTATCTCAATCCATGAGCCTTCTGGTTTTCTTTCCCATCCCACTCAGAGGGAGTGGGCATGAAGATGTTTAGGGGCAGGCCCCCACTGGAGCTAAACCAGAACATTTACCCTAACCAAGATATCAAGATGCATTTTCCAACCTTTTTACTTCCCCTCCCCCCTTCCTTTTTTTTCCCCTCTTCTTATATGGGGAAATTTTAGACATGTTTTCTAGAACTACCCAAGTTGTCCCTTCCAGTCACAGTCAAAGGCTGTACTGAGACTCTTTGATTTAATGCTCACTCACAGTAATTTGCAGACACTCAGTGAACAGCAGTAAATGCTATTAGAGCACAACTGACTTCAAGACACTGGACAAAACCTGGAAAATCAGAACAGATTTTACTACACATTGTATGATGTGATAGTATACAAATCAAAGGGGAAAACCAGCTTTACCTCAGGATACCAAAACCCACTGGGTCTTTACAGTGCTGCCTTTTGTATAAGTCTGTGATTTACAGCAAACACTGGTTATTTTATTGTGTCATTTGTACCTCGTGTGTATCATTGTGTGTAAGTGTAGTTTTTCCATTAACATTCCATTGTTAACTCTACCTCTAATTCACACACACACACATAAAAAAGACAAACTCTTAGGTACAGCCGCTAAGAGACTTTTAAATCTCAAAATGGAGCAACTTGTATTTTGACAGCTGTCCTTTGAATCCCAAACTATAGCCCCTCAGGGGACACAGCATTATGTAATTTTAGTGACAGCCCAATTGTCATTCAGCTAGAAAGAAGGATGTTGTGATCTCAATGGAAAAGAAAAGCGATACTGCCATCTGTAAGCTCATAGACCTTTTTCTTTGGTAATTTGTACCTCTCATGAAGGGTTAGGAGTGGAAATTACTACAAGCTGTTGAGTAAAATGACATCACTTTGCCACCCACAAAATGTTACGAGTTTGTCAGCCTAGCAAATGGCACAGCAGTAAGGAAAGAGCAGTCTCATGGCAAGCAAGGGCTCTTCTTTCTGGAGGAAATGTATTCCCATTGTGCTGGCCAACCACTGTCTCCGTGGGACTCTGACCACTGTGGCCACAAACCCCAGTTTCAATGGCTGCTCTCTTCATTGTCTGCAGGAAAAGAATATATGATTGCTGGGAATGCTACTCACTCCAAGGTCCTCTAATTTTTATGGTTCAGTCAAATGAAACTGAATTTTGTTTTCAGGCAATTTACTCTCAATTGTAAGTCACTATGTGGCAAAATTAATAAACAGAGAAATTCACTTTTGCAATTAGAAGTTGTTAGGAAGAATAGGATAATATAGATTGAAAATTTCATGGATCATAAAGAAGGAATTTCCCGCTATTAATTCTGCAGCTGCTTTAATGTATTCCTCTTAATGATGGAATACTGGAGGCTATTTTTTTCCATGGTTGAATTCTCTTCCATTACACTGCACACACCCTCTTAAGTAACCTGCAGCTGCTTTTATCTGCCAGTACAAATGCTGATCCATTGTGATATTTGACACATTACAGAGCCCCTGTGATTTCTCTACATACCCTAAATAAAACCAACCTGAAGCTCAAGAAATGGTGGCTAATTTAAATTAGAATTTAAAATGCCCTGACTTATTGAGAAGGTGAGTGAAGACTAGGAAAAAAGAAACCAAAAAGCACATCTGTAGACAGAGTTACTCACTCCCAGTTTTTGGCCAGCACCGCATGCTGTAAAGCAAGAAAACTGGTTTTAATTATTTTTTAATCAGAATTTTCTCCCTGATCTGCTCTGCACTCTTCTGGTGGCTCATAACCAGCATACTCCAATATCCACCCAATGAAAATTTGGACTCTGATGTTAGCCCTTGAAAGCCAGCTGCAATTAAGGGGGCCAATAAGAGTAATTTTTTTCCCTTCATTTTTCTCACTTGAACAGCGGCACCACCTCTCCTCAGTAAAGAAGACCCAAAACTGGGAAGGACTGTAATTCTAACTGACAGGGCTGCCATTACTTAATGTTTGTTTTATACTTGCAGTATGTCACATAATCTAATTTGGAAGTTTTGGAGCACTAATGAATTTCTCCCTGCAACAGCTGATGTCAAATGCAGTCTTTGCAGCTTCAGAGAAGCAAAGAAAGATGTACAGAGATTAAAAAAATAAAACAAACACTCAGCCTTTTAAATGGGAGCTAGCTGATTTAGATGTAAACACAAATGTCTTAATTGTGTGCACTTCACTCCCTTCAAAGCTGGCTGTTCCTAAGAACATGAGAGCAGCTGTAAACTGCTCTGGCTGGCAGATCCCACCTGAGCCTGCTGAGTGAGTCAGGGATCACAGAGCACACACCACGCTCAGCACTGAAGAATGTTACCTTCCACTGCAGGGAGAGGAGCTCTCAGAAGGGGCTGTCAATGCTTACACCTTTTTGTTGAGAGATTTACTCACAGCAGGTAAGGCAAAGTTCATCAAAGGGGCAAATATTATAAAGGATGCTAATTTCTTGGTAAGCTGGACACTTTAGCAAAGCCAAATACAATGTCTTGTGCTTTAAAATAAGGGATCATGCCCTAATCTAGAGAGTAAAGGATGGTGTTCAGGTGGCAAGAGCTTCACAAAGTGCTTAGGAAGCATTTGGCTACACGGTGAGATGGCCAAAGACAGAATATGGCAGGACTTTCCCCTAGAAACCAAAGAAGGGAAGGGAGAGCACTCAGTGGAAAAAGAAGACAGGAAAACAGAGAGGAAATGTGAAATAATAATGTCACAAAACTCAAGAAAAAACAAATCTTCAAACAAGATGAAGTCATCAAGCAGGCCAAACATAGCAGAAAAACATGCCATCATTGCCCTGAACACAGAGGGATATTCACAAACCCCTTGGAAATGGGTATAACTGTATTTCTGAAGAAAGAGAAAACATGAAAGGATGGCAGAAAACAGTGATTAGATATAAAAATTTGGCTAGACAATGATTTAGCCAAATTAGGTCTTTCTAGCTCACCCTGAGATATCTGTTCAACTCCTGCTTTGTGAGAGACATCAAAATATGATGCAGGTAAAGCTCTGTCTTCAACGGACTTTTTACTACTACTCCTTTACAAAGTGGGAAGAGGGGCTGTGTTAGGGTCTTTGGAAGTTTTTTTGGATGCCTTGTGACCAGTGCAGTTTCACCAGCTTTTCTGTAATTCTCCTTTGTGTCCAAGTTGTCTCTAAGCAGAGACTTCTGTTTTAGGAATGTTGACGTGTCCCTGCCATTTCAGCTTGCTCCAAACTGCTTTAGCTGTCGCAGAATTTGGAATCATTATTCTTAATGAGAAAAATTACTCTTTTTGTAGACTGAGTTTAATCTTATCTCATTTCATGAAACATGATCATGTTTCTAGTGCATTTGGTTTGCTAGAAAATATTAGGTACCTATATTTCTGACCTAATCCTTGGGTAAATACGACTAAATCAGTGACTGTAGCTTTAGGCATTCAGCCAGGGAGAAATTAATTTTCTGTGCTGATGTTCTTAATGAAAAGCTGAGGTACCTCAAGCAGTTTAACAAAACTAAACCTGCTGCATATTCTGTGAAGGTTCAGTCTATGTGATATAAAGCAAACCCTTCCTTGATTATCATCTTGCCAAGACACATAGACTGTACGTATGCCTACCGCTAGAGAACATTAAATAAATATTTTCCCTTGGTGCAAACTTGAGCACAGTTAAAGCTCTGCATGTAGAAAAATTAAAATATTGTAATTATTCAGTTGCACAGTTTTATAATTACATAGTTATAGCTCAATACATTTTGAACAACTTAGATTACATAGAAACTCTCATGCAACCAACCACACAAGGGCTGATATTCTGAAATTCTGTAGTTAACTGTTCTTTGTCTTGCACTTAGATTCTGAAATGAAGGAAAGACAATCAGTTATTCATATATAACGCTGAAGTTGTCACTGAGGCACATGGACTCCAATGTGGTATCCTACAGAAAAACAGCAGTAGCTTGTGAAGAGGCTGGAGCATCAGACATTACTGATGACTTAGAACATCCTACCACCAATCTTTGAAAAATTTGATCTATTTTTTTTCCCTCTATCTCAAGCAGAACAACATTACACTTGCTCAGAAAAGAAGGAGCTACCATGTGCAGTCCAGGTACATTCAAACAGTGGCATAAACCCACCAAATTTCCTGTTTCTGTGAAGCAAAGGTAACAGAAAACCCTTCACCGCCAGGGAGTATTGCTAGTTCCACATGCTCTGTTGCAGGTCATAGTATTCCTCTCAAAGACAGCGAGTCACCAGCAAAAGCCTCTCTGAAGTTTCATTCTCTACAAACCTTCCAGTTAATAAAGTCCGTTTCCCCCCACCTATTCTGCTACTCAACTTTCTGTTTGAGAAGGCAGGAGGGGAAAATCTCGCTCTGTTTTTATAACATAAAATATTAATTTATCCTTACATATCGCTTACTGAACTTGTATTCTATATGCTGATGGATGAATTCATGCACTCAAAACCAGAAATTGCCTGAGAGTCTGATTTTCTGTCCCACTAAAGGACTCTCCACCTCTCAAACAGCAGAAACAGAGCCGTAACTACTTGCTTTTCATGTGTACAAAGCACTGTGTGGAGTCCCTGATGGCAAACAGATCGTATCACTAAGTCAACAACACAATGGAGGCGCTTAACAGCCATTCCTGCTGGCACAGGACACACGAGGCAACAGCAAACCAAGTGCCCTTCTCACCCTGGCAAAAAAGGAAAGCACCTTTACTCTCATACCAGCAAGACACCCTACACAGTGGATATATTTTTTATTCAAATTACAAAGTTAACTTCTATGAGTATTAAATTCTTTAAGAATATCGGCTCAACTTTGAATCACTATCTCAGAGTTTTGTTGTGCTCCACAAACATTAGGACAATACCAGGCAAGGGCTAAGCATGTTTTGAAGGATAGGGCCAGCAGAGAGAGAGGAAACCCAGGGTTAACATGCAACACTTGTCCACTTGACAGTTAAACTCTTCATTCCAATATAATGAATCCATTCTACACGAGTTTAAATGAATTCCAGTGTGCATCTGCAGAGAACAGGGCTGTGTGTCCTGCCTACAGGGTACCCCTGCTTCAAGGTATTGCAGTGAAAACACCATAAAGAAATTTTTGACATTTGCCATTAAGGCTTGTGTGCAAAGGACTGTTTCTACTTAGAGATTCATGTGATGGACTTCCTTAGATTAGAAATATCTACCTGGTTCTAGGACCTGAAGAAGCTTTCAGGAAAAAAGGAATCTCAGACTTTGAATTAACCACCTTAAAATGACAGGTCATAAAAAATCCATGAAACCACCTTTTTCCTCTATGTGTGAATGAGATGAATCTGTATGAACACTGTCTGGAAAAAACCATTTTGACCATAGTAAGAGAAGAGAAAGACATTTTGGCTGTACCTCAAGGCATGCAGGAGCCATCCATTCCATATGTTTACAGGCTCTGGATCCTGTTTGATGAAGAGCAGATCCTCCTTGAGTGGGCAGCACCTACGACACAGGCACTTGTTTCATTCACTGAGATGTGGTCCTGGCTAAGGCTTCTTTGTCTGTTATCTCAGAGTGGGGGCAATCTAGGGTGCTTTAGATAAGACTGTGTACACTAGGCTTGTTTGGACATGGAAGTTCTTTTTTAATAGCAGATCCTGCTTTTAAAGTTGTTCTTTTATTGGCAGCGTATGACTGACAGGCAGCTGACCTGGCTCAAGCCTCCAGCACTCCTGGCAGACAGGCACTGTCTGTGCAAACCTACCTCAGTGGTCAGCAGCCAACATATCCAAACCAAAGACTCCAGTGCACCAGGTCTGGAGGGACACAATAAGTTCAACAACTTCCTGATGAGCCACTGTACACTGACAAGTCTGTACTTCTGCTTAGTTGAAAATAAATTTATGCTCAATCCACAAGAGTGTTGTAAGGATTGATTTATGAATACTTGCAAATTACTTTGGAAAAAAGATATAAATAGCAAGTAAGTTTTATTGAGCACTCCAGCTAGCAAATGCAGGAACAACTTTAGCATATGGTATGGCAACTTTTGCTTCATTCTTCCTTTAAGTTTGTTGTTTCCTGTTCTTTTACTCAAATTAGGGTGAGGTTACGGCTCTTAAACAACTCCACTTGGACATTCCTACTGTGTAGCAAAATATGAAAACATGGATTTTACAATGTGATTATGAGAAATCATGCTAAAAAATAAGCTATGTAATATCTGCTGTTCCTCTCAGCATCTGTGACACCTGGCTTGGGGCCTCAGTTTGCAGATAAAGATCAGGCAGCAGAAGAAGGAAGTGTAGTTCCTTGACAGAGCTCAGTATGTCAACACATGTCACTGGCTTTATTGCAGTGAGTCACCCCTGTGTGCGCTCAGCACCTGACTGTGAAAGGAGACTTCACCATTTCAGGTCCTCTAGCACAGCAACTACTGCTCTTCAACTACAATTACAGCAATTACTGCTCCTTGGAACCCGAGTCACAATCTGAGACACACACTCAAGCTTTCACATGGTTGGAGGTGGAGGTTTACACACCATATTTCTCATACAGATATGCCTGAAGTACCACTGAAACAAATGAACCTGGTTTTAGTGTGTAAACTATTCATTTTATGTGGCAGTATTGTGCAACTTTATTGCATGTTTATTCTTACAAGGCACTTCTCTGACATGCCTGGTACCTCAAGACATGCATTTTCTAGCTTTGTCAAAGAAATAGAGAGGGAAATGGGAAAGGAATCAGTTCAAAAAAGACCCTAAAATTCTGCAAAAGGCTTTGACAGAATGTCCAGCAGTTCCAGATATCACCTTCTGAACTGAAACCTCCAAACCAAGCTGCCACCCCACACATACCTTTCTTTTGGGGGCTGTCCTTGTGCTGTGCATGCACCATGTCTCAAACTCTGGGAAAGCCCTTGGTGTCCCCTTAATGAGGGGTGTCCCCTTAATGTCCTCCTTAATGAGGAAAGAAAATTGCTTTTCCATGAATGTATTTAATTATTAATAAGAAGGAATTGTCCTCAGGCAGCTCAGAATAGAAGTATATTGAAAAGTTAAAAAATCTTTTAGAGCTCTAGGTTTCCTATCTGTTTAGATTCTTTGTGGGACAGATTCTGCAAAACCTATAGATCTGGATTAAATTAGAATAGTTCTCACCTTGATCTGGAGCTGGAGGAAGGGTTATTTGCCTTTACCACTTTCAAATGTTATTTTGAAGTAACATCACGTGCTCTTTCTCAGCCAGCACAGTGAATATGTTCAGTGCTGTTTGTTCCTCTGTCCCAGAAACCCTACCAGGTGCATTTGCCAGGTGCTAGCAAAATAATGCTCCAGGGAGAGGGAAAAGCCACAAACAGCTGTGTCTGCCCATGTAGAATGTGAGATGGCAGCTGTACATGTTACCCAACCTCTAGAGTCCTTTACTCTGTCAACAAGTAGAGGGCTACTACCTAGTGCAGCTACCAGCTACACATTTCGGGTGTTTTCTTTAAGTTTGTTAACATTTGTGGTAAGAAAGGGCATGAAAAAGGATGGGATGCCTGCTGAGAGTCCCTGAGCCAATGTTACTGCTGTGTGTGAATAGAAACTCTAAAAGAAAAAGCTGAGGTCCCCAACATAATGCTCCCTTCTGATCTCATGACAAGGTGTTCAGCTTCCTCTCTTCCTACATTTCTCTTGGGAATCCAGGTAGTTCATGCTCCTTATCTATATTTTGCTACTGATAAGATAAGAAATCTACAACACTTTAAAGAATCACATTAAATCCATTCAAGATGAAGGACTGCATTCCAGCTTTCTCAAATCCTTGTGAAAACCCTTAGAGTCCAAATGAAAAGCAGATATTAAGGAGATATTAGATGGGAAGGAAAGGGGAACAGTGAAAATAGGCACATAGAATCAATAACACATCATTTAAAAAAAGTAGGTCAAAAAAAAGTACATCAAATGACAAACAGATTGCAGCACTGCTAATGCTGGTATGGCTGATTGCTTAGAAACACATGAGGTAAGGGGATGGGGTGAACACCCCAATAGCTTAAGGGGAATGAATTCCAAAGGGGTTTTAAAGCCACGGTTGTGATATATTGACTCTGGGCTAATGGTGAGAACAGAGAGATGCTCAGCCCCCACTCACCTGGGTGAAGTAAGCAGAAAATTATGATTATATAAGCAGCTCCTGGCCCACTCCTTCTCCCTGCTCATCCCTTCCTTTTGTGCTTCACAGCTGTGCACAACTCCACCTGACAGAGCTCTTTGGGCCACCAATCCTGCTCCTAACACCTGGCACGAGGGAAGGGCACCACAGCAGCAAGGAGGGGAGCACTGCTGAGCCCAGCAGGGGTTCTCACAGCTCAGAGCATCTCTGGTCTTGGCTCTGCAGACACTGCCTGGCTGTGGCTTGCAAGGTGGCTGTCAGTGACCAGCCCATAGTGCTGGTCTGACTTGTCATTTAGGTGTCCCAAATATCCTTGCATGGCATGGCAGTGTCTTCACTCAGGAACAGGGGTGCTACAATGAAGAGGTGGACTTCATTCATAACACTGGCTGCATTGATTTCTCCCAAGAGTGGTTTTATTTTGAAAAGAAAATATTTAAGTTTGTCGATTTCTTATTTTGCCTTATGATCTAATGTATTTGTTTTTTCTTTCCTTCCTTGGCACCACACTAGTTATCAGTTATTTATAGAGCAAGCAAAAATGGTATAAACTCTTAAAAAAAAAAAAAAAAAGAAAAGGTGTGGTCTCTGGTGCTAAAAATCTCACTTCAGGTGTGGTGGGGTAAAGTGGGAGTGAGAAGGCTGGAGGGTGAAATGGGCTCATGGACAAAGATTACAGCACAAGTACATTCTGGATGTTCAGTTTTTATAATAATATGGGTGATTCACAGGAAATCATTATTTTGCCATCCTGAACTCATAGCTCAGAAATCAGTAACTTTCTCATCTCTTGGTCTAGTGGTTATGAAAAATTTCATTGCAAACCATCTTCATGCTGTTTTTTTACCTCTGTTGTTTCTGCTGTGAAACAAAAATAATGTTAATAGTTCAGTAAAGGCTAACTTTAGAATTCAAAATACCAGGAAATATAAAGTTTAAAAATCAACAGCAATTTTTCTGTCCTGTGTTGAAGGAAGATATGATGCTTCATGGAAGCCAAATCTGAGATCTGAAGGGAGAAGTAGCATGATCAAACAAATATATGTGGGTCTGGAATTGGGGGGGGAAGCATGTATCTCTGTGACCCTTGCAAAGAGCATGTTCCAAGCTGAAGAGTAACACATGGTACAATAAAAGCTCAAATGAGAAAGCTGGATGAAGTTGTAGAAAAAAAAGTGGAAGGATCTCAATACAATCCAGATGTATTGACAGGGAAGAGGAAAAAATAACAAAAAATAATCTCTACCAAGCCAGATTGGAAAGACAGTTTCTGACATTGAGTCATATCAAGAAGTAAATTTGATTTAAGGCAAAGAAGAGATGCAGAAAAAATTACATGCTCCAATTTCTCCTGAATCTGAAATGGGTTCAGAAGTATGAAGGCCAGCTATGGTGGACGATCCACAATATACCATTGCCCACTTCTGCCCGTCTAAACCCTCAGATTTGCTATATCATATTGGTCGGTTTTCATTAATCATGATGAGATTTGAGTAACAGAACTTTTAGCTCCATCAGTTTTCCAGTTACATTCAACATGCTAGTTGGTAAGACGTGCCTTTTATCCAAAAACCCATGCAAATATCAGCTGCAGAGCTGTAACTTAGAGTTATCACTTTGGTGAAGGCTGAGTTTCTCTGGCTAGCTAGCTAGAGGGATCTCCTCTCAGAGAGAGCTGTAATGCAGTCACAAGGTCAAATTTTGATCCAGTTTTTGTAAGAGAATTTGCCTCAGGTGTTGCTATATTTTTACCCTTGATTCATCCAGATCATACATAGAAGCATTGATAAGAACAGGTGATCACTATTTTGTAGAATAACACTGGAGGGAAACAGGTTAAAATGTCAAATGTGACCTGCTGTGAGCTCATTTCACATCACCTTTACTACAGGGTCTGACTACTGCTCACATTTTAAAAAGCCAATACTTCACCTGAGAATACCACAACCAACTCAGGGATGTGTGTGCATTTGTGGACAATACTTACCTCAGGACCTAATTATCTTCAGGGTTTTATCAGTGTGGTTTTGGCACCTGAAAAAAAACCTGCTGAATTAGGCTGGTACTATTAGTAGACCACTTGAAATAACTGGCTGGCTGTCCCAGAGTGTTCCATTAACGGCTAGGTTCCTCCTCCTCCTCCTCCTCCTCCACCAGGCAAAGCCTGCAATGCATGTTGGCTCTGGGCTGCATCCTGCTGTTTATCTGTGGCAGGCAAGCTGCAGGCCCTCTGCTTCCAGAGCTTCAGCCTCTCCCCGTGCTGGTGATAAGTTACTCCTGGAGTCCTTTCTGCCAATTGTTCTTGGCAAAGGGACCAGGGAAGACTTTTGTTGTTGCTGGCTGTTATCTCTGCCTCTGACTCCACTTGGCAGAGGTGCAAATCCATTCCTCTGGTGTGGAAACAAGCTGCTGGACTTTGGATGAGTCAACTCATTAATAAACAAAGAGTTACAAAGGAAGCAGGGATCAGTCTTAACAAAATAAATGCTTTGAAAGCTTATTGGATGCTAGGGTATTTGTCCTCCCCAGCATGACACTGCTTTATCTTGGGCCCCAGCCTTCCTATCAGAAAACGGGGAAGTTAGTAGTTTATCAAATTTTAATCAGCTTAAATGTTGATGTATTACTTACATAGCATGGAAAGTATTTTCTCTGTTGTTACTGGTGAAAGTGAGCTATTTTTAATTATTAATTTATATCTGTTTCTATACCTTCCCCACTTTGTGGAGTGTGCTATGCTAACTGGAAAACCTTCCATCACCTACTGCTTACCCTGTCTCTGTGAAGGAACCCAAGCCAGCTGCTCTGTGGGAAGCTCAGGACTGAAGTATTAAATTCTCATGGAATTCTCTTCTTTGCTGAAGCAGAAGTATGTGATCAGATTCAGGAACATGGGGCTTGGAGGATGGGGAGTTGCAGCTTTTTGGTGGATGGGATTGGTGGGGTTTGCTTTGTGTTAGTGTTGCTTTGTGTTAGTGTTTTTGTTTGTTTGTTTTTGGGCTCTTTTTTTTTTTTTTTTTTTTTTTTTTTTTTAAGGAGATGGTATTTGGATTCTCTCCTTGTCCATAGCCCACAGTTGACCAGGAAAAATTTCATTTGGATGGGGCCTTAGTTTTTGTCCAGCAACACCATTTCAGAAAAGTAAAAGCAAAGTCTGGCTCAGCTTTCTTGATGCCCTTTATGCCACCCCTAAGGAGAGCAACCCCGCTTTCCTTGTGCCAGCACAGGGAAAACCTCACAGTTTCTTCATCTGTAAGATGTCCACAGCCAGATGCCCTTCTCTCACCTTCAGAAGCCATTCTTGCACCATCAGACACTCCAACAGTCAGTGCCCACTCAAGTGCATGACTATTCCAGTGGTATTAAAACAAAGTAAGACACGTTCATTGCACTTCAGAAAAGCTGGAAATAAAAGGAGCTGTAGGCAAACATGCTGCTGGACTATTAATTCCACATAAAGCAAATAAGGGCACATAGATAGAAAGCTTTTTTACAGCAAACTCTTAATAAGCAAGAGCAACAAAGTATCACAGACTGCAGCCATCTTGCCTTTCAGTAACTTTGTACAGTAAATGTATTTGAAAGCCCAGAAAGTCATTCTAATGGCATGGATGTATTTGCTTTATAGGGAAAAAAGTTGGGATTCTTTGTATTTTCCTAGAAGAAGTATGTTCTCTGTCTCCCCCCAAGTCAATGTTCCATTTAGTTTCCCCCCATGGCATCTTTCAAAGCCATGCAGGATCCAATGTCACCCCACCTTCTACAAAGTACTTCCAAGAAACTGCACTGCTCATTCTTCCTGCCCAAAATTCACTGACAAGTTTAACACTGGAAATAAACCAGATATGATCAGCCCCGTGCATTCTCCTCTTCCAGAATTTTGTGAAATGCACATGGATGCTTATCTACCCAGGAAAACAGTGAGGTGTAATAGGATGTGGGAATCTTAGAGGAAAAAGGATACATCCTACTTCCAGTAAAGTGTGATATTTTTTGTTAATTCCTTCCTAGAGTTCCCTGAGAGTTAGATAGCAACTGTTACACAATATAGTGTGAAATAGATTGTTTGAAGAACTAAAATCCATGGAAAACACATACCTTAAGACAGGTGTCTGACGAGATGCCTTCATCTGTGTTAAAAAGTGTTGTGCAAAGGATAGTGTTCAACAGTTAGGAAATGTCACAATGAAATTAGGCCAAGAAAGCCAATGGAAAGTTTCCTAAGCAGAGTCCTTCGATGCAGTGTGGACAATTTCCCCAGAAAGTTCACCAACAAAACAGTTGGTCAATGACAACCTATAGTGTGGACAACAAATCAATTGTCTGTTATATAAAAAACTCAATTTCTCTAATCAGTCGCAATAGTCTAATAGATTTAATCTATTTTCTCCCTACTATTGGACAATAAAGGAATATTAATAGATCTGTGGTTTACTTTGTGCTGTTCACTGTATTAAAATCTTTAGAGTCCACACCACGCCTCTAAAATTTTCTGCCTACTTACACACCTCTCAAAACTTCATTAGATTTTGGCTGCCCTTTTCCCTTCTCAGTCATATTCCTTCTGAGGTGGAGCAGACTGCATTTAGTAGTCTAGGTATATATATCTGGGTATATATGTATATCAAGGTTTCACATTATTTTATTTTTACTATTGTTCTTTATTCTTCCCTAATACTACTCTCTCATTTCCCATACATCTCTTTGCTTTTCAGCCAACATGGCATGATGGAAAAATCCTTTCTCTCCATTCTTTACAGCCACATCTGTGTCCTTTTCCCATCTGGTTTTGGTGAATTAAAATCTAGTATATACAAATAGTCAACATTTTTCTCTAAATCACATTACACTGCAATAGCTGTTTCATCACCATGTCAGATTGCCTGACCTTTGTTAGGTCCTTCCACATTTCCTTCTCCTCCTTTCTAAATGTAACTGAGCAATTTCTTTGGGGCATGTGTTGATTTTACAGTCCCACTGCTTGCACCTTCCTCCAAATCAAACATTAGAAAGCACTAGCACAAACTTTGGGGGAACTCCACTTAACCTTAATTAAACTCTATGAAAACAACTTGCATCCACCTTTTTTTGCTGTAGAGTCTCATACTTTCTACCATAAAGTAAACCAAACTGACCTTCTCATGTTAAAGAAAGAAAAAAATGAGGAAAAAAACCCCAGAACTCTGCAATCCCTGATATAGCCTTGTTAAGGAAAAATGTAAGTAAAAGATGGAAGTTAGAGCTCAGAGGGCATCATTGCTCACTAGGAAGCCAAGCACAAAATAGAAAGGAGAGGAGGGAAATCACAGAAGTGAATGGGAGCCCTGAGGGGGAGTCCCACACCACTCAAGGAGGCTGTACACACGATGGCCACTCTTTTGGCCAGACCACCAACCCCTGGCATGGTCAAAGAAGGGGACTGGTCATTGCTGAAACATGCATGTCCTCGAGGACCTCATCTCCTGCAAGTCCAAAGCAGCTGTTGTACCCATTGCCAAGGGTTTATGGGATGCAAAAACCAAGCCATAAAATAAAAAAAAAATAAAAAAAAGGGAGGGAAGAAATGTGCTAAAACTCCCCAGTCCTCCCAGGTATAATTACAGAAAATAACAACAAAAATAAGGTGGCTTTTGGCACTTTTGGTGTTCCGAGGTGTTTACAGTTTCGAGTCTCGACTGCGGTAACGTGTAGGACGCATAAACTGTGGAGTTGGCCAACCAGAACGGGCACGCAACCTGCTAATTGGGGAAAGTCTGCCCCAGCATCCGGCCACAGGCTGGCGACACAACTGCCCCCAGAAAGTCAACTTTTATTTTCTAATAATTATCTTAAATGCTGGCTCCACCACCAACCTAAAAATTAAATGAATATTCGTGTAATACGCAAAATAAATGGGGTTTGTTGTGAATATTACTAGCTTTCATCCCTGTTTGTAGCATTTGATAGCAAGAAATACATGGAAATAACATTACTGCCAATGCTTTATCTATGTAATATTCCCATCCCTTCAGTTTGGGTTTTCTCCTTTTCCTTAGTCACACAGAAGTTAACACAGACCTCAGGAGCAAGTTATTATATTTAGCACAAAACACAGCTGTTCTATCAACATATTCAGGAACCTGTCCCCACAAAAAAACCCCAAAAAAGCTCTAGAACCGACCCCACTACTACGATGCTTGGATGCACAGTACAGTCACCTATTAGAAAGAAACACAATTTGAGACCTTTTATTTCCCTTTCAATTTTATAGAAAATAAATTTGGAGCCTTCAATTACTCAAATACTTCAATGACTCAATTACTTGCACAGTAAGAAAAGGTGACAATCCTGTTTTCTGCAGACATTAAAATAACGATAATAAATTCCACTCCTCTCTAATAAATTCCATGTTTTTAAAAAAATTAAATATATAATAGATTGCCTAAGGTTTCCAGACCACATATCCTAAAAAATACTTTGCTTCCAAGCAAGCTGACACTCTAGTCTTCTTATCTAATCTTTAGCTTTTTATTGCCCGGTTCAATTTCTTCTGATCAAAGGACTTAGCAAAATACCAGTATAGATATTATAGAATACCATGACATAACGACTCTTCATTTGTTTTACTCAGCTCTCTGGGACTGTTTTTTCTCCCCTCCCTTTTCTTCCTTATGATCCCATAATGGAGTGAGGGTCTGATTCTCAGCCCAGATTTTAGCTAATTTCACGGGGCCATAAACACTTTGAGTATTAGGTAGGCAAACTACGTACTTCTAATTGTGAAAGGTGGCAACCAAAATAATGTTTCACATTGTAAATTATCTGGCCTTTCAGTTAAACATCTGTTACTGGCTTAATGGCCACTAATGGTGTTCCAGGAACAGAAAAAATTTACTGCCTTTTACTCCTTTTGTATTACACTGCCAACTCAGCAATGAGCTGAAGTGAAGCCAAAGGGACAGCACTGGTGGAAAGCAGAGCACCAAGTCCTGCAGCAGTCACAACTATGAGGCCATGTGAAAAAGGATGGGAGGTGAAGCCTGCAGGGCTCTACCAAAACAATTGTGGAAACTGTTAGCTTATCACCTCCTTACCATGAGCAAGAGAAGAGAAGGCAAAATGGAAATAAGAAGTTCACCTTCAAACATGCCTGTTTATGCATCCAGGGCTATGAGATAGGAAAAGAAGGATCTGCTTAACAATTAACTAAATTTAACCTCTATTATTTTTGGTTCACGTAAAAGCCACTGTTAACTTTTTGGGTAAAAGACAAGGTACTCTCATTACCTACCATTCATAGGTACTAACAACCAGCCTACTATTCACAAAATATGTCATGAGCCAGGAAACATGCTAAAGTTCCTTGACCTCATTACTCATGAGATGCCTTGAAGTAATCAGGTAAGTTGCAAACCTACAGCAATAGATTCAATTTGAGAAAGATCTAAATAGCATGAGCATGTAAGTTCAGTGGCATGAGAAGAGCCATTACATTAATCAGGTTTCCTCACCACAGTTCAGGGTCATAATTTTAAAAAGGGACTACCTGCTTCTGTCCTCCAGAAGTCTGATTACAAAACCCCCAGCTAAATTCTAGCTGCAGTGAAGTTAATGTGAATTTTGCTAAAGGCTTCAGCAGGAGCAGGATTTTGTCCTGTTTTCCCTGGCACAAAAACAACACAATGTGGAGACTCTGCTGAGTCCAGGTCTTTCTGGCCAAGCGATCCCTCATAAGTGCTGAATGTGCTCCCAGATGCTTGGTCCAGACACTCTGCAGCCTCTGCTGCCGTGCTACAAGTGATCTCACACAGCTCTGGAGCTGGTAGAGCTCTGTCAAGCCCTCCCAAAGAAGTAAGAAAATAAAAACAACTCTAAGGAAAGTTATATGATATCTACATATTATCATTAAATCAGAAATATCTCCCTTCTTAACTAAATAGAATCCATACCTTTCCCTTTTAAGAATACTTTCTTAATACTCCACCCAGATGCAAGACTGAGAGTAAGTTCAATTAAGGGCTTCTGGTTTAATACAACTTGATTTTTGATGTGCATTGACTTGCAGTTTCCTTGTTATGATTTCACAAATCTAATAATGCAAGGCTCCCTGTGCTGCCTTGCTAAGTATCTTCATTTTGGATCCAAACACACACTTTTCAGGAGTATTTTCCATTTGCTTGATTGTTAAACACATAAAGGGAGCTCTTCAAAGATGAAGAGCATCTACTTTTCCCAGGAGCAGTGTTTCATTTTTTTATATGCCAATATAATGTCTATCATACAATCCAAATAGCAATCCCCTCTAAGGCCTACTCAAAAACAAATTAATGAGTAAGCTGAAGATTAACCTGCAAAAGCAATTATTATTATTATTATTATTATTATTGAAAGCATTGATAAAACAAAAAGAAGAAGCATAAAATGAACACAGAAAGCAGATGCAGTCATTTCAGAGTGACAGAAAATGGACCAAGATAATGCTGGTTAAACTGTTACTCGAGATGCATAAGAAAGAGGGAAAGATGCTTTGTCACCACTCATATTTTTTTCCCATATGTTTTCCTGGTACAGCACATTTCTGAGACCGTGTCACTGGCTTTACTTCGCAGAGATAAAATGGGGAAAAAAAAGTCTTTATTGTACTTTCCTACCTCTAACTTAATTTGACTCAAGGTACTTTGCCATCAGGTTCCTGTTGCTTCTCTTTGTAATTCATCAGATTGCTAATGAAAGCTCGTTAAGAAAGAAGCCCTTGCCTGTCACTGGACAAAGGAGGATGTAAAAGCACTTCATTGTTCCTGCACTGAAGAAAAACAATTTGCCACAGCCAGACCCCCCTCCCAGCAGTGCCAAGCACATGGTAATTTATTACCTTTGGATGTCTGATTCCAAGCGAAGGAAACTGAAATGTCATACCTTCATTCATAACACCGTCTCATGGAATTATTTTTTCCGGATTCCTGGGAAGTTGAAATATTTGAGAAGAATATCAGGAACTGTTGTTTTAGCCTGTTTGGTGAGTAGATAATTGCCTTCCAACTCTATTCTTTCAGGAAATGATGTGAGTGTTGCATTGTTCCTAGACGGGGGCAGCAATGTTTTTTAACAAGACACACACATACATATTTTTAAAAGAAACAAAACACAATAAAAACACACAGTCTAAACCACTGTACTGAACCAGACTTTTTGAATCTGGCAGAGATAAGGGGTTGGCCCAGACAACATGTCCACATCTCACATAACTCAGAGCATTCTTTAGAAGGGATGTAAGCAACACTTTTTGTTGAAGTACAAAAAAAAAGAGAAATTTCAAACAAAACCTTTTATGATGTGAGAGTAAAAAGCTCATTATGTTAAGTGATATCAAGCATGACCAGAAAAGACCCCAGGGAGAAATTACACTTTCTTTATTGGATTCTGTGGGACAAACCAGCCTGGGAACTTGAAAGCAGAAGGAAGGTGCACGTGGAAATCACATCATATATGAAGAATAATTCCTTACCGTGTGAAAATTATTTGGAAATAGTTTTCAGCTGAAGTTTCTCTTTATGGCAGCCTTTTCAAAGGGAGCACACTGAGGCAATGACCTACAGTAGCACTGATACAATGGCTGCTGGATAACCTCCTCACAGAAGTATGTGTTCTTGTTCCAGCTACGTGTCAACAGGCAAAATATGAGGACTGAAGCTTGTAAGAACAAGAGCTCAGTTTGAGCCTTTTTCTTTATTTTTGACTAAAAATAATGTAGAATATTTAACACAGTTTTTGAATTTCAATTTAAATTTTGATTAAAGTAAAACTGGGCCTGGAAAGAGTACACTATTTACTCTAAGGAGAGGGGTTTTAGGACTAAGGGACAATATGCAGAAACTCTGCTATGGCTTTCCATGCTCCAGATTAACCATCTCACATATCTCGAGGACTTGCATCCTCTAAAAACAAAATGAAGATTTTTGCCTTTAGTGACCATGCGCTGATGGTGACCACCTCAGTGGCAAACTGTAAAACTGATTTAGTGGGCTGGATTGTCCACTTCCTCCCTACTTCAACATCTGGCTAAGAAACAAAAGTCAATAATCAGACAGGTTTATTACACAATATTCTATCTGTTTTGGATGTTTTAAGGGAAATTGCATTTGCTGTACCATCTGCAAGTAACAGCTGCAAGAGAGTTTCAAAACACAATGAATCCTGGTCACCCCAAATTTTTTTTTTTTTTTAGTACATGTGTATATATTTTGAGATTTGGTGTTCTGTTTTTTTGAGTCTTTTTACAACCAGATATGGTAACCAGTGATCAGGCCCACTTATCCTGGATACAAGGGCACACAATTGTTAAACAAAATGGGAGAAAGATGCTGTCTTACACTAGGTGCCTGTGCAGTGTTTGTATTCTGTACAAGGTGTCTCAGACAACAAATTCATCACACTGGCTGATAAAATGAGCATCTCTAAACTTGCTCAAGACACAAATATCACAGTCCTGTTAGCTTCAAGTGCTTCTTGATTCCACAAAATTTTTCCACTCTGGTGATGTACTGCAGGATGCTTACTCTAAAAAAAGTTTTTAATCCTTTGAGAGCTTGATAGATAACTCCTCCTTAGGATTCCAAAAGAGAATTTGTTGTTTGAAACTAAGCTGCTACCTAGGCATACTACTGTAATTCTATTTTACGATTTTGAACATTCATTGTTTAATAAATAAATGATGCTCAATTTTATTTCAAATCAGTACACTGGAAGGATGCACAGTATTTCCTATTTATGTAATTCAGCTTAGAATGTTTCTAGTTGACATAGTAAATATTGGAACATATTTAGTGCCATCTGGAGAGGGGATTTTCAGGAACCGGAATTTATTCAATGAGGGCTAAAACCATCTGGAAAGGACAAACTTGTGTCCACTCATAAAGGACTTCCTATGACCTCAAGCAATCCTGAACTAAATTTCCCAGGGCTAAAGCTACTGAAAAGTGCTGTGCATATTCTAGAACACGTTGCAGCAAGAGGCATTTTTGCATATCCTAGTTTGGGAAAGCACTGGCTAGGGATCACCCCACAAGCCTTCAAAATCAAAATGGCAAATTTATTTTACAATCAATTCAAAGACAAGAAAAAATGCTTGTCCAGTTCCGGAACATCTAGTGCAGCAAGAACAAAGGGGTTTTTTGTTTTTTTCCAGATTAAAGAATATTGGGACCACATGTCATGAAATAGTGGATAAAATTTCTAGAATACGTCCATCTCAAAACCTTAGTAATGAGCAAAAGCCATAAATAGTGCTTTGATTCCCATTAAATTCCATTACATCACATTAAATGCAATGTCTGATAAAAAAGAAAAATAATAATAAAAAATTATACATAATTGCAGGTCTCCTTGTATCCATCCAGTGAGTCATTAGTAGGGAAGACTGAGGAAATGCAAGGTTTTATTTTAAATTAGTTTTACCATATAGTATTGTCCACCCTTTAGTACAGTTGCCTCAAAAGTTCATCTTGAAAGGGTTTTTTCTTCACCATCTAAGAAATGATGTTCAATAAAAACCTGAACCTTCTATGTTCTGATTTGGCCTAGAAAAAGCATATAAAGTGACAAAATGAAACTTAGCTGGACAGTTCTATATGATTTCTAGTTAGGAAGTCTGAGCCTGGAGTTTGAAATCTATAGTTTTATACCCTAGCAGGACTTCTGCAAGATTTTCTTCTTTCTAATGCTCACCATTGTCTTGAGTAAATTTGTTCCTACTTTGCTCATTGCTTATGTATGAAACCACCAAGGCACTGCACACAAAACTGTATACTCTGCAGAACTGAAAGGTACATGGATGTATTTCCACAAGATTTCTTTCAACCCTTAGAAAACTCCCTTCGTCAATTGCTTCAAAATAGACTGTGATGTTTTTGACTTCTGCCCTCTCTTTTAAGCATCTACATTATTTGGATTTTTTTAACAATCTTTGGCTAAACTATTGATGAAAGTTGTGTTAATCAACCAATTCCATCTTCCTGCAAATTCTGCTGTACCTTGACACACAGATCAGAAGACTGACCAACAGCACTAGGCATACTGCATCTTTAATAGTTTGAGAAGTATTAATTGCTTCATTATAAGCAATTAAAATAACTGGCCTCTTTTAAAAATGTGTGGTACAGTAATTTGATTCACAAATTTTATTTGCAGAAGATCCCATTTCCTTTTTATGGCACAATCTCCCTCAATAAGCTTAAATTTTTGCATCAAGTCTTCAGAAAACCTGATCCACTAAAACCAACTGTAGTGTATGAATGCAAGTCTTGAAAAGTTTTAATCTCCTTGAGTCTAATCTCAGAATATAATAAATCTTAATTAGAATACAAAAGAACTGCAGACAACGTTGCTCACATCAGCACTCGTAAGATAAACAACTTTAAGAGTGTCCTGTTCTAATGGGGCAAATGCCACTAGCAAGTATGTCACTTTATATTTAAAAGTATGCAGCTTCATCCACAAAATGTCTTTTACTTACACAAAACACTGTGTTACAACTGAACAGCAGCATTTAAGTTTCATATCTCGTGTAAAACCAGGTTTCCTCATGCTCCTTTTCCAGACTACACTGACACCTGCTGGGGAACTTGTGTCAACCTCAGAATCCTCACCCTTGAGACAAATTAAGCGTTTTTCAACTCAGCAGTGAATTGATTCAATTCACTGGCTGATTATGCCACGTATTTGCTGTATAGTTTGACTCCTGAAAAAAACTCCACTATTTTTAATGAAAGATCTAACAAGCCGTAAATCATCAGAGAGGTGATGTTCCAGTTTTAACAATCTACCTTTTCTTTAAAATGCATTACCTAGTGTCACTATAGAAAGAACAGAGGAAGAAAATACAAATCAGCACTCTACCTCATTCCTAAGAATAAAACAATGTGGTAGGCCTTAGATAGAAAACATTCCATGAAGAACAGCACATAGGTTTATTGTTAACATAAGGCAGTTAAAAAAACCCCAAACCCTTAAATACCTCTTCAGTTCCTCAATTTGTTAATGCTCCTAAATACAGCAGGGGCAGATTTCATACAGCAGTTCCAAGGAAGACACCAGCTTCTTGCTATGTGCTTGTTAGAACAGAAGGACTAAGAAAATATTCCAGTGGTTACATGACACCCAGTCCCACTCTCAGTTCCAAAGAACAGTTCAGCAAAATAAACAGCACTAATAGTTAAGCAAAAAGTTATACACATAGTCTGGTATGAAGATGGACTGCAAAACTCACCTTTCATACTAGAAGTTAACTTAATATTGAGGACCTTTTCAAACTCCTATTGGAAACAAATGCAAACTTCTATCAGGTTTAACAGGGATTAAATAAACCCTCAGGATTTTTAAAGCTATGAAATTAAGTCATGTAAAATTGCAAGTATAAGGTGAAATACTTTCTTTGTGCACCAAAATACTTTCTTTGTGCATGGCATAAAACCAACTATTAAACTATAGAGTTTTCTGTTTTTCCCAAATAGCAGAGACTGTGAATAACAAAAAATTGAATCTCACAAAGAAAGTTGCACTGTGAACTATTGTGTTCAGACAGACCATAGTCCCACTTGACAAAAAAATACTGAAGACAGGAATCTACCTCTATCAGTCAGACACATTGAGAGACATCAGGTATTGGTCGAGATTTTTTTTTAAGCATTTAGACAGAAAAATAGGTTTTCCTACAAATGCTGTCAAGTTGCTTCAAATATGATTAAGCATTTCCAGGTACCTACAGCACATTATGCAAAAAAAGGTGGACATTACTAAATGAAATTATTTCAGGAACAGATGTTTTTCATTTAGTGCCTACAACGAATAACACTGACACCAAGAGGTAGACAGATTTTGAAGAAGTGTGCTTTCAAATTATCTCCAGCATAAAAGATTCTTCAGCATAAAACATTCAGAAAGGGGAACACATATTCAGTGTTAGTACTTAAGAAGCTTTCAAAAAATCAGGAGAATACATCCCAGGTTTTGGAAATACCACTTTTATTTTCCAGTGAATATCCAACTTATAACACTTGCATCATTGCTTATGAGCTTTCAAATTGATGAAATACTAAAACCCACAGCTCCAGTGCACAGTTAATTAGATATCTAAATCTTAATAAAAATAATCAGTGCAAAAATAAAAATTAATTCAGTATGCAGTTAAATGTGTTTTGTTACAAAGATATTTGGGCTTTGAGCACATATACATCAAATAATCTGGTAAGAGAATCCATTTCCAGCCTGTGCTCCAAACAAAACTATTCCACACCCAATTCTAAAGACAGGCAAGAATAATTTTTTTCTTTTTAAATGAAAAGTCTGAGCTTAGTTACAACATTCATCATGGGTACACAAGCTGAGAAATATTACAGAAGTCACCCTCTATTCAGATAGTTGTTCACAAAGAAGCTTTCCTATTTTTCATGTGTGGGATCCTTTTGAGACATCTATGCTGTTTCCATTCAGAACAGAGAATCAACAACATTCCAGTGTGTCCCAGTGTTGGCAAATCCTCTTTTCAGTCCAGATACACGATGATGATTGATGAAGCTGTTGGGCCTACGGTAGCAGGCAGAGCAGCTTGGCAGGAATTCAGTGTTATTGAAAGAAATCTCAAATACTTATTCCATCTCCTCTACTAACTTTAATCACACTATCAACATGCTGCCAGGAATGGAGCCTTGAAACCAAGCCATAAACCTACACAAGCAACCCTTGTTGGTACATTACTGCTGCAATACAGGTAACGTGTAAATTCTGTTTATTTTTACCTGTTTCCATTCTACATTGGACACCAACTAAATTATGGAAAGATATTTCCTGCACTAACGGTTAGCTTGCAGTAAATTTCATTAAGGTACTATGTCTCATTTTCCTTGGTTAATGAACTGATTAAGCTAACTTCTTCAGTTACACTGCTGGTAACTGCAAGTTTGGGATAAAAGAAGGCAGTGCAGGAGTGTATTTCATACATGCTGTAAAAGTTGGTAAGAAAGCAGATCAGTACTACAGGCATTTAACCACTAATCTGCTCATTTGTTATTCTGATAAAGAAACAAAAATCTTACCTCAATTGCTTCATAAACTTCTGACAAGCTAAGTAAACCAACAGCATGCCAAATACTTAAGGTAAACCTGTACTAGCTACAAAGCCAATGCAAAGACTGATATGCTTCTCATGATTACTTTTTAGCTTGCTTTGGCTTTGCTTAGAAGAGTAAAGCTTAAAAAGAGAGGCCTGAGACATTTACAGGGAGAAAAAAAAGGAATTGTTGACAAAGCTTACCTTACAATTTTTATGTTAACAAAACCCATTCAAATTGCAACTCTACATCATAATACTGAACATACAACCCAAAAGTTTGAATTACAATTGGATTTAAAATTCTGTTGAGATCTTTCACTGGTTAATCTTCAAAGAAAAATATTCCGTAAGACAACTTTACTTTCTTGAAACCTACGAGCATAATGCAGTTTTCCCAGTGAATTCTCAGCGAACTACGGCTGGAATCTATTAACCTACTTTTTGGGAAAGGGTTGTGGCTGCACACCAGGATAGTTGATATTACATTATCTGTTTTCCCAAATGATATGATACTCTGCTGATGGGAGAGAACTCCAGTTTGCAACTCCCTGAGCTGATGTAGTCACACAGTTTTCAGTTCCACCTTCCAACAAACAAATACTGGCATTCCACCTGCCCTGAACCAAACAAAGCATAGATAGGCACTTAAGTTGAAAGTATGCAAACCTTTTCTTCCCATACCAAGACAGCAGAGGAAATTCTCCTCTATTCTATCAGCTTCAGCTTTCCAAAAGAACCTCAGTTTAAGTCAGAAGCAACTCAGCATGGCACAAATCCAGCATTATTAAAAAAGGTTTTAAAAAGAAACATATTTGGCCAGCTCCTTCTCCATCTCAGAATACTGCTCTTTGAGGCGCTCCATAGCTTTTCTGTGCTCTTCATCCACCTCTGCACGTTTGTTCTGCTGCTCTTTCATGAACTCCTCACAGTCAGCAATGCACTTCTCCTCACGAGCCATCACCTTGTCTGCCTGAAGCTGAAAGGGGGAAAATACACTTTTTAACAATCTTTTCCATACTAAAACAGAGGGGTTAATGAGAGCTACATAACTTTAAAGTTTCTGGAAACTAGCAAGAAAACATATGGAAAGGGGAAACGAAAAAGAAAACACTTATTTTTGTATAGCCAATCCAAAACAAGTGGTAAAATGCCTGCAATGCTATTATTGTGATTGTATTAGTAATGATGCTATTTCTATAAAACACAACAACAGAGATATTAAATGTTTTGAAAGTGGTAGCTAGTGTTTCTGCTTTAGCCAGCTAGTTCTCACTGTGATTAATGTCTTCCTTTATAAATAAGTTATTTTTCCCCTCATACTCTCCTACTGCTTGGCTTCTGCTAAGTCTAATTCCATTCACTATCTTATCTTGAAAAGAAAAATTAAAAATGTCTACATATCTAGAAAAAGAGATCATACACACATCCAATGTACATGACAAAACAAAATGTAATTCTGTGGTTTGCTTGCGAGCTGTATTGACAGTCTGGCCCCTTTATACTACAGGTGCAGAAGCCAAAATAAAACTAGGCAGTTGCTCTTCCATTTGCTCCATTTCCCAGCAAAAGAGACGATTAATCCTTCTTCTTTTTTTAGCCTCTCTCCTTTTCAGTGTATCAGCAATGATTGTTTTTTAATGTGTGGAACTTTTGTCAACTAAAGGCACTGGGAACACATTTACATAAACATTTTCTCTGCTGTTCTTCAAGATCACACAGCAAGGGCTAAATACACTACTTTTTTCGGTGCAGCCTTTGATACACTTTAACAACATTATGCCAAGATCCATTCTGTTTGCAACAGATACAGTAACATCTACTGACAAAATACACCAGTGCACACAAACAGTTTGACTGGTATACTACTTTGTATGCAACAGGTTTTGAAACAATGGTGTTTCAAACACTTTTTGATACAATTACATGTTATACACTCAAACCTGACAGGACTTCTGCCAAAATCTCACCATTTTTTCCGAACAAGTGGCTGCACTACAATGACAAATTTTATCTATATTTTAAAAAAAGTTACCTACATGTTACTACTCCCTTTTGGAAAGTTGCAAGCCAAAAAGTCTTACTCTACAAACTTTAAGAAATGCTATCAATCATGGATACCTACAACTACTCTTTCACTACATATTAAAAAAAAAAAAAAAAAGAAAAAAAAAAGTGAAAACATACAGCTAATATCTTTTAGAAGGACAGTCACCATTCTTACTAAGTGACTGTTCATGTTCTAAGTTATAAATTTCTTATTAAAGTTTTACTTCAAACAAACAGTGGCAGAACTGTAAGAATTTCCTACCTCTCTGAGTATCTACTCTAGTGTCAGACACAGCAAACTCTGTCAGTGCTCAGACGTGTGCTGTTTGCCCAGTACCAGTATTCAATTGCAACTGGACTGCCCATCTTCATCAGTTGCAAAAAAGGAAAGAAAAACATGACTATCAGCTTACATCCATCAATGCACAGCCTGTTTTGCTTGATGGCCATGGAAACGTCTTTGGTTTTTCCTGAACTAAATTATTATCAATGGCATTTTGCAAGTAAAGAGATAACACAGGAACACAACAAAGAAGTAGTAATGGGAATACATGAAACGAATTTTTTGTATAATTTTCCAGGTTTTAGATTCAGGGCACATGTATTTCAAATAAGCAAAGTGTAGCCAACTGAAAAGGTTCCAATGATTCGCATGTTCCTATAATATAGCCCTTCATTAAATAACCCATCCACAAGTGAAAAAAACACTTCCTTTTCAAGAAGCAATATATATAATATGGTCAATGTTCTCAGCTAACTAGGAAAGATTTACATTTCCATTCTGGTAGGTTAGTAGATGTTTTTTGTTCCACAGAAAATAAGCTTTTTTATATTTAAGCTTTCCCTGTATGTGACAAATGTTATAGTCTGAGCTAGGAGGGAAAATAACGCAAAGGAAATAAAAAAATAGTTTCCATATACCAGGAGATTGTAGAAAGAGGTAGCTAGATCCATTAACTTTGCAGTGTGCATTTTATAAGTGCAGAAATCACCCCAAAGGAAGTTTTATTGCAAGTATAAAAGGTATAGAAAAATATAGAAAAATATAGAAAAAAAAATATATTTATATATATATATAAAAAAAATATATATATAGAAAAATATG
>JAOTQP010001286.1:64825972-64896972 GCA_026413545.1 Cichladusa arquata | reverse complement strand
CATAAGAGATAGTTTGGGCTACTGCTCGTAGTGCACCAATTAGGGCGTATTTGGAGTTAGAGGGTTCTAAGTTTTGCTGTACTGAAAGTAGACAAACTAGCTGTGAAGCACAAGACTCTTAGATCACAAAATAAAAATCTATCCATCCATCATTTACCTTTCTTACTTCATACTCCCTCTCTTGGAGTCTATGCATCATAGCGTTGGCAGCTTGCACTGAAACAACAAATTGCAGTAGATCAGGCTGCTGCTGTAAATCAGAGAAACTGGCCTAAAAGGGATTTAGAAGATTCAAGGCTGTTGCAAGGTGAAGATTATATTCCACTATGTCACTTAACTCTGCCCAAGAGTCACCCGTACTTGCAGAAAATGCTTTACACTTATAACTTTTACTTAAAAAACTAAGTAGGCTTATTCAGAGTTCAACCTTTGTATGTTCTAGAAGCCAAAACCAGGAGGTCCTCTTGTGCTCACACTCTTAGTGCTGCTGCTGAGCTGGAGTGCACTACTCAGCACCTCAGAAGACATCAAAAATCATTCTCAAGTCAGTAAGTAGAAGCAGGTGACCAAACTCTGTTTTAATCAGTTGGGGTTTTTTTCCCTTATTTTCTCCCCATCAGCTGTATATAGATTCCACATGTACAACATCTTTATGCTGAAGTCCATCTCTTCTCTCCCAGACTAAGCCTGGGAAAATTTGTCAATGGAAACAGGAACTGTATTCCTATGCACTTTCCCTCCCCCCTAACTTATTTAACACCTAATTTAAATGCAGAATTAAATGCACTAATTTCCCAAGCAGCAACTGGATGCAGTCCTGCACAACTGGCTCAAGCTGCTGCTGCTGCTTGAGCAGGGAGGCTGGACATGACCTCCAGAGCTCCCTTCCTACCCCAACCATTCTGGGATTCTGTTACTGAAGATGTACTGCATAGCTGGCCATTAGAAAGTCAGGGAGCAGCATCAAAGGTACACCCCACTTAGATGGTATTAGGATGCCTTATTTGCATGACTAAATTTTAATTTAATGTTTTCCTGCAATCCTTTTGGTGTGTAAAGCACCATCTACCATTTGCTATTCTGCATATGCCAGATGCCATATAAATAAGTTATAGGAAATTAAATGTTTGTACAACATGCCACACATAAATTGTAACAAAACCCACAGTGGGATGTTTCAACTGCATAAATTTGGCAACTAAAGCTGTGTACCCACACTCTCTATGAATCTCTTTTGAAGAAGCCATCCTGCTAAGAGTATAAAAAGAAGAACACTTAAAAATTAGCAAAAATTTCAAACATTCTTTTAAAATCTGAGCAGTAAAGAAATATATATTAATAAGGATGAAACTAAGATTAGCATGCAATTTGTGACTTCCTAATTTGTGACTGAATAATAATAATAATAATTTCATAGCTATACAGAAGGAAGTTTTGTTTTAGGTGATGTGAGAGAGTATTATGCAGTCCTCTGGGAAAATTAAGAAACTTGACGGCCACCAGAGCACACTTGCAAGAAATCAGGAAACTCAAATTTTTCACATGGCTTTAGTCAACCTGGAGCACTATTTCCAAGTGAATAGGAAGAGAATGAGCTGAAACAGCTTCTACTCAAATCAACAAAAAATTTTAACGCAACCTTAGCAAGAGCTGATCAGCTATTATCACAAAATGTCCCTGTTGTTTCCCTTTTAAAGTTGCACAGAAGTGAGAACAAAGCACATAAAGAATACAAAATCACCCAAGTGTGGTAACTTTTTAACAAATCATATTTTGAATCCAAATTATTTAAATTACTCAAAATGATGCATCAAGAGCAATAAGAAACAACCTGCTTACATCTCTTGAAGGTTTCACTCAAATTGTCTTGCATTGCCTGCTCACACTTTGGAAGAACACGTTCATTTGTTTCAAAGATTGTATTTTTTAGATTTTCAAGTACTCGCAGTTCTCGGAGGCCGCGTTTTTCCTGCCACAAAAATGAAAGAGTGCGTGCTTAGGAAGGAATTCCACTTCACAAATTAAAGAAGATTTCCCAGTTGATAAACTAACAGCTTCATCTCAAAGACTAGATCATTGTCTACTAAAGTGTTACTCTACTAATTTAACAACACAGAAAAAATTGCCAAAAAAAGAAGAGAGCAACGTTCCACTCTTCACATTAAAATACAAAAATCCTTCGAATGACTCCTCTGGCCCTTGTGAGAAAAGACAACATTAACTATTTACACACTGTTGGGAAAAATGTCCTGTCTTGTATAGATAATTTACAGCATCTCTAAAACAACAGAGAGCAAGAGAGCTTGAATGCATTTCATTTTTATAGCTCAGCTGGTTACTGAGAAATAACATAACTTGCTTGATGTCTGACCCTTCACATTTAGTACAGCACGAGGTGAAAACAAGTAAAATTATTTTAACTGAAGTAAAGCAATGAACCTGACTAAAAAGATAATATAACACAGCTGACTAAAGAGGCAGCACTTCTAGATTACTACTGATCATGATTAATTACAAGTACAGGAAGATCTTGTTTTATTGACTAAATAAAAAAAATAATCTATTTTTCTGAAGCCACAGCACTCTTCACACTATGGATTTCATTGGCATTTTACTTTAGATAAAAAACTCTACATAAACAAAAAATACTCTATCACATGAAGGGGGACAGGGATTACCACACCCATTTTAAAACTTCAGAAACAGAGGCATAGACAAGTAAAACTCCTTAATTAAACAGGCTCCAGATTTCCTGAGTGCAAATCTCCATTCCTTGCACACTAGGTGCTAATCATTGAAAAAACAAGCACATGTTTCAACCAAAAAGTATCTCAAACCTCAAAAGTCAGAAACAATTGGAATTTTAGGGTGCCGGTATTCCTAAGCCCACTTAAAAGAAATTCTAAATTGGAGAAATTTAAACAATCCTCTACTTCACTATTTCCCCCCTCTAAAAGTATAAACCAGTAACTAAATTTCAATAAAAGATCTAAGAATATATTAAATTTGTCTAAGAAACAGATCAAGAATTCAGGAAAAATGAGACAAATATATGAATTATCAACCTAAAGATGTAAGTCCTAATTTTGTCCATGAGTTTAATATTTTCCTTCTTGTGGAATGACATTTAAAATTATTGACTGTATCCTATAGCTTAGTTAGGGAAAGCAGAGAAAAGAAACTATTTCTTGTGACTCTCAAGTCCATATGATACCAATCTGATGAGATTTTATTTCATATCTGTATTTTGCTAAACCAGCAGAGACAAAAATAAATTTGCTTGAAATATAATCTACAGTCTAGGTTGGGGGAGGTGATGAGGAAAGACATTTTAATGTCATTCAAATCAGGTCTACTGGAATTTTGAGATGTTACTGCATTTTCAGCTACATTTTTAAAATTCCACATTCTGTAAGAAAGAAAATCTATAGAGAAACAGCCTTTTGCTGGCATAGGATTCAAATTTTCTAAACTTTTGCTGCCATCTTGTGGAAACCAAATTATACTTCCCCGGCAAAGCTGTATATAAACAGGCCTACACATTTAGTACTTCAGCCTTATTTGCAGACAATCAAATAACAGTCATTCAATTTTTATGGATTTTATTACTTTGTGCAAAGTGTTCCTCTTTTCTTCCAGTAGTGTCACTTTCTCTTGTGTAACGAAAATCAAAGAAAATAAAAAAGTAACTGTGCTAGCTGAATCCAGCTGAGGCACAAAGTAGTTTCTCTAGAAGATGTAAACCTACACTGGCCAACAATACTTTCCTTGAACCAACAGGACTTCTCTAAGGTGTCAGGACTACATTATTCTCCTATATCAATACTCTTGCCAGTCTTCTGCAGGAAAAAAATAAAAAAACACCCGTTCTTTTCAAAAGTTTTTTTTTTAAAAAAGACCTAAATTACTGCCTAGTTTGCTAAAGATGCAGACACATACTACAGGTGTGTTACTTTGGGAAAAAAAAATCCATGTCAAGCCCTTCTGAAGAATGTTATGTACCTACTATGATATCTAAAAAGATGCTAAAGCTGTTCAAAGTTTCCAGTAAGATACAAATACTTACTTCAAATTCTTTAACAAAGTAACGTATTTCTCCCTGAATTACTGGTCGGTGATCCAGCAGCCTTGAATAGACTTCCCCAACATCTAGAAGATTAATGAAAGCCAGAATGTTAGTTTTTCTCTCACTCTCACACCAGGCTACACAACACAGGCAGTGCACTATACCTCAGTGTAAGGAAGGACCATCGCTCACCAAGTGCATACGAAACCTAAAGAGCACCAGAAAAGAATTTGCAGGGTAACCTATCTATCCAGCAAACCACCAGCTTAGACAAAACACAATGAACCAGTATTCCAGATGCCAAAACCACCTTTCTGTAAAGGTGAATGCTCTCCTCTGTGGCTCAGCACCCTTCGTCTCAATCCTCTTTCTCCTCAGTACAGCTTCCATACCCGATTGTTAGTGCTGGTAAAAGACCAGAACTAAACGCTGCAGCTTAACAGAGATCCACAGAGTAAATGTGGGAGTCTTCTGCAGCAAGAGACAGGAGGAATCCTCACTACAAGGGAAAACTGACAGCATTTTCTTGTATTCTAGGGCCAGACTTGAAATTTAGTCTTGGAAAAGAACATTTACTATTTAAGTGTATGTGGAGAAACAGGCTCGCCTGTCACAAAGAAAAAGCCTGCTAAATTGAAAAGCACCGTGAGAGCATAGCAAATACTGTTTCAAGAAATACACAACGCAGTGCCAAGAAAAGACTTTAAGGTGGCACTGCCATCTAAAGGATGGATGCGCTCTCCTGCCCCAGCTGACGTACTTGCCCTGTGGCTCTGCTGTGTCCACCCGTGTTTGTTCAACACCCTGAATCCCACCACGTTCAAAACGATTGCAGAACGATTATTTAGAAATTCGGGAAAGTCATGATTGCAGCAAATAAAGCATGGGCCAAACCACTTCCCAGTCCAAACGCTTTTGTGTATGGATTAACCAGGACAAAACTTGGGCGAACAAGACCGAAAGAGCGAGCTTCCCAGGAAACTCCATGCCCGTGGCAAGGGCCTGGGTGGCCGACCCGGCTCCCCGAAAAAATGCCACAGAGACACCCTGGTTTCCAGTCCTGAGAGGCGAAAGTCAGCTAAGTCTCCCAGGTGTCCAGCTTTAAACCTCAGCACACGCCGCCCAACCCGGGAGGGCTGGAGGGCGCTGGAATCCCGGAGAGCCGGAGCGGTCCTGGGGGGATCCCGGGACACTCCGGCCGCTCCCGGGCCGTCTCTCCGCCGCTGCTGCGGGGTTACACAGCGGGCTCGGCACCTCCGGGCCCCGCACCGCTCCCTCCTTACCCTTTATGATGGGCTGGATCGGGGACCCGGCGGCCGGAGAGTCCCGTCTCCTGTCGGCGGGCGGCGGGGCCGCGGAGCCGCCACGGCCCGGGGACGCGGGGCCGGCCCCGCTCATGGCGCTCGGCGGCCCCGGGCAGCACAGCCCGGGCCGCCCCGGCCCTTCCCCGGCCCCTCTCCCCGCTGCTCCCGCAGAGCTTCCGCCGGGCCCGCTGCCGCGCCGTGAGGTCATCGCGGCGCGCCGGCCGCGGAACCGCCCCCACGGAGCCCCGAGCCCAAACCCGTACAGGGTGTGGGGCTGCGCCTGTGGGGAGAGCGCACGGGTGCGGAGAGGGCGCGGGGCGGGAGGGCATTCCTGTGAGGAGCGGCGTGAGGGAGCTGCGGGCGTCACCCTGAGGCACAGCAGAGACCTGACTGCTCTCTGCAACTCCCTGAGAGGAGGGTGTAGCCAGGTGGGGCCCAGCCTCTTCCCCCAGGTGACCAGCGACAGGACGGAGAACATGGCCTCAAGGTGTGTCAGGGGATGTTCGGGTTGGACATCAGGAGGAATTTCTCCGCAGGAAGTGTGATTGGACACTGCAATGGGCTGACCAGGGACGTGGTGGAGTCACCGCTTCTGGAGGTGTTTAAGGAAAGACTGGACGTGGCGCTTGGTCTAATTGACATGGTAATGTTTAGTCACAGGAAGGATTCGATTGTCTCAGAGGTTTTTAAAAATCCAATTGATTCTCTGATTCATAAATTCTAGTAAGACATTCATTGAGCAACCCAGTTTGCGTCTAGGTGCAGCAAACATGAATAGCAACTGCTGGACACGCAGGCTACAAAAACAAACCACAAACAAAACCAACCAAACAAAAAAGCCTGCAGCCGTCTCTTTTTACAGGTATTAAAAGAAAGCAAAAACGATGTGAAATACCTGTACATTTCTTTTAAAACCACTTCAGAGTACAAGAGAGGCTGTCAGGATGAGAAAGACATGGAGCTCCTGGAGGAGGTCCAGTGGAGAGCTATAAAATTGATTAGGGGACCGGAGCACTTCTTGCAATGAAAAGGCTGAGGGAACTGGGCTTGCTCAGCCCTGAGAAGAAACAACTGAGGGGGAACCTTATCAATGTCTATCAGCATCTGAAGGGAAGATAACAAGAGGATGGAGCCAGGCTCTTCTTGGAGGTGCTGAGCAATAGAACAAGAGGCAACAGGCAGAAACTGATGCACAGGAAATTCCACCTGAACAGGAGGAAGAAGTTCTTTACTGTGCAGGTGACTGAGCACTGGAACAGATTGTCCAGAGAGGTTGTGGAGTCCCCCTCCCTGGAGATACTTGAGTACTTTCTGGATACAATCCTGTGCCAAGTGCTCTGGGATGACTGCTTGAGCAGGGAGGTTGGACCAGATGAGCCAACGTAGTCCCTTCCAACCTGACCCATCTGGTGATTCTATGAGAGCATTCGGATATTTTCAATATGCTTCCCCTCCCTCCTGGCCACTTAGAAATTACATTAACTTCTGTTTGTGACTTTTTTCTTCCTGCTACTCAGTAATTTCTAGAACACGTTGATTCTATTTAGGCCATTGCATCTAAATTATTTTCTTCTTTTACACATTTTTTTTTCTTTTAAATCTGCAATACATCCTACAATTCTCAGTGTCATTGTATGGTCAATGAAGAATAAACTGGACCACAAATTCTGCTATAGCTGCTGCAGCCTTCAGTGTCCTGAAGGCTTTCTTTCTACCTGGAATACCAGAAAGGTGCTAGTTTAGCTGGAACAATACTAGTTTATTAATAGAAAACAGGAGTAGTATGTATTCTTTGTTAGAAATTAGTTCTGCCCATGTTCTACTCTGTATAGCTTTTATAAGTAGGAGCTATTGTGTGGCTCAGGGGAAAAAAAAGGGACTTTTAAAAGCTATTAGAACTGACACAAAAAAATGGTTCTATTATTAAATCCTATGCCACATCATAAAAGGTTGGAAACTGCTCACGGAAATTACTATATGGGTTTTTGTTTTTTGACAATATCTATAATCTTCTAAATTCAGGCTCAAAAATGAGTCAATTTGTTTTGTTGAAACAATCTTCCCCCAAATCAGGCAAAATATTGCTGGAGCCTGTCTAAATAATAAAATGAATCTTACATTGGGAAGTGTTCAATACATCAACTAGCATTATTATTAAATTTAGCATAAATATATGATGTAAAGTAGTTTTTCACTCCTTCACTGTTACGTAGTCTGTAAGTATTAGATTAATAAGGCAATTAATAGATGCAAGAATTATTTTAAAGATAGTTTCCTCCTACATTATCTTTTTTCCGGAAGTGACCACCTATTGCAACCTGTAAATTATTTTAAATTGTATTTTTCCACTTGAATCCAAAACATGTAAGCATTTGACAATCACCAGTAAATTACAGTCATGCATATATATTAATAATATCTGCAGGATATTCCAGCTGCTCAATCATCACTACTAATTTGGGCTAGAATTGTTCAAATGTTATTTTTTCCCTTTCCAGCTTAGCTGCCCTCCTTTCATAGCCTCTCAGACAAGTTATTTGCCCCTCTAAGCCCTATGCTCCAGCTTTTTATTTGTTAAGAAGGAAATCCTGTAGTTGGGCTTTGTAACTACTGCATTTCTAGGAAAGAGTTTTTACATCATGACTAATGTCAGGTTCAGAATTACGGGACTGTAACAAAGGCAAATCCTGTGACAGATAGTTGCATTGGTTTCTAGGACTACTGTTCTGAGACCATTCCTCCTTTGTTTGAATTTTTTTTTTTTTTTTTTTGAATATGCTATTTGTTGTATTTATGCCTGGTTTTGTTTTTTGTTTCCCTCCTTATGCTCATTGCCCAGTCAAGCTTATTTTCAAAACATATTTTAAAGAAATTAAGGAGGACTTAAAGAGGTGATGGCTATAAAAAGACAATACTTGTGGAGCCCCTAACCTGTCAGTTTGTAGAAAGTAGTCATCAAGTCACAAAAATATGGAAATAGCTATGGCTTGGAGCATGAAAATCAACATATGTAGTCATCATGTATTTTTTTGGAAGATAGGCTAAACAACCTCTGTCATTTTTGCCGTGCAATGGAACCCGCTTTCTCTTTTAGGGATCACCCTGCCACTTCCCGTTAGCATTAGCAGCACTCTGAATTGCAAAATCTTCAGATGAACGTGCCGAGTCCTGTCATTTCCCCCACGGGCTGTCTGGCGATGATAATCCTCTAAAGGATTATTTCACCCAAGTGCCGATGTCCGAGTCAAATGGCGGCAACAGGCAGGGAAACCCAAACCTGTTGAGGCAGACATCTGCCCAGACGGGAGCAATCGGAGCGACGGCCCTTAAGAGGGCGAGGCGGGGGACATACTTTGTGCCAGCAGAATAAGTCCATGGGCTGCACCCGTGATGGGAGAGCAAGACCACGATGGTGATGGCTGGAAGTTTGCGGGCTGCGATGCCGATGCTGGCCTGAGCAGGCCCGGGGCTGCGCTCTTTGGAGGGGTGCCTTGTCACATTAGCCGGGCGGCCACTGTGTTTGATGCTCAACCTGGACAGACAGGCCTGCCAGGCAGAAACTGCTCAGGCAGATGATGCTGGGGAGGACAAAAATTATCCACCGCAAGACTGAGAAGACAGATGACACCCAGCAGGAACAGCAAGCCAAATCTGCAGAATCCACAATGCAGCTGGCTAGCCCGGGGCTACCTGCCTCTTTGAAGAGGAACAGACATCACCTACGAGCTGTCAAATTAGATCACCAGCCTGAAAATGCTGAGAGAGATTTAGCTCTTCCAACAGAGAAGGGAAAGTTTAATGGATGAAAATTTTCCTAAAGGGGCCAAGGTAGTGTGGGAGGAGAAAGGGGAATCCTTCAGATGCAGCAACAATGAAAAATGAATCGCCTCCTGCCTGCCTGCAGTGAGAGATGGGATGCACGGTGTTCTGTGGCAGCCGTGCTGGCTGTAGTCACTACCAGCATGGAAAATAAAGGCCACGCCTGCAGGAACGTGCACAGAGCAGCAACAAGTAATGCTTGCTACAAAATCGATGCCCCTTTCCAAATCTGTGATATCTTTGTGTCACCCTGGAGCTGGGCTCTGAGATAGGATACATCTCATGTTCAAGACATGCAGAGGTGGGGTACAAAGGCCCAGTCTGAATCTGAAGACTCAGCAATGCATGATGGCATTTCCCCTTTAATTTCCTCTGCAATAAAATTCCAGCACAAAGAAAATGTGTGCAATCCAAGTCAATTTTGATAAATAAATAGAAAAAAAATAAGGATTACCAAGTGAGTAAGCATGTGCTCAGGTGTATGGTGAATATGAAACCTGGCATTTCCATCAGGGACAGCAGCAGCATGATCCAATTATAGATGCAAAGAAGAAATACTGCTCTTGGGGGGAAAATATTATATGTAGCAATCCATTAAGCAGCTGCATTATTGCAATTACACTTTGAAGTTAAAGACTGTGAAACACATAGTCTTTAAAGATTAAAAGAGGTGATAAGATTAAAAACCAAAAGGGGAAAAAATCAAATAGGCCTACAGATCCCTATTTGTAGCAAAAAAGGTGTAAAAAAATTTCATACAAGGTTCTGTATATACATACAATTGTAAAATCAATTTATGTCCATACCAAGCAAATCTACTTGAAAAATCTATTCCCAGCTTCTGCATTCAACATAGCAGACAAACCATAAACCACTTGCAGATATGCAAACGGAAGATGGTAGCAGATCAGAAAGAATATGAGCCATTCTAAATAGAAGAGCTTACACTGGATTTCTTAATAATGATTTTATAGTTCTATTTTTATTTTCATCTCTCTCAGCTAATTGCTTTTTAAGTACTTTGTCCTCTTTCAAATCAACAGCTGACTTTTGCTCATCTATGGTTTTTTTAACCAAGCAAAAAATAAAGATACCCAAGTTCCACTGTTTTTCTATCTGTAATGTTACTTGGTCTATTTCACAGACAAAACCACTTCTAAGTCACATTTTCATATAAAATAGTTAATATAAATGAATGTCCTATTTGAATTGCAAAGTACATCTAGATTAAACCTTACTTAGAGTCTCAGCTCCCTGCAAATAAACCAGGATCCACACCCACACTGAAGGGTCCAGAAAACCTTCCATCAGCTATAATTGAAATTAATGTGTGTATATGTGTGTGAGAGGAACAAAGTTAAGTTGTAGAATTATTTTATTTTTGATTTTTTATCAAATATTCCAAAGCTGTAACACCTATTGGAATGTCTAAGGTGCACCTCACAAAAAATAAGCTCCCCATTTCTAGGCCTATGTGCTTCCAAATACTCGGCCAGGAGCATGAAATTCCTGAGAGACGGTCTACTTCAGTTTACAAATATTCTGAAGGGGTCTGGTAGGCCATAGAGAAGGAATATAAGATAAAAAAGATTAAAAATATGTGAGAATATAATTTCTCACAAGCAAACAGCTAAGGTGTTTGCTAGGAGGCTTCATTGGCAAAACTTACACTTTCTACACAAAGAATCTTGGGAAATTCAATAGGTGCAAACCTATCAACAGCAAGTACTTACTGTGGGTGGGGTGAAGAAGGGTAACAAAACTTGCTGGATTGGACTTTCAAGTGTGAACCAGAAGTGATACCTTCTAACTCATTTTCTGTATGAAATACTGGGATGCCAACCTGAAAGGTAAATCACTGATGACCAGGAACACGACAGAAAGCATGTTACACACTTAAGTTATAATAAATAATTTCTTTAGTTTTGCTGTTGAGAAGCCTTCACTTTGGTTCCATCTGAATGGTCAGATTTTCCTAGTCCCCAGGTCTAAACTTTCCTTTTGTTCAGTGTAATCTTTCCAATTTTCTCATTCCTGCTCACTCTTTCCTAATCTCATATTAAACCTGGATTTTTGTATAAATCACTGTTGCCCAGTTACAAGTCTCAGAGCAAGAAATACCACTAGAGACTTCAGAAGTCAAACTGAACTCTCACTTAAAAGTGAAGTTACACACACAAGGACAACTAAAAATCATCAGCACATTTCTAATATATCTTATGAAACACTTGAACACCTGGTTCAACCTGGTTGGTCTACAAGCATCTTGGCATCAAGGGGAAAAAAAAAAAGTGCTAAGTGTAGGATTTCGCTAAACATTTACAATTATCATATTTATTTCACTGTTGAATTCTTCTGTTGCTGAAAGGTTGTCATGCAGCACTATCTCACCATATGGCAATACACTCAAGTCCCAGGGGCACATACTTATAAGACCATAACATGTCAGGCCCCTTGAATAAATTAGAACAATTATGCAAAATAATAATACTGCAATGATGAGATACATTAACAAATGAAAGTGTTGCTGTTCATGAAATGCTGTGAAAATAAATTCCACACATCACTGTGGTCATCATCATCATCAAAATGCAAAGCAACGAAAGTAAAACATTACAGTGCCCTTCAGCAACTAGAGTTTTAAGAATGGAGAAAGGGGTTGCAAGGGAGCAAAGTCTCTTTTACTAATGTTTAGTGAAAGTGTAATAAAATATTACAGAAAGAGGACGTAGCTTTAAAAGCAGATGAATATTTACCCAATGCAAACCCTTTACATAAATCATCAATGTTAATTTGAGAGCTCCTACTACACACCTCACCTTTCAAAATTATGAAGCATAGTTGTAAAAAATGTACCTCAGTCTCAGACCAACTCAGAATTGTGTGATTTTTTCAGAAGTTTTCTTACAGATTTATTTGTCCTTGATCAAAAGGCATTAGATAAAAAGGGGGAGAGGCAAGAAAAATCAATACCATCTGGTTTTCCCAGTCATCTCTCTAAAGGCGAAGTCTCAATTCATCCTTCTTTGCTTTTAACCCTCTATCCTCCTAAGTTTCCCCAAGTAGGGGAAAAAAATTGAAATAATAATGACCAAATGCCTTTTAGATAGTAGAGAGTTAAATATTACTATTCCACTTCTAAACATTTCATCTTTCTACTAGGTGAACTTTTTTTTTTTAAACGTTTCAGCAGCAAGTAACAATTTTGTTCTACACCAGAGAAAATAAAACTGGCACAAGAGGCTAGGGGATACTGCAGCAGTAGCATGTAGCCAACCTGAGAAATCCCAATACTTGCAAACAGCAGCTGTTTGGGATTAAAAAAATATGACATTTTGTAGCATCATCTCTACAACAACCTGTCTGAAAAGATGACAGTGTTGTTCCCTGCAACATTTAGCTCTGGCTCAATTTCAGTGTTCTCAGCTGTAATGTAAGCTATTTTCATGGAAGAAGGCTTGCACATTCACTTTTAAAGAATTTAAATCATTCTCACTTGCAAAAGCATAGACAAAAATAATAAATCTTTAAGATGAACATGAAACTTCCCTAAACCTGACCAAATGCACTAATGATCCACACCCATGCTCCCCTTCTGGAACAGAAAAGGTTCATAATTTAGTAGAAGTGCAGGTATTTTTCTAACCTTACCATCACTTGCTCCCACACATGAGGGGAATGCACACACATTGAACACATACTGTTAGGTAATAAATGTTTGAATAAACTGGATATTAAGATTACAAGTACTGACAGTAAACACCTGAAGCTCTCAGGCAGTGGAATATGAAAAGCTTTGAGAATAAGTTTATAGTGTATGTTTGTACTAAAGCCCACTCCACAGATCTCAAGATTTCAGAGAAATCTTTTAAGTACCTAAGGTGAGCTTCTAAATAGCAAGGAACAAGAATAGCTAGAAGTAGAGAACTAAGCCCCCAGGAAATGGTGAGAAATTTCTGAAATTTTTGCCCTAAAAGTAACTTGGTGTGCCTGTAAACCTTCAGTAAAATAATTAAAAGTAAAATTATGTATATCTACAGAAAACACCTATTAAGAGTCTGGAATTGTCCAGGTTATGCTTATCCTTGCAATTTTCTTCTGTCCATTTATGTGTCAGGATGTATTTTAATGACCTCATCTCATTATCTACTTTTTATTGTTTTTTTTAAGGGACTTTTAATATTCAAAATGCTCAAACATCTATCCAAGATAGCTTTTTTATATTGACTGAGTGAGAGGCTTCTAAGTAGCACATTAAAAAAACGTACCAGTGAAGTTGTCTGCTAAGCACTGCTGAAGAAACCAACATAGTTTATTTATCAATTAAAATATCAAAGTATTTTTGTATTTCTTTTGTGTCTTAAAAGAAATGTTATCTGAATTGAGCAGAGGGTTATTCAAGTTAGCACTTTTATACCTGTACAAATAAAGATCAGAGGACCACATTCTACAGTAAAATGACACACCCAACTGTGTTACAACAACAGTGTAGCTGGTTTTAAAGCCCACTTCAAACATTGCTAGTGAACTTGATAGAGCAGCAAATTATCTCAAGTTGAGGGTTTTGGTTGGTTTTGTTGGGGAGTGGAAAAGTGCATTTGCCCTTATGTAAAAAACATGAAGCAAGGCACATGCAAAATCTTTAAGAACACTAACTTTGCTATCCAGTTTGAAAGGAAATCCTTCTAGATACAAAACAGTACACCACAAAATGAAGCAAGGAAGTGAACTAACCTTTTAAAATCTTTTTTTTACTGAAGAAAAACTAGAAAGTTTCATAGCCAAATTAAGACTACAGTTTTAAAATAATTTATTCGGTCACATAAATACTTTGTAACATTTGCATGTTCCCTTTTTCACATCCTTGGCACACAATATAGCTCTTAACTTGTACAAAACTAGTGTAAACATCCATGGAAAACAAAATGAAAGGAAAGCTGGTTGACTTACATAAAAATTCAATAAATAGCAAAAGGAGTGAATATTTGATGGTAAAGATCATGTAATTTCACTTGAATGTTTAATTAAAAGAACTTTAATTTTTTTAAAAAAATAGTGAATTAAAACTTCATTTCCATCTTTCCACCATTTTTGCATTTAATCAGATACACAATAACAATTCTTTAGTTCTAATTCTTGAATGAACAACAGCAATTCAATGCAGTTGCATTATCGGAGGCATTGACAGTTTCGGTTCACATACAGAAGGTTACAAAATAGCATTTGCAAGTTAGTGGCTTTGGACAGTACAACTTCTAAACTCTCACATCTCATTCCAACACGACATCAAGATTGGCTTTAATGAGCATTAGTGTATAACCTGTTCTTGATAAAGACGACATTGGACAGATGCTGTCGGACACCTGGGTAATGCTGAATGTGGTTGAACCAACGAGACACATTAAGGTATTTCTCCTTTTCTTGCACTGTGAGGTCCACCTGCATGGGGAATAAATACAAGGCACCTGTAACACCACGCACTGCATCACTAGAGTCACATGTGGTAAGGCAAAATAAAAGTGGATCATTTTACAAATGATTTCAAATCAAGTAATTTACTACAGTCCAGCAGTATTCTATCCTAATTTCACATAGTAAAACTCAAACCTATAATATCTACGGAAATTTAATCTACTCAAAGAAACAGACCTGAAGGTGGAACACACAGCTGATAGAGAGCATGACAGAGAGGGGGGGAAAGCTTGCATGAATTTAATGCATCTCTCTATCCAAGGGGTCAGCATACAGTACTGGGCAGGGAAGAGTTCCATAACATGCACAACCCCTTCATGTTCATTTAGCAGACAGTCTTGTCTCACAGGCAAAATGACTACTTCATGTTTCAAGGTGTATTTTAAGTACAGGAGTAAGCTTTTCCCAGGCAATTTCAGACTGGATAGGATAACTGGAAGTTGTTTTGTATGACTATTGCTCAAAAGGGAATAGTTACTAAGATTCAGCATAACTTAACTGTTCAGATCTGCTAGCTTACATTAGTAAGACAGCAATGGCATGATTCAAATTACAACAGTAAAACAAACTGGAAGCCTGCTCATACTTCATAAAAATATTTAAAGTACTATCACACAGAACAGCTTCAAGATCAATCAGGAACAAGTCTCCACCACACTACTGCAACAGCGCCTTGTCACAGGATACATGGCTAGGATTAATGCAGAGTTTCAAGCCTATTTTTAATCAGAACACTGGCTTAGGTGAAATTATCTACAGTTACAGATCAAAATTTTACCTTTAAAAGTCTTTCAAATTTAGGTCATCAGCATCCTCAAAGCTTTACTACAAAGTCTGTTATTACTTCAGTCTTTCAAGCCAGCTGTAGACATGTTCCCATCTTGTATCACCTGTATTACTACTCTTGATTAGCAATTTTGTCTTCTTATTTCTCTGTAATCAAGTTGGCTTATCAGTTTAGACCATAATCTCTTTTCTCACATTATCATACTACAACTGAATTACAAATGGGGTAGTCCTCAGAACAGGCTATAAAACCTGCACCAGGAACAAAATGTTATCCTCACATCAACTACCTGATCCTATGTCACCAATACTGAAACCAAGCAGGATTCACCTCACTTCATTTTCAGTTAGCCAATTAACCATCAAGCTTAAATTTTGACAATGCCAGCAGTCAATGAAAAAAACCCACATCTGTAGAGGACAGTTTTAACAGATAAATAATGATCTAGACATGCTTAATATTTTTCATGTTTAGATTTCTAAAGATAATCAAGGTTAATCTCAAAAGCTAAACAGATGGCATATTCCTTACGCTTTGCTGTAGAAACACTAGATTTTATGGATGCTTCAGGTTCACGGAAAATTTAGTCTTGGGCACAAGACAGCTGGAAACAAATCTGTTTCAACAAACTTTGGACCACAGAAAGAGCTAAACATACTTATTTACACATATTCAGGTGTATGAAAAAAATGCTGCTCTTTAAACCCAAGTCTTATGTTACATAAATGTCACCTTGTGACATACCATTATTCTGATTTCAGGGGGTTCCTATCAGATTCACTGCTTCTCCTTGCTGTTCTCTCACACAGCCCAGCACTTGGCTTAGAACTGGGAAGCTTTAAAAATGTAGTGGCAAAAAGAAAGGATATATATATATATATATATACAAGGAGATTAACTAATGGAAAAATACTGGGAAAGAACAATTCCAAGGAGTTGCAGAAGGAAATTCTAACCCAATGGAACATAGCATTGAAGTTCAATTAATAGGAAGAGCACAGTAACTGTGACAGCAACCAAACAGCAGGGATCTTGCAGCTGCTCCTAAACCCATGTAGCTGCTCTTCCTAGGGAATGTACCTGCCAGAATACAAGCACAGCACTACAGATGTATTTCTGTAACAACTTTTGCAATTCTGCACTCTTATGAACCCCAGTTCAGGCAGCATGAGAAAATCTGCTTTTCTTGCTGCTGGCATGGAAATGTAAACACTGTTCCTACAGTTGTATAGTCTGATAGAAATGCACAGATAAACCATAAAAAGCAGCCACATATTTTTTCTGATCTGGAAATATAAGAGAGTTATTGGCAATTAACCAAGTGAATAGCACTAACCAGAACAGCACTAACAAAGGAAGGGAAAAAAAAAATCTAGAATTTTTAAAGGCACTACAAATGAAAAGTAGAAGCTACGGTAATGTAACAGTTTCACAAACTGCCTGAGTTTCTGCAAGTGCAGTATATTCAGGACCAAAAAAAAAAAAAAAAAAGCAGTACCATTTAGGGAAAGACACTTTTGATTACCTGCAATGTGTTATAATTATTGATAGCTGGATGCTGATGCTTGATACGAAGCTGGAGTACCATTTACAAAGTAACAGAGTACATGAAAAGAACAATGTGTGTGCTCTAAGGCAATCTAAAACTACTGGAAGTGAAGAAAGATATTTAAGTATGAGCAAATACTAAAATACTGAAACTTTACGTGCCTTGAGTTTACAATAACCTTTTCCAAGTCTTTAATGGATAAGCACCTGGTTATGGAAAGGCTGAGCTAAATTTTAGATTCTGCAGCAGATATAGTATTTCCTTCCCATAATCTTTGACTGATAATTCTCGATCTTCATGTTTCTCCAATGTAAATAAAAAATAAAAGTCTGGAAAAGTAGTCCTTTTTCATTCTGTTAGCATTGTGAAAAAACATCTGAAGGGCAAAACAGACAGCCATGCTAATAGTAAGATCCCTTTTTGTACTCTAGGCACAACAAGCAAGATATTTTTACTTATTTACATAATGTACTCTATCAGTGAAATATATTAAAAAGCACTTTGTGGCATGCTCTACTTTTTACTCAGAACATAACTCTTAGGTTAATTGTTTAGAGATCACTTCCATGGCATTTTTTACAACATTCTGTTAGATGGGTATTTTCTGTTCTTCCTCATTAAATTAGATAATTCCCCCAAGTTAAGAAAGGCTGCTGTTCTGCTGTTAAAATAATTATTTGCTATTAAAGCAATTATTTTAATAGCAAAGAAGCAGACACTTAATTTGACAGACTTTTTTTTTTTCAAGTCATGAAAAAAAAAGTCTTTTTCTTCCACCACAAAGCTCACCGAGGGGAACCAAGGTGGTTATCATATAATGTAACTCTAAGAGTTTCTGAAAGGGCTAAAAATACACAAGCTTTAATTATATTCTTTTTCTGTAGCATTGGGGATGCAGGCATAAAGCCCCATTCCCACAACCTGCAGGTCACGGAAAATCTAAAAATACCTGCCTACATATGAACCTCTTCAGCATCAAGAAAAGGACAGATACTATCTGACTTTTTAAACTCAGCCTTTAGATATGGGAGAAAGAAAAAAAACCAACAGCTGGATGGTGTATTTCATGACATACATTACTTTCACATAGTTTTGTATAATTTTCGGCTGTTAAAGGAATAATTGTAAAATTACATCTTTTCTTTTAGTTAAAGCTGCTTCCTTTGCAATTCCATTCAAGAACCCTTTTTAGCATCATTGCTTAGCAAAAAAGCCTGTTACCTCAGTACTAAAATAAGCAACATATCAGCGAGTATTAACAAAAAGTCATGGCAATCTGTTTATTACAAGAAATGTTCCTGATGGAAAAAATAACTCCAAAATAAACTACTACTGTAGTTTCATTACAGTTCAATATTAGTGGTTCGGACTCAAGGACCACTGCTTAGTTTGTTTTGTACTTGATCATATTTGGTTTGACACAAAAAAATTTTGACTGAGGCGTCTTCCATTTGCAGATATAAACTTCACCCACAAGTAGTTTTCCAGACCTTATTAAAGAAATTTTCAAGTCAGACATATAGATTTGAAATCGATTCCTTGGTTCTGACAACATTTTTGAAGTATAAAAGCAGATCAATCACCATATCGATTATTTCTCTTGAAATAAAACTGGACTTGTGCTGGTCAAAAATATTTAAGAATGAAGACATCTGGAAACTTTTTTTTAAAAATAATTTTAAAAATACCCCAGATTAGAAAACAAGTTCATTACCATGGGGGGAATTCAATGGCTAATGATTGCCTGAGCTAACCTCAAGCAATGCTTCTAAATTCATGTTTTCTCTGCAATGTATGCTTTAACCTAGTAGAACTTTATTGTTCATATTTATCCACATACGCTTTTCTGGAACTGAAGTGTCTATAAAACAATATTAATCTTACATATATGGAGATATCAATTATATATGACAATGTAGATCACATTGATTGAAAAGGCAGTATCAAGCATTACACTTTTTGGGTGTTTGTGACCTATATTATGATGCAGAACAGTGTGTACTATTTAATTCCTGCCTCATTACTAGGAGTGTATATTTCTAATTAAAAGACCCAAAACAGATTCTGCAAGAAAGTTGAAACACTACCTGTGAATCTGATTATCACTGATTGAAATAATTACTTTCTCACAATATGGATTTTTAAACACATTGCACTCTTGTGTTTATTATGATAACTAGAAGGGACAGGGAGAATGAAAGGCAGGCACATAACTGCAGAATTAAGAATTGCTGCTGCCCAGTAAACAAACTGTCAGTTCAAATGGATGAGCCAGGACAGTGAAGAACCAGACTCCAGAACCCCTCCTGGATAATGGGAAGGGCAAGATGAAGATGGGAAGGGGGAATGAATACAAATATGCATGACCTATATTCAGAGAAACCAAGATACCACATGTGAAGAACTGAGCTATAGGAATGATTGGTCTTAAAAACTTTTCCAATGAAACATCAGAAGAGTTTTAAAGTTTTACTACTTGGCTTATTCAGGATGATCATGGTATGTCAGTAATATTTACAGTATCCCATCACTAATGTCTGTGTTAGCATGTAGTTTTTAGTCTATCAAAAGCAGAGATTAACCTTTAAGGTACTACCAGTAATGTTTTCAGATCAATTCTCTAAACAACATGATGGACAGCAAGATCTGTGTGTTTGTCCTATGCCCCATGTCTCCTATTTTACCCCCCTTTCTTAAAGCTTCATAGAAAATACATATTAATATTTAGCACAAGGCTTAGCTGAAGCAGTGATGGATATGACAAATTGCTTCTCTGAACCACATCACATGAAGAGATACAGCAGCTTTCTCTGCCTCCCCCATAAAGCTTAGGGCAGAGCAGCAGCTCTGGACATACTCTCTTCTGATCACAAGAAAAATAAAAATAATTAAAAGACATTAAAAAAATAAAATCACAAGATTCTACAGCTCAAGATTCTGCCTCTGTATGTTTATCAATTCTGAAACCTTCAAAATACATGTAATTCCTAGTTAGTAGTTTTAGATTTTTGTATTTATTTAGAATAGTCACCCCGTTGCTGGCCCTTTGTACCCTTCTGATTCAGAAAATTACCTTCGATGAAATCAAACATTTCAGAAACAGATGCTGTACTATAAACTTGTCCCAAGTAGTGTCTGGATGGTTGCAGGCACCCAGGAGCACCAAGTCATTTGTTTTTACCATCTGTTCTATTTCCCAAAGCAATAACTTGTATCTTTTCATCTTGATTAGGTGGTCTACTCTAGAGCAAACTCTAAATTTAAAATATGCTTGGATTTTCCCCTGCCAAGTTTTTTTAAATCTCATTTGAACTTGTACTCTCTAACAGAATATACAATCATAATTTTAGAAAATACTTATGGTCTTTTTTATGTCTACATATCATATGTGAAAAGTAACCCATTCTGACACTGTAATCAACACATCTATCCTACTGCTTAAGACATTTTACAAGGTAAATATGATTTAACAGAATTAATTCTATGTGACTTACTCTAGCATGTTTTAAAAAACCTTCTGAAATGAAGCTTCCCTCTCCTCTGCTTGACATTCATTTGAACTTTTACTTCTGGACAGGCAAGATACAGATACCTAAGTTCTCTTTAATTTCTGGTAGAATTTCACTGCTTGATTGCCCCTCCCCTCTGCTTCCATTTTGAAATGTAGTATTCTTCTACACTTCTCCCAGAGCTCTGCTTTTAATTGTATAAAAGTAACCATTCACGCAGTTGATTGAATTCAATTCTCAGACACACATGCATTCATCAAAAGCATCTTCTTCTAATTATCCTCACTCCCCCCCTCAATTTTCTTATGCAAAACTGACTGATTTCATCTTCTCCCAAGAATTTAGATCATTTTATGTGAGTCCTTTGGTTTCTTCCTACTCCAGAGGATGACAATGGCTCATCTACAAACACGCTCCAGCCACCAAAATGCAAATAGCTTCTACTGCTTTATCTTTAAATTAACACTTGGGGTTCAGAACTGAAGGTGCACCAATTTTTAAGCACGTCATTATAGGTGGAATGGACTACAAATAATCTCAACATCTTTCCACTTAGAACAAATTTATTTTTGGAGTGTTATTTGTTTTCCTTTTCCTCCTAAGCACCAGCTCCCCATGTTATTTTCATATTATATACCTTATCAAGACTTATCACTTAAGTATGGAAACACAAATGATAATTTGTTTTGGCTCAAACTTTTTTTATATAGACTAAGAAGCTTAATTTATATGCATTTGCATTTCTCTAATACTAACAAAGTTAGTTCTTTCAGTTCTGACACATCCTTTCAGCTTCATTTATCTGTTTCCCCATGTACTGTGACTGTAGTTCTGTAGTTCAGTCATGTTTCAGACTGGAACAGGCAAGAGTCCTCAATCCTAGAAACACAGGGATAGGTATCATCCTTGCTACACTTTGCAGAGGAATCTAAAGCATTCTGAAACTACAGGTCCTTTGACAGATCCATAGCTAAGTATTATAGAATAAAATGAAAAACTTAAAAAGTTTTATCTTCCTCTGTTCTGTTCAGTAGGTCAACTTCTACAACAATAAAGTTCCCTTTAGATAAATAAAAATTGTAATAGTTGTAAATATAAAAATGAGGCAAGTAATGCTTACCATGATATGATGCAATCCATAGTACATCAAAATGTCTGCTAAGGTAAAAATGTTTCCTGCAAGGTAGACTTTATCTTCAAGGTGCATGTTAAGATCCTAAAAAAGAAAAAGTCATTGTACTGCTGTAGTATTGACTCTGTGAAACAATATATTAAGGTAGTTGTTAAAAATAATAGACATTTCCTCTGGAGACCATGCATATAAAATAAACACCAGTTTTAAATTATCCCAACTCAGCAAACTGTTAAAACAAACAATATAAGAAGTGACAAGATAATAAAATAAAATATCATTCTTTGTCAGTAAGAATTTAAATTCTGGTCTCTAAACAAAGTGCTTCACATGTACCAAAATTTTTGTAAATGCAAATGCAATTTATTTTAAGATGACACTACTGAAACAGTTTCAAGTCTGTATTGGCTTCAAATCATTGAAATTCAAAAGTTAGAGAGTTGTGTATTTATTATGAGTGCAAATTCAAATATTTAACATTTGATTAATACAAAGTGCAGTCCTATGATAAAAGGACAGCATGCTGTTCTTCCAGCAGTGCAGCTGGTCAGGAAGTCTGTGGAACTGCAGTGTTGAAGAATCAGGGAAGCACACAGGGATAGTGGGGTGGGAGACAAGGTGTTTCAATCTTGATGCTGGTAACTTGATACCCATCAGCTGCTATCACTTGACACTTCCTTTTATTAATGTTGAAATTACTGCTAGCGATTCTTTGTGACTTATATTATCAATTCAGCTGCTGTCCAAGTCTCTAAGAGAGAATTTCAGCATTTTAAGAGCATCTCTCAACTGTTCCAGATCAGAGGCCATGAGGGTGGGTAGTAGAAGGCTTCCATTCAGGTTCAGTAAATAATTATTTCAAAAGTGAATTAACAGAAAGACTCCTTTTCATGGCTTTTTGTATGCAACCATTCTCTGCCAGAAAACAAGAGGGTGATAGGGTCAGTGTTGCTCAAGTTTATCAGTTCTGAGGACACAGGCATCACTCATCAGCTCTCTTCACCTGTCCTTCCTTTTCTCCAAATCTTACCTACTTGTCATCCAATTTATGCACCTTTCTTCCCCCTACCTTCCTCTAAAAAAATGTAACAATACCTACTCTAACCTAGATCCCAGCATAAGCCAGCTTTACTTTTACAACATTATTTACAGACATCTACAAAAACAGTTTCTCAGCTTTTCCTTGGATTTGGAAACTCCTCTTATCTGAAGAAAAAAAAAGTGCACGCCATCTGCTTAAGCCACTCCCTCCCCCTGCCCTAGAAACAGAGGTAAGCAGCTTAAACGTAACGAACATTTTCAAAAATTCGAATTTTTCAGTCTCAACTACAGCACATTCCATTTTCAGACAACACTTTATTGAAAAAACAAATCTTGGGCAAGGGGAAGGGGGTTAATACTTCGTGAACATTTACAAAATACTATTTGGCCTTAAGCATGTTGCACTTTTTGTGGTTACATAATTTTACTGATATAGGGATTTCCTATAATGCATATATTGAAAATAAACCAAGTCCAAAACACAAAACTAGAATGCTGAGACTTCAAGACATCTAACCTCGCATTTGTTTTTGACAAGTTCAACTCCATTAAGCCACCTTACTATTCTTTGATAACCTCTTCATAACAGGACTCCTGTACTTCTGTAATATTTGAACACCCCCATGTCTGCTTTGATTTCTTCTATTAGAGCAAATCAGGGAAACATATTAACCCCTGCACAGCTAAAATTCTGTAAGGTCAACTGCCCCTGGCTATGTAGCTTCTTTTCCTTAGACTGGTTTACTGCTTTGTTCATGTTATTTAGTGCTCAAATTACCTCAACATGTAACTACAGTTCTGTGGAATTTCCTACTCACAAAACAAAGGCAAATCCAACGTTAAGAAGGAAAAACTTGCAGGAAGAAAACACCCCAAACCTAAAGATCTGCTTACTAGTAAAAAAACACCCACAAACTTGTCATTTTGAAACAAAGTCTCTGACCAGCATTTTTCATTTCAATTAACCAACCCCACATGCATTATAATAAAAACTAACACCACAGAAATTATACCTTCTCCCCCTCCTCCCCCATTCTTCTTAGCTTAGGGTATGGAATCAGGATTTTGCAAAGTAAAAAGCTCATCATCTCTGAAGTTACCATTACCACAGTTATTTCCCTGCTGAAAATTTTTGATTTCTGCATCAAAGAAATTACAGCATACTAATTCTGAGTTTTATATTGCATGTGTACACTCAAAAGAATCATCAATTAAAAAAATCCTAAAACTTTAAAGGCAAGGTAAGCCATTATAGCGTGAAGAATTCTTTATTCTGGTTCATCAAATTTTATGAAGTCAGTTAACTGAGCAAATTAAATTTGACAAAAATGTTTTAGTCTTGTATAAATTAGCATTAGTTTACAATTCTGGTTTTGAACGTGTACCTTCCTCCCCTAAAATAAAGACAGATATTCTAATTTCATTCTGCAAGTCATGCTAATTCAGAAACACCATATTTTTTTCAAGTGCATTAGGCACATGTAGTTAATCCTGCCTCGTGGTTTGTGCTACCCATGGATGATTGTACTACTGGCTAATAACCAAAAGCGCTAAAATTCCTGAAAGTCAAGTTTTCTTAAGTGACAATAGTATTAAAGTGAACCAGTGCTCCTGTTCTGGAGAGATTAATGAAAATATGAACAAAAAACTGTATCGAATTTCTATCACATGCAGGAAATTCAGGTCTGCTGGCTGTCACCTGAATCACTCGTCTTTCTACTTACATGAATTCTGTTATAAATACATATTAGAGTATTGGCTTTTAGCAAATACTAGGGTGGATACTATATGTGTGGTGTTGAAATGGTTTTTAAGATACAGTTTTCTTTAGGAATAACATAGGCTGATAAAGTGTCTTTGTAGTAAGTGAAGACACCTGCTACTGATACACCAGTTACCAGCACCGATTGTCTGCAGAAATTGAAGACTATAGCCCAAATTAAGACTGGTAAGAAAAATAAATCAAAACCACAGCCAAGAAACAGGCATGTTCTAAAAAGGTGGACTCAAGGAGTGGCCATGTAAAACAGTTTCTGGAATATGGAAAATAGTTTATAGAAAAGTTTGAGAATGTATGATAGGTCTATGAACATGCAACAGGGTGATGAATTTAAGGGGTGGCTCCAAAACAGCAGGTGTGTTCTTGGCTGAATGCCAAGCACCCAGCTGTTATAACCTTTTGCTTTATTGTCTGTCTCTTATTGTCTTTTATTACACCTTTCAAAATCTATCAGGAAAGTGAACCTCATTTTTCACAAATTCCATATATACAAACCCAGGATTAAAAGACTAAGATGGTCTTGGAAGTTGCTGGTAACTACATAAACTTACTGTTGCATTCCCTCAGGAAACTCCTTCTCCAATTTAAGACACATACTTAAGGCATAGCTGCATTACAATGCATTAACATACAATGAACAACTGCAGAAATTCAAGCATCATTTTTGGGTATGAGGGGGAGAAAAGTAACAGAAAGAAGAACTATTGTATTATTTACGGACTAACTGATTGATTTCCATTTGCTTGTTCTATGGGAAAAAAAAAAATCCAATTTACAGCCTCTATCTAGCAACAGTTGAACACACCCCATTCAGAGCACACTTCTGAGCATCACCCAGCATTTCCTACTGCCTGTTAAATGTGCACTCCAATGGCCCCTAATCCATTTGATCTGCTCAGGCCGCTGAGTCCTGCCAGTCACTGCCAGTGGCTCAGAGACAGCTCAGGAGCTTCCAATGGACATAATCACACTGATTTTTGTTCTGGATATTTTGCTCACAACACCCTGCTGGCACATGTGCTTCCCTTACACACAGCAGCACGTCCTGCCCTTTCAGTCAGCAAGATTCTCGAGGTCATTTATGCCCTAAATGCTTTTGAATTCCCATGCAAAGACAAAAAGCTGAGCACTCCCAAATGCTCCAGGAAAGCCCCTGACAATGCAGAACCCAAGAAAGGGTTTCTGCAGCCACATGAAAGAAAAGCAAAACTACACTTTTGGTACATAGACATGTTTGTAATTCTCATGCAAGACTCTTCTCTCTAACTGGCAAACTATGAGGTAAACGTGGTATGGAAGAATATTACATTACTGAGTTTCCTGTAAAAGACAGAAGAAAAATAATCAAGAAATGTTTCAATAATAAAAATTCAAATCTTTAAACCTGTAAGTGAGCAAAAATATCCTGCTGCTAACAGAAGAGATAAAAAAGTGAACACAAAATTGAAGTTTGAAAAGTGATGCTGGACAAGCTTGCCAAAGCAGGAAAGCATCCCATTCAGTCTCAAAAAACAGTGTACAGAGCTGTGGATTAATGAGCAGGGCATGGATTAACCTGCTTTTTTACCTCTTGAAGCAGTAATTTCTCAAGCAAACACATTAAATAGAAATTACAGCTCTCTTATTCAGATTACTAATTGGATTTCATGATACAGCCAGGCAGCACAGGAGACTGGGATAAAGCTAATCGAAATAATGGAACATCTAGTATACACAGAGATTCTTAGTTATCACTATCCTTCAGAGACCAGAGGTTTCTCCATTTCTGTGGATGCTGAATTTAACAAGCTACTAGTAATTTGTTAGAGGTTTCTTAAGATGGGGTGTGAGGGGGGGAAGAATCCTCAGGTTTAAAATACCTAAAACTGATAAAGCAAAGACATTAAAATCTCCTGAAGAGAATTCAATAACACCTAAGCAGAGATTTGATGGCCCAGAGTTTCTCAGTTCCTTCCATGAGGAGCAGAAAAAACACTAGTCATCCTGCCTGACAACTCAGAAATTTTCTTTTTTTTCCTATGAAGCTTAATTTACCAGTAACGAATACCAAAGAAACAAAAGATTATACTTTTTTATCCTGTGAAAAAGAAAGTTAGTATAATGAATTGGATATTATGCTCTCACTGCTATTGGCATTCATCATTCCTACAGATCTGCTGAGGAACAGATTTGGCGCAAAAGTACTGATCCCATTTATTTTGTCAAGTAGAAAAGCATAAATTAAAATTAGACAAAGCTCAACAAGCCCTTTACTGGCCCATTCTGAACACTGTGGGATTTGCTCTGGATGAATATAAAAATTCTGGTTGAGATGAACTGTTTCATCATTTTTTTCCAGCCAAGTAACAGCTTTAGGCAACATGTTAGTAAGAACAATTTAACAACCTATTTTTGTAAAGCAAACAGAAAATCCTTCCCATTCAAATTAACAAACATGAAAACAGTAATTTACTGGCAGTTTGTGGAACCACATCAGTTAAGGGTTAAATAGAGGCAGCCTAAAGTTTATAGCAGAAGTCACTGAACTGTTTTTGGCACAGCTTATTATAAATTGTGGCTCTAGGCTGCAACTGTCCTAAGATTCCTATTGTGTATTCCACACACGTTGTAAAACTACAGCCTCAGACTTCCCTTACTATTTTAGTTTTTCTTTCCTTTTTTCTTTTCCCACCCATACTCCCTTTTGACACAGTATACTTTAATGGTAGGCTCCCCCTTTTCTGATTAATCGTGGTGGCAAGAGAACAAATTACAAAAAAAAAGCCCTTAATTGCTATACTATGAAATTATTAGTGCTGAAACAATTCTACAGAAGCCTTGTGTTAAAATAAATTCTGGTTATTCAATATTTGCTAAAAAGAATTCACAGAAAAACTTTTAAATGCACTTAAGGGCAGAGAGTCTCTCTCAAGTAACCCTGATTGTCTCTCAGCAAGGAAATTTTGCTTTGTTTGGAAAGACTTGATTTATTTACATATTTGTATTTCAGTGTACTATCTTTTCTACACAACCAGTGTCACTAAGGCCAAAGCTAAAAAGAGATCCCAGCTGCAGCAGGAAACTGCCATATCTCAGCATTTGGTTTTAATGCTGCAATGCAGTTCTGCAAACACTCACACATATCTGCTGACACTGCAGGTATCAGCATTAAAATCATCCTGAGCAGACGAATTTTGTTATAACAAGACAGAAAACTTGCTTTTGGTTTTTATATGATAGAAAGGCAAGAAACGTAAATGGAAGTTAGTTACTTGTTCTCATACTGTCTCCTCACAGTTTGGGAGAACAAAAAGTTTCAAGTTTGTTCAAAGAATGACTGAAATTGTGTTACACTTGTCATAAAACTTTAGACAACAGGGACCTCCAAGGGCCATCTCATCATATCACAGCTAAACCTGAAGTTAAATCCTGGTTAGTCAATGCCTCCTTCAATAAAGATCTAAAAATCCTACCGAGTAGATAAGTTTTCATGCTGTATCTGTAGAGTAACCATGACTGTAAAGGTTTTGATGGCATTTGCAAATAGAAAGTAAGAGCAGATATGTTGCAAAAAGAGAAAAACAGAAGCAATGTAAACAAACTCATGATTAGCCAATGGAAAATATTCCCCAGATACAATGAAACCAATATAACTCAGATTATTTGGGGTTCAAGTGAGAGAAATGGTTTGTCAGGATTTTCACTTTAGTAGGTAATGCAGATATGACAGGCCTTTAGAGCAAGAGGGCTGTCACCTCAAAGAGTAACAAAGTTTTGTTTTGTATCATTTTAAGATGCATTTTCCTTGATTTTAAGTAACAGAGTGTTAATTCTGCTTCAGTATATCTTTGGTTTCTGCACACCTTGCTAGAGCCAGAAGTATTAGGACTCTGCCAGCTTCAAGTAGAGTCAACCTTGCTGCTCACAAATTTCTAAACTCAGACTTCACTGGAAGCACTGAGCAATGTAACTCTCCATCTAAAACATACTTTCTAAACTAGAAAAAATAAGCACTTTAAAAACTGATCAAATTTCACTGCTCATTTATACACTTTAAGCACTCTGTAATCAGTGCTTAACAGTGTAAAGCAAATTTTCCCTTCACGTTGTGCCCACAAGACTGCAAAAATACTGATTACTATTAGTTGCAAGGAGTAAGGGAAATAGAGTAAGTTTTGCTATCTGCTCCTTGTCATCTAACTGCTCAAACAACAAGGCAGATCCCCGAGATTCTCTTTTCTGCTCCCACCTGTTTAAAAGGAAGTAAGGTTCCACCTACAAGAAAAGTTTAGCAACAGCAGACCAAGGACTCCACACAAAGTAGCTCAATGTGAAGGACAGTTTTGTAGAGGTTTCTTTATGATTTCACTTTTCACACACAATTCTGTCCAGTACCTCCTTTTAGCATCAAAAACAAATATCACAGCATCAAGTATGGTTTGCACCCCATAATTGCCATATCATTAAGAACAGCTCTTAAAACCATTAGGGAAGTGCTATCCTGGAATACAATACCAACTTGCTTATAACCAAGGGTTTCTGAAGATAGTAAGAAACTGGCGCCTCACACAGCTGAACAGTCTCCAAACTGTGTGGAACACCCTTCATAATTTACAGCCATTGAGCACTGCAAGAGCTCTGCTTCATGCATTTTACAGTTTTAGCTATTTTCCCATTTCAGGATGTTGGGGTATTTTTGTCAATAAAAGTGAAAAGCAGCAAGAGAATAAAAGTCTGTACTTAGTGATACTGTCAAACCCATAGCACTTGTTGAATTTTATTAACTGTATGCTCATACACACATTAGCACTAATCTTCTTCAAAGTCCAGTCACTCCAAAATTCAGTGGCAAGGTAATTAAGTGCTCCTTACCTTCAGAATTGTTCTAGTATCTTCCTTACTGGAGCCTCCATTTACCCGGGTCACTCTGTATTCCAGCCACTGCTGCACCACAGCCTTCTCCTCGGCAGTGCTTCCCAGCAGCTGGTCTTTCCTAGCCTGCCTCACCAGGTGGGCAGCAATGGTCATCAGCCCCGTCAGCCCAGGGCCATTGTTGGTTTGGAGAACAGGAACCTGGAAGTGGAAACACAAGTGCAAGGCTAAACAAATAATTGAAGAAAGCAGTCTCTATATGAATGGCTATTGATTTTTTATATTTTCTCAAAAGGACCTTTGAAGCAATTTAGAATCAGAATTTAGAAGCAATCACGGTAAAGGTGGTACCATCAAAACCAAGTCTGTGTTCACTTTTTGCTCTTTGGGGTATTTTATTTTCAATTCTTACAGAAGAACATGAACAAACCAAGACACCTTTAGCTCCAATTAAGCAAATTCTGCCAATATTAGGCAGAAATAGCATTGCTTGATCTAACACTGGCAGAAATCTTATTAACAGGCTTCTAACTAATCTCCAAATTCAGGACTCTGACTTAAGACTGTGAAGTCAGTAGCATCTGACCTCTCTCTGAGCAAGCAGGATGCAGTAACCACACCCCCTTAAAAGCTTATTCCTACATCCTGCACCATTCCAAAATGCCCTGAACAGCAGCAGTCAGGAGCTCACTGGTACCAGCAGGACAACACAACACACCTCCAGCTTTAGTCATGGTGTCTTTGTGAGTGACAGCAGCATGTGTTCAACTGTGGGAAAGGAAACTGAACCACCACCTCAAGAAATGAAGTGAGTACAATACTATTTTTGTAGTTGTATCAAGAGTCTTTCACTACTATTAAGCATTCAGCCAGAAAAACTACAGACAGACCTAGTTACTTGAATTTTTCACCCTTATGCTTTATGGTAATAGCATTAAATACCAGCTGGACTGTAAAATAATTAAGGCAGCTTTTGCAACCAAAGAACACATAGATATTCAGGACTCTATTCATAAACAGTGAATTTTAAAAAACCCAAAACATAAGGCAACTGCAGAGCTTCATTTCTCAATTAACCTTCTCCAGGGCAAAGGGCTCACAAATTTGTGACACTCCCAGCTCTATACGGCATTTTTCATGCTTCAGGTGCCTCTTAAACCACGGAACCTAATGCTTCCATACAAACTTTGAAACATTAAAACATCTAGACCCATAGAATCATCAAAGTTGGAAAGGTCCTTTAAGATCATCCAGTCCAGCATCCACCCAGCACTGCCACTGCAGCCCCTAAATCATCATCCAGCGCCCCATTCAGACACCTCTTAAGCATCTCCTGAAATGGATACTCCACCACCTCCCTGGGCAACCTATTCCAATGCCTCAGCGCCAAAAGAGGGAAAATATTTTCTAACATCTAATCTGAATCTTCTTTGCCTCAGCTTAGGCCATTTCCTCTGGTCCTCCTGCTGCAGGCACAGCAGATGGACTGGCTCCCACCCTACTACAACCTTACATCAGGTAGAAATATTTAAAAAAAATAAAATATTTAAGAGCAACACGTCCTCAGTACAGACATCTTCCTATTATTAAAAGAGCACATTTTTCTTCCCATGTAATTTAATCAAGATAGCACAGAAATAACTCACACAGGCATAGGGAAAAGACAGTACTGAAAGAACAAGTAAAAGTCAAGCCGAAATCCCTTCCACGACACAAGATGGTCGTTCCCACAAGCAGAGGGAAGGAGTTTCCAGAACCTACAGGCTCACAGGCAGCGAGGCCCTACAACATTCACAATACATGTGGGTAGGTGAGGGAAGGGTGAGGAAGGGCTGGAGGGAGCACACGTGAGAGCCTGCTCAAGGAGACGTCGGCTGGTATCTGAGGGACCGCAGCCACGGCCACATCGGTGTCTGAGGGGAATTGCCAGGGAGGCGGGAAGGGAAGCTCGGAGGGAAGCAGCCATTGGGGAAAGGAGACCAGAGGACGCCCGCCTCCCACCCGCGTCGCCACCGCCACCCGCTCCAGGCCCCTCCTCGCTCCCTTCACCTTCCGCTCCCCCTGGACGCCGTACTTGTTCCCGCCCGGCAGCCCCAGCAGCCGCTCCAGCAGCTCCAGCTCCTCCGCGGCCCGCACCGCTGCCGCCATCTTGCTCGGCGGGACACGCGGGACAGGGAAGGAGGGCGGCAACAACCGCTCTCCCCATTGGCGGGCAGCGCCACGGCTCCGCCGAAGGAAGCGCCACTGCCATTGGCCCGCAGGGGTCGGCCAGCCAATCAGAAGCCAAGAGAGGCTCCGCGTTGAGCCGCTCGGGGCGGAGGGAAGAGCGGCGGGTCACGGGCAGCGCATGCGCAGTTGCTCCCGCACGTTCCCGGCCGCACGGTGGGCCCGGCGGGCGCGCGCCAAGCCGCGCCTCCGGGGCGGGGCAGCCGTGAGGGGCGGAGGCGGCGGGGCCGCCTCTTTTCCCAGCGCGGCGGGGCGGGCGCGGCGCGGAGGTGTGCCGGCCCTGGGTGTCACGGGTTCGGTTGGTTTGGAAAAGACCTTAGAGATCACCGAGTCTGTTCTGTGACACTGACTGCCACATCCAGTCTGTCCTTAAATACCTCCAGAGATGGTGACTCCGCCACCTCCCCGGGCAGCTCATTCCAGTGCCTGATCACCTTTCCTGTGGGAAAATTCCTCCTGTTGCCCAGCCTGAGCATCCCCTGGTGCAGCTTTAGGCCATTTCTTCTTGCTCTGTTGCTGGTTGTCTGGGAGAAAAGGCCGACTTCCACCTGGCTACAGCCACTTTTCAGGGAGTTTTGGAGAGGGATAAGGCTCCCCCTGAGCCTCCTCTTCCCCAGGCTCGACACCCCCAGCTCCCTCAGCCGCTCCTCACAGGACTTGTGCTCCAGACCTTCTCCTGGGCTTCTCGGGAGCCACTGCACCACTTCTGTCCATCCGTTCGCCTGTCCTGCCTTCCTCCACCTGGCGAATCTTGATCTCGTTGTCCAAGTGAAGCCAAATTTAGTAGGGGAGCTGAAGTTTTGTGAAGAGCTGCATCACTAGGGGTTTTGTGAAATGAAAGATCAGCCAGAACCAAGTTGCTATCCAAGGGCATCAAAGGAGAAGGGATAAAAGCAAGGTTAAGAAAATCATCCTAATCACCACTGTTAACAGTAGTAGTGGAGTTAAGAAATAAACCCCCAAAAATCTCAGCTGGCCATGAAATAGCCTGATTTAACTGCACTTTAGTGTATTTGAGATTTGATGAAGACGTGATTTAATCACCTTTCCAATGGAAGATACTCTGCTGCAGATGTCACACTTTTATGTCTGATCATAAATATTAGGAATTAAAACAATTTTAGATTTCCAGGCTTATTTGTTCAGAGTATCAAAGCACAATTCTTGATCGAAGACACCAACCTAGACAGCAAATGAACATTTTTTACTAAAAAGAATGAGCTAGTCTTGTCCTACTACTGACATTTTCACAATACAGACTCATGGCTATCACTGCGTTAGTCATCTCAGATAAGATGATCCTGACAAATGTCCTGTTTCTCCAGTGAAACCCTTTGTCTTGATACAAGGTGACATTTAGATTTGTGCCTTCTGTTACAGAAAATGTCTGAAAGTGGACACTGAGCCTTCCTCTGGCTTGGGATCAAATCTGAAATTTGGAGTGGATTTTTAAGCTTTGTAAGATCTTTTATATTAATGTCTGCAAAACACTTAATTAAAAAAAAAAAAAAAAACCAACCAAAACCAAAAAACCTGCCTTGAAAACGGCCTTGCTCTTTGCAGAGCTTTTTAACATTAATCAGCTCCTTTCTTTAAGCAATATTTTGTAATGATATTGCTGCAATAGTGTTCCAGCTCTGTAATATCAATGAATGATCTAAAACTGGACAGAAAAGCTTCCTTTTCAGTAGGAAAATTGAAAGAAAAGCTTTGCTCCTTTTTGAAAGCTAGTTGATAGTTTAATTATTGAGCAATTTTGCTTTTGATAATGAACCATCAATCAGTAAATATATGCCTACGCTGGCAGGTTGTTTTATTTATTTATAATTTTTAGATGCTTTGGAACCTAGAAGATGTGATTTACCCTTGTAAAATATTAGCATTGATGTGTTGAAATATCTATCAGTTAAAATAAAAAGGTCACAATTTTGGTCAGATGAAACCTGGGGGTTGTTGAGTGGTTGCTTGTTTGTTGTTTCTTTTTTTGTTATGACTTTCCTCCCTCGAACCTCAAAGTTTTAAAGACCTTGGAAAAGGAGGCTTCATAAATTAGATGGAGGAGATTAACTGCTTACGGTTGTGCAGTAGTTTCCTCTTGATAGCAGTGTTTAGCAAAGTCTCTTTCCCTTTCTTTTTCTGGGCACAGTTCTCCCTTCATTCCATTAGGTGGAGCTTTGTGATTAAGGCTGCAGGAGAAACTTGCTTCTGAGTGCAAAATAATTCACCACGAAATGGCTGGGGGAGGAGGTGAGCGAAGCCTTCTTTGCTTAGAGGTATCGTTGTCCTGTACTCAAGCTCGAGACAAAAAATCTGAATCAAGACCCTCACATACAAGGAAAATAAATTGAAAAATCGATTCTGTCAAACAGGGCCCTGCTCTAATCTGCTGTTGTCATAGTCAAGTTCCGAATCTAAAATACCTTAGGTTATAAATTAAATGTCAAATATAATTAATTTGGCACTTGAAACATGAAGTGGATGACTGTCCTTTGGAGAAAGCCTGACAGCTTTATGTATGTCACATTGGTATCTGTTAAAACAAGCTTCACATGCCAGATGATCCTTGTGTGAATCACATTGCTGTTAGCTGTACCAGAATTTTGTCGATGGAATAAGTCTCAGAACAGTTTTCTCCTTAATTGTCTTAAGCTCTTGCAAGACAATATAAATCAAGTGTCATCTGCATCATCTGTGCAGAATAGTGGTTTTATCATACATCAAATAAGCAATTTATTTCTTATTCATTACTACAGAAGCTATTGTTGAATATTTACATACAAATCTATATTTTATACAAATGGAGAATGTGTTCTGCCCTGTGCCTTGAACCCACTGCAGTTACAATTTGAATCCAGTTTTCCTTCCATCTTCTTAATTTCAGCAACAGTGGCTGTGGCCCTACCATCCTCTTCCACACGGAGGCCAAGGTTATAATTCAGTACCACTCCTTCCTCAGCCCACTTCTTTGGGGTGTGGAAGTCTTGTTTCCATGGCCTCCTCCCCTTGCCCCAAACCAGAGGCAAAGAGGTCTTTTTCACCTTTGGTGTTTTGTGTCCTTGCTTTGCACCTTTTGGCTTATTTATTCACAGGTACCCCCAGGGAGGTGGAGGAGGCAGGTTTGCCCAATGGACACTATTACACAGTTGTTGAAATAAAAATGTCAGTTTACCATGTTATTTCCCACTAACAGGACCAGTAGGACCTTCCTAATCCAAACCTCATAAAAATTCCTTGAGCAGGATGCTGCAGCAAGGTTTCACCATTAATTTTAAAATGTGAGTAATAACTTGGCTAAATGTTTGTGGGTGATACACTTTACACTACTGGAGTGATCAGGATATTAATTTAGCTTAGGAGGAAAAAAAAGAAAGAGACTGAGACCATGCTGCTCATTGAAATGAGAGGAACTTGTGCAGACAAACTGAAAGATCCAGACTTATTCCTAGTTCTTGAAGAGGCTGAATGAAGCAAAGATGAAACTGACTTTTTTTTCCCTCCAAGTGCTCTTGGAAAATCGAACACAGGAAAAGAACGATTCTTGTAACAGCCAACTCTTCTCTTCTTCAGCTTCTCTTTTTTTCTGCTCAACCCCATGCTCTATAAGAGCCCTAGGTCTGTGTTAAAATTTAGCCATTCCTGTATGTGTCAGGCAGAAAACAACTCCAAAGAAATATTTTCAACCTAAGAGGCATGCCAATTTTTTCTTTTTGTCTCATTTCCACTAGGATACACTGACAAAAGGACTGCTAGTTAGAAGCCTTTCTGCAGGCAGAAACTCAGAGAGGTTACTGTCCCAGCAGCTGATTTTAGCCTAAGTGCATATTGAAGGAAACAGGGAAGGGAACACTGCTGTGTGATTACTGCTGTGATAGTGCACCACCAAAAGCAGGGAAAGGCAGACTTGCCATACTTCTGAGAATACTGACCTCATGCAGATGTATGCCTTAATTTAGCAAGAGATGCATATACTTGTATTCCTCTCAGTCAGAGCAGCAACAGGATTTGTCACTGACCACAATAAATTAACTGATTTCTTTTTCACTTCTGTTCCATGGAAGACAATTGCAAGTCACGGTGCTGCCCAGGCACTGCAGTGAGTTAAGGTCATCTTAGCTGCAAGACAGGGCCAGATCCACAGGCAGGATAGCTGCATTACTGCATTGCTGCATAAAAGCTAATTAGCCCAGGTGAGAGAAAATCAGCTCCACACTGCCATGCCTAAAGTGTTCCCAGATCTGACTTGCTTGTGCATAGCACAAAGTTCCCTGAACTTTGTCTCTTAGAGGCATATCTGCACTTGGATCTCAAAATTTGGAAAACTAAACAACCGTTGAACATAGGTGACAGTTTGGGTTTGATAATTCCAAAATAATTTTGACTGTTTTCCGTCCAATTCTATTTCCATTTGATTTGGAGACCAATCAACAGAGTGTGTGTGTATTCATAAACAAATAAATTAATCTATAATTAATCTATAAAAATTGTCACATTGATGTTCCTTTGGAGTATTTTTTTTGACAGAAAGACCAGGTAACTTTATTCTTCAATAAGGAAAAAGTAAACTCTTAACCACTGATTATTATGAGGTTTTTTTTTTCCCCTGAGACAAGCAAATTTGGACCTACACAGAAAATTTACTGAAAGTTATGTAGAGACATATTCTGCTCTCAGCTTCATTCTCTTAATTCAAATTTACTATCCTTTATTTCTCACTTGCCTTCCAAATTCGAAGATACCATTAAAGAAAAACAATCAATATTGCTGGGTGTATGGAAATTCAGACTTACTAAAAATGGCACAGAAGAGAGCAAGCTGGTGTCTGAGGTACCAACCTGAATGCTGAGGTTTGGTTCAGCAGGGGACCACTGTTCTTTTCAGCAGTCGTGTGTATCTGGCACATGCAGTTCTGTCCCTGACAGCTAAACAGATGACGCAGATGACAGATTGTAAAAGTGCTATACCTGGGAAACTACACCTGGTTTATTACGTGGAAATGCAGTACATTTGGTTGTGAAATATAATCTGCTGCTTCTTTTACAGATAAATAAGTGCTGTGTTTAGATTATTGTGTTTTTGAGAACATGATCATTGTAAGTGAATTGCTGCTGTCAAGAAGCTGTTTTTAGGAGGTTTGCCCTACTTACCTAATGCAGAGTCCTGGGATGAAAATGTTAATCTATTTCAGTGTGCCCTATCAGTAACGTGCCACGTTTGTCCAGACTAATTCTGTTCTTTGTTCTCCAGCTATGGCTGTGCTGAGCTGGAAATATGTCCTGAGTATACACTAGATGGCAGGCGGGTCAGGGGGCTGGAAGCGAGCCCTGCCCATTCATCACACAGCCCTCTCTCCTGCCTCCAAAAGTTGGTCTTCCCCAGGCCTCTACAAAGCACATTTGGCTTGCTGTACTGCATATGAGTGTGCAGTCAGCGGACTAGAAGCTGATCTAGCCCTCTGCCCACAGGATGCTAGGCCATGTTGTTTCTGACAGATTTGCTTTTGCCTTTTAGCCAGCAAGGAGAAGATGCCCGATCAGTAACAGCTCGATCAGTAGCAGCTGTTGTTGAGAATAAGGCTTGTGTTAGAGAAGTGGATGTGTTAAAGAAGTGCTGTCAGCACCTGAGGCAGGCTCTGATGGCTTGTCTTCAACAGTAGACTCCTGTATTTGCCCTGCAGGAGACGATGGCAGCTTGTCGCAAATTTTTTGTAGCAGAACATCTTTCCAATGCTATGTGATGCCCCAGGATGAAAGATGCCCTCAACGTTGCCCTTAAAGTGGTGATCTCATTGCAATGCCAGTATGTACAGCCTTGAATACATTAGTGCTTACTGCAGGATCCTTTGGGAGCTGTCGTGACACAAGGTCAAATTCAGCCCTCATGTAAACTTGTGGTGCTCGCTTGACCCACAGCTCTGTCACTGTAACAGAAATGTTGTCAGCTTTCAATTCTCCCGATGTCCTTGAGGAAAGGGTGGATTTGAAAGGGGATGTCACATCACTATCAGATTATGCTAATCTCATAGGTGAGTCTCACAAGGCTCTAAGAATGAATAACATTTTAAAATAGTCTTTCCTATAGTTCTCTGTTTTTCCATTAGTGATAGTTGTAGGAAAGCCATAAATGGCCGTCAGTTGCTGTTCCTGTATCAGACAAAAAGTTTCCTCAATGCTGAGTTGTAGTCAGATGCATTTAGGATTCCTGCTCTGGTATGAGAATTCCTGAATGGGTGTACCTCTTCAGATTTTAATGATCAAGTATTCTTCAGATTTTAAGGACACAGCTACTCTACAGACAGACTCATGCTAGTGCAATTATCGATACAGATAAAACAAGTGTCTACTGAGGATCTTGGGTAGTCTCTTATATCTGTTGCTGTAAGAGCAGGGCTCAAGTACTTCCATAGAAGCAAGACAGTTTTTTATTGCCAGCTCATCTAAATCTAATCAGCACATCTCTGGATATTAAATGGTGGATAACATGCTTGTTTTTCCTACACTTTTCTCTAAACTACTGCTGCTTGTGGCTCTGTATCGGTTGAGAATTATGGAGAAACAAATGCTCATGTAGTTTCAAATGCCTTGCTGAGTAGTGAAATAGTTGGGATTCTTGAGAGCAGCAATGGGAAAATCTCACTTTGAATAAACTTTTGAATAAACGTGTATATTTTAGTGTTTAGATAATGCAGTAGTTGAAACAGTAATTAAAAAAATAAATCAGATTAAGATAGTTCCTAATCCAACCATCTCACACTTCCTAGAGTAGAGTGCCTCCACATTTTCTCTAATAGGACAGGAATGAGCAAATACTACACACAAGCACATTTGTCTTTTCTTCTTTTTGAGTCACTTTTTGAGGAATCACTCACTAAAACTAGGAAACATTTCAGAACAGGAAAATGAGAAAAGAGCAACAGAGACTTGACAGAGTGAATAGGTAGGTGTATTTATACAGACATGAGCGCCGAGAGGCTGCTTCCTTGAGCAGCAACCAGCCTCAAAGGAAAGAAACCCTTCCTCCTGCAAATGTGGTTTGAGACAAGTTGCATGAGGCCAACAGGAGAAAAAATCAGGTAACAACCAGAAAAAATGAAATTATGGAGCTAATGACTGACGAAAGTTTGAGTTCTCTTTCATATACACAGGGTTTATTTGCAGCAAAGCCCCCTGAAGCTGGTATTGCTGGTGAAAGTAAATGTGAAGTAAAAAATGAAGGCTCCTTCATTTGTTCTCTGCTTCTCTTTACTCCATCTCTTTCAGCTTTTAATTGCTGGCAACATAAACCTACAAAGTAAACAAACAAATTAAAAATATTTAAAAATTGGTATGCACCAGTATATTTTATAACACTTTAATGCGTATTTTACCAGTAAAGCAATTTTCTGAAAGGTAAAATGTGTTTGGAATATAAGTTATAGACCCAGCCCAGCATCAGCTCTGTCTGTGGGAGGCTGCCTTTGTGAAAGGAAATTTACATTTAGCTTTTGGCAAGTGGGTTAGTTTGACATTACCACGTACATCACTTAAAGGGAAATCTGTATTAGTATGGAGATGTCGGATGAAGCTCTGCCACTGAGATTCATGGCACTTTACCCAGGATTACAGGAAGGAATTACACAAAAGCCTTATGAGTTTAAGAATTTCTGGTTTTGTTGACCATAACCTATGAGTTTGATAAAGGATCTACCAGAAGAAAACGGTCACAAATAGAAGATTATCTCGTTGTCCAGCGCCTCCGCAAAATCACTCAATTCCTTCTTTTCCTGGGTGCTAGGGTGGTTTTTGGTTTTGGTTGGGTCTTGTTTTTTAAATTTCGATTTTTGTACTGATCTCTCCTCCTTTTCCCTGTCGCTCCCTGCAGTGATCTTCAGTCTTGCTTCTACTCTCGATCCAAAACTTGTCAAAATCATTTATGGTGAGACAGACTTTTTTAAAAACATTGAGTGCTTATTTACTGCTGTTTTGGAAAGCATTTTGTGGATGTGAGGAGTGAGGATTATGTGATGATGAGTATTTGAATCGATTACAGCAAGAAGTATAATGCAAAGGAAGACAGCTACGGTTATAAGCTGCTAGGTGTTGTTCAACACATCAGTGACATTTTGAAATATCTGATTTAGAATTATTTGAGCCTGTAGTCTGGGGGACTGTAATAGACTTTTACTCCTTTGGTGCTCCCAGAGATTCAGATGGTGGTTTATAAAATATACACATAGATCAAGTGGTTTGAAATTCAGACTGATTTTTTTTTTTTTTTTTTTTTTTTTTTGTGTGGGAAAAAGGAATAAACCCACAAAACACTTTCATTTAAGGCCAGTTCCTGCCAGCAAGGGAAATTTAATCCACTCAAGCCACCAAATCATTGAGTACATTTATTCATTAAAGTAATCAATCAGTGGAAATAGGTTTTTCTTTTTATATATTAAATGGCAAAAATGATGAGTTCATAAAAATGTCAAGAAATTTTCATCTCTGCTATCTCTTTTCTAAGGTCAGCTGTCTTCAAACGTATTATCCCATTTGTGGGAATCTTACTTATTCTGTCTTTCTTGTAGAAAGCTGAGCATTGAGTATTACACAGAGATTAAAATTGAGTAGAAACTATAGAAAATGTCAAACATAGCAGAAATCATGACACTTGCTCTTTTGACTAGGCACAAAAGCATCAACAGTTGTTAATTTTTGAAGCTAGTACTCTGGCAGTGTTACATTAATACATCAGTCACAGTAACTTCTTGTTTACATTTTTGCTAGCATCTACAAGTTTGTCAAGATCTATTGTCTCTTTCCTTTATGCAGTTGGCTTCTTTTATTTTGACAAATGGATCCTTGCCAAGAAGTTATGTATGTGCCTTGCATATCATCATTTGGAAGCAGGAGACAGCATTGGGATTATCATTTTTCTCTACCATTTATAATGCAGTCTGCTTCTTTGAGATCTTTTAGTGGAAAAGACCGGATGAATAAAAACATCAACTGTCCATTTACAATCGGAAATAAAATTACATGCATTGTTTGCCTGACTCATTCTAAACGTAGAAATTAAGCTCCTTTTATTTTGGGAAACATGAAGGTTTGTCTTTGAGCTCTTGTCCATTTAGGAAAGAAGGAATGTAAAGTGACCAACTGCATCATGAAATCAGTGTCTTATATCTGTAGACAGTCCTTTAAGACAGACTAACCCAAATTTATGAAATACTCTTTAAGATCTCTGAGTGAGAAACCTTGCAACAATTATAATGATTCTTAACCTCAAAAATGTTGCTATAGGTAAGGAAGAGATGAAATAAAAGGCATTGCCAATATTTTGTGTGAAGTAGCAATTTCTTAGGTGCTGTTTCCAGATCTTCCCAGGAAGATATGGGACTGTGGGCCATGCCCCAGTCTCCAGAGGAGGAAGGATGTTCCCAGGTAATTTCCTAAAGTAAAATTCTGTCCTGAGATGTGTTGTTACCAAACCATTAGTTTGTTACTTTTGATTTTGGTGACAGATTTAACCTTATGAATGTGAAAAAGACATGCTGATCTTCCTCAACAGTGTCAGGAATATCTACTACCTCCCCCAGCAACACAACTCCATTTGTGGCCAATTGACAAAGGAAATTGATTGACAGCAGCCCTGAAGTATGGACTAATTAAATATATCATAAGTAGGTTGCAGTGAACACAAATCAGCTTGACCCAAAAATTTGGTTCCCAGATGTCAGCAAGATTTTCTGTTTAGCTTTGTAATATGATCAGGGTCCAGAAGCAGTCTCTAAATAACAGAGGCATCTTTGATGACAATTCTTACTCCTCACTGCTTTAAAGTTGACTAACAAATATCTGTGGAGCAAGCAGACTCTAAAGGGCAGCCAAAGGCCTGTTTGTGTGGAGAAATCAGCATGGGGTAAGGTAAGATGAAAATGGAGGGTACAGAAGCTGTCTGCACTCATTCTTCACAGAGAGAGTGGTGAGCCCTCAGGGTGTGCTCAGATGGCCCCAGCCAGAGCTTGCTGAGGTAGTTTAAGGGGTCACTGTCCCTGGTGTCTGTTTTGTCCTTTTGCTGGGGATTACAGCCCTTATTCCAGGGAGATGGAAAGGAGCTCATGGCCACCCTTCCACTGTCCTCTTTCAAAGCCTGCTGTTCATTGAAATTAGCCACAAAGACTGATTTGTATTTATGAGCTGAGCTGCTGTTGGTGAAGGCTGAAGAACTGAACCCACTTGGGTTTGCTGCCTCAGCTAATGGAAGAGAACTGCTCTCAGAAGCATGGTGCAGGTGCCATAATTACATAAAAGTTTTAAGAGCAACCCTCTGTGAATGTAGTGGAATAAGATATCATGTATTTAGTGATTCAAAGGCTCTGCACAGGGGATCAGGGCAGAATAGCTGGTGGCTTGTATGTTTTCAGATTGTGGTCTTGCACTAACTTGGGCAGATCAAAACACAACTCTTCAAATTTCAGTTATTAAAAGGCACAGTAAATCTGTTTCTTTTGGGGCAGAGAAACACCATATTATTTAGTTATTTCACTAGAATTTGGCAGTCCTCATATACTGGATGACATTAAACAGAGCAGAACTTCAGAACTTTGCCTGAGTAAGGAAGTGCAGCTACAATGCAGCAGCTATCATTATCCCTAATTGGAATGACAAAACCTGTTCAGGTCCTGCTGAGCATTTCCTTACATGTCTACTGCATGCACTGCAAATCAATTTTTCTTGAGATTTTGATGTATTGTAGGATGTATTAATACGTATCCTAGGCCTTGGGACTGGGCTGTATCATCTTTCTACAGAGATACAGTGTTTAAATAGAGCAAAGACGCTGAGATGCAACCGTAGAGATAGTCTATGCAACTTGGAGATCAGTTGTCAGTGTGTAATGATTCCTTGAACATTCAGCAGAGAGCTAACAGAATATCTATAATTGCTTTGCAGTTTCAAAGGAATTCAGGTATCTTAAAGGTATGCAGAAAACACAGTTAAGTGTCAAGCTACTGCAGTTTGGGCTCACAGTCTTAGCATCTTAGCCTATGGGCTAGAAATGACGGGTATTTACTACCCATCAGAAATATCTATGGATGAATGATCATTAGAAATATCGTGAATACTACTTAATGCCTGCAAAATAAGCTTATCTTCTGGTTATTGGCAAAATGACCAATCTTGGGATAAATGGGCTATACACAGAAAAAATTGGTATATATGCCACATGATTAAGCTTAGTTAGTTGGAGCATGGTGCTGATAATGCCAAGGTTGTGGGTTCTGTCTCTATATATCCCAATCAGTTAAGAGCTAGAGACTTGATGATCCTTCTGTGTTTTTTCCAGCTCAGAATATTCTGTGTTATTCTGGCTGTAACACACCTTTCTATTCTGTATCCAATCTTTGACTATATGTAAATGACCATGATAGCAGGAACAATTCACAAAGTTGAACTTACATTATACCATTCAACAAATACTAAGGTGATCTGCGGTAGCAACCCCACCAGCACTGAAACTTTCCTGACAAAGTTTCGTCTGCACTTGGCAGGGTCTAGTCAAGGGGGAAGATTTCAGGAACTTCAGGCAGATCTTTTGCGACAGGTTTCCTTACAACAAAAATATACCATGTCCTCATACAGATGCTTTTATGGACACTATGAAAGGCAGCTGGGTCAATATTGATAATAAAGAGGAGAAACTTGGAGACCTGCAGCTTTTCCATGAAGCATTGCTCACAGTGAAGAGCAGATGTTTGCTATTTGCCATGTACAGTTACTTTGCTGTAATGGGGGCACCCAGCCCTGCGCAGCAGAGTTATTGTTCCTCCTCCTCTGATACTGATGGCAAAAGCTCAGTTCCAACACAGCAGATCGCTGCTTGTTCAAGAAGCAAGTACATGAAGAAGTCCTTGGATTTGCAGAATGTTTTGTCTATTCCTATTTCAATGCTTGTCTTGTTTCTGCTGCACTTTATAACATCTGAATTCTGTATGGGCTATGGAGCACATGTTGATTTTGTCCTATGCTCTCTGCCCTGAAACAACAAGAGCTGCTGGTCAAATGGCTCTTATTTTGTGGTTCTACCAAAGTGGGAATGCAAGTGGAAAACAGGCAGAAGAAAATCATCAGTGCCACTCAAAACCATTCTTTTCCTATTTCAATACTTGGACTTGAGTATCCTTCTTGAAACTACCATAGCAACTGAAAATGCTTAGTGATTCATACAAAATCCTAAGGAGAGAGAAATCCTTTGAAAACGCACCATTCTGGGCCCAAACTGACTTCCACTCTTTACAAGGGGAGTTTTGCCACCAGTTCAAATGAGCATGTTTGGAGTAAGCCTTCTGCAGCTGTTGATCCTTCCTTCTTTCATTCGTATGATAACAAAACCACACTAAAACAGAAGGGGAGAGATACTTAGAGCTCTTCGAGGAAACACAGGCCAGATCCTCAGGAAATTAAATTTGCTCTGTTCCACTGTAGCCAGTGATATATACTGTATCCACCGAAGTTACACCAATTTTTCCTGTCCAAGGCTCAGGCTGACAGTGTTTGAACATATCGTTGTTCCATAGGCTGCTGCTCTCTCTATACGTCTGGGTGTGGTAGAAATCTGAGAACAAATGGAGTCCTTGGGCAACACTTCAGAAGTGTTACAGGAGACACTTTACATTTTGTATTTAAAAATGTAAATTATTTTCAGACTGACTTTAGTTCGTTTTTCACGGCCTAGTTTTACGGAGATATGAAACTGTGTTACATCTCTGTGTAACTGTAGTCACACTGAGATGTGTAACTACTACTTGTAGTAGTTAAACTTCATGGTGGTTGTGAGGGTCCAGTCACTTGGAGAGCTTGTGAGTGCAGCTCCTTGGTCTCTGCAGCCACACCTAAGTCATGCTGACTTTCACCCACCCGCTCAACCTCACAGATGAGAGGCAGAAACTTTTCACCTGGCCTGATCTCTCATATAAATACAAATATGCTTATGTGTTTATAGCTACAAATAATTAGCATATTTTAAAAACAAACAAAATGACAGCAAACATGAAAAGGATACATAGGATATGAAGCACAGAGGCACGCTGGGGGTAAGGTGCAGCTTCCAGAGGCTGCTGACAATTGTCTCGTGCCATAGGGAGAGGTGCTGCTTTCCATAATGCGTGGAGCCAATTATACCAGTGTCTTGACAAAGTGGAAGGGGGAGAAATCTTTTCACTGACCCTGACAAACAACAAACTTCTACCCTGAAGCCTGATGTCTGATCAGTTTTTCAGGGTTTTTTTACTGAAAGGCTGTTAATAATCAAATAGTTTCTTCCTAAGACCAATACTATTTAATTTATCAATGTACTATTTGATGTATTCCTCTTAGTTTTTTTTCTGACACCAACTTAAATACCTGTACTTCCCCTCATGAAGATGTGAAGTTGCAAATTGGCAAGTTCAGTTAGTGGTAGCTGAGTCAGTAATACCTCCAGATATCAAGGGGGCAGAATATTTATAAGCAAATTAATGTTTTAGAGTACTTTTCATAGAGAAAAAAAAAAATCTGACAATTAGGTACTAATATAAAAAGAACAACATAGTATACTACTAAAAGGTCAGGTTTACGTAATATTTTTTGCACTCTAACCACACAAAGTTAAGTATTTTATTTTGCTCTGAATTTTATGACTTTGATAAATTATTATTAGATTATTATTATTAATTATTATAGATTATTATTGTATTAAAGCAATTTTATGTCCTCAGTGGGAGTTAAGGCACTCAGCACTTGCAGAATTGAAGTAAGGATGTGATCAGTAATTTGACCACTCTTGAATTGTATTGCCTAACATCTGAGAAGGATCAGGAAGACAATCCTTAGCCCTGAGCATTATATACAAATGAAATAGGGGTTATCTGGGGGCAGCATAATTCATTAAATGTTCCTTCTAAATGTAAAACACCAAATTCCCTTGACACAGTCAGCCTTTCTATCTGCAGTTTGGTTGTGACATAAAAAAAGATATTACAGTAAGAGTAAACTGAAATTCAGAAAATCCCAGAAGTTCACTGTTAAAGCTTGTTCTATTTTCTCATTACATCTTTTAACAAACAGACAGAAAAAGCATTATAAGTATCATAGTCTTCAAAAAAAAATGTCTGATTTTAGAAGATGGGACTAGATTCTTAGGTAGTATCAATCAGGAGATTTACATTAATTGTAATCCAATTATCCTGTAGCTCTATCAGCTGAGAATCTGATAAAGGAGCTGTAACAGAAAAGCATCCATGTATGGCTTCATCTTCCCCTCATACATCTCTCTTCTACTTCAGGCCAGTCTGGGAAACATTTCAAACAAATGCTCTGATCAGATTTTTGTGAAGACTGCAAAGAATTACACTGAGGCAAAACCCCCAGTTTATTTCAAGGGAAGATGTAAGGTGACCAGACCAAAGTTCAAAAAAATCTCATAACTGTAATTGTACTATAAGACATGTGTATCACCCATTACACAGACTGTGTGTTCTTGTCTTTGATATATTTATTCTCACATCAAACCATCTCATGGAACAAGGAAGGCTTAGTTGTCCAGTTTGGCCAAACAGGACACAGTGGGGTAAGTAAGTGGCTTGCTCAAGGCTACCCAGGAAAACATATCAGAAGAGCAAGAGTCTCTCATGCTTGGCTAATGCCACAGTCCCCAGACCACTTCTGCCTGCCTAGGTCTTCTTCTGTTATTTAATTAATACAGAGGCTATTGATAATCTTTGCAAAGTCAGTTATTTATGCTCCAGCTTAACCAACACAGAAAAGTGGAAATGCCTGCCTTGTGAGCTGACAAATGGAGAGTGTTGTGTAAAGGGAATTGATTTTAAATTTGCTGTTGCCATGCCATTAACAGGAGAGGAGCCCAGTGACTGGGATGATTCAAAGGTGCTCCTCTTGGCTCCACTAGCACTCCCCAGTGCCCTGCTCATACTCGGTGTCATGTGAGAGAGAGGCAGACAGGTGACCAGGCTGGTCCGCCTCCATTGAACATCCCCATCTGTATTCACAAAGCTGGGACGAAGTCTCAGGGTCTGAACGAAGGTACTGCTGACCCCAGTGTGCTCAGTTATGCCAAGTGACACTCACTTTCATTTTAAATTGCCAACAGAAGTGAGGGAAAGTTCAAGAAGTCTTGGATAACAGCTTTGTAGGAATTACCCTAAATGAGACTATAAAAATATGTAAAAAATTGTGGAGAAAAGGGAATGGAAAAATCTTAAAAAGAAGCATTTCTATTTCCTTTCCTTTTTAGGAATTATGTTTTAAAATTTCCTCATGGAAATGCTGCTGATTCATGTATTTTAAAAATACTCTCCTCTTGTTCAGCCTTTCCTACAGTAGGTCACTCCTGATTGACTGTCCACTGAAGTAGATATTTGTATTTCCTCATGCTTGCATTAATTTTAACACATCTAGGGTCCCTCTAAAACTTTAGAATACTTTTAAACTTCAGATGTTTTTAAGTCCTTTAAGATAGAGTAGGTACTAAAACTGATGTTACAAGTGGGTAGTAGAAAGATTTTGCTCCTTATTAATCTGTGACCATGCAGAATTGCAAAGAAGACAGTGAAAGAAATAGGTGAATCTGGCAACTTACTGGCTTTTCATTGCCTTAATATGGTGAGATAAGGAACAGGAAAAGCATGCCTTTTTCTGAGTGATTCCCATTTTATTCAAAATCCATGAGGGCTTACCTTAAAAATATATGATGCTATCGAGTTCAGCAAGCTGCATGATTTATTTAACCAGGCTCACCATTTCTTCCTGTCAGTTATATCTGATCAGTTATTGAAAGTGTCTATCACTCATTATATATTTATTTTTTTGAGTTTAGAGACAATCTTTTAGAAGATTTTCACTCAGGGTTATTAGGGCCCAATACTCAAGAACTGATTTTCAGCTAGTCAGTGAAATAAATGTTTTGGGACATATTATCAGTTGATACAAGTCCTTGTAAGCCTCATGCTTCCAATTTACCTCAGCCCTGAGAATCTGCCCTGTTATCACTGACCTTGTATCTGGCCATTTTTGGTGCAGTTTTGCTCTGGCACAATGCAGTGTGGCTGAGACATTTTCCCAGAAAAAATGCAAAATGTTATACACCATCTCATGTCAGGTATTCTGTACCTCAAATTGGTGGAACAAAGCATGTTATTTCCACTTAGTGGGGAGAAACCAACATTGTTATTTCTACTGCTCTAGTGTCAGGGCTTTTTATTTCCACTGCAGTGATTGTACAGGCTCTCATAACCAATAAGCCAACATCCACCCTGCCAAAAAAAACAACAAAAAACCCCTTGGCTGGTCAGAAGCACATTAGAGCATACAAAAGAAAACTGACTCAGGCTGCAACTAGAAAGGAAATGTCTATTCTCCTGATAGTAGTGCAGAATTTGACTAAAAATTACATTTTTCTGGCAGATGGACAACCTCTGGATCATTTCCACTTCTCCAGATGATGCAAGCAGAAAAAACCAAAACAACAAGCCAAGGCCACGTATAGATTCTTAACTTCAAAAGGGGGAAAGGAAACATGTACTACTTGTTTGTGGTTGTGTAAATTAAATGCAGTTCAGGTTTAAAGTTCCTAGACACAAGTGGTCAGATCTGAAGGGCCCAGATACACCATATTAGACAAAAAATGTCATATCTCTCTAGAGCAGTGTAAGTTCTAGGAGAATTTCTTCTGAATAAGGGACACAGCATCACTTCTCAAAATTTTCTGCAGTGAAAAGCAGCTTTAGGGTGAAACTGTGGCTCCCTGGAAACTTTGTCACAGAGTTGATGTGAGCTAGTTCACTGTGAACACTGACTGTGCCCCATTCCCATATTGCTCTTCCCACTTTTTAACCTCAACTGCCCTCAGTCTTCAGCCCTCTGAGTGACCTTTTCTTACAGCACAGCATGGTGCTCTGACCTACTTCAGCTCCTAACAACAGGCTTTCTGTTGCACAGCATGTGAACCTGGGCAAGGAAAAGATGGCTTAGATTTTATGAGGATTGTGGACTACAGAGACATTGCCCCCTGAACACACAGGAAGCTTGATTCTTGGGTTGGTGGAAATCTACATTACCTCACAAATGTAAATAGAACAAGATGCATTTGTTTTAGCTGAGTGTACAATCTGTAGATTCTGGGTCTACGCACAATTTGTTTGCTGTGCTGAGAAATAAAATATCTTGGTTTTAGTCCTTATAAGTAGGAAAAGTAGGTCTCTGTTATACACAAAACTAAGACTCACTCACATTTATATGGCTTCAGTAACACTTGATGTATTTTTAAATTATGGGAACTTCACGAGGGAAACTAAAAAAATGCTTTTAGGTGAAAATGATGATTCTGTTATTTGCAAACATAATGATTTCTGTTCAAAAATTAGCACAAAATGTGCACAGAAATATGAAAATGAGCCCTTGGACAGAAATGATCACCTTTCACCTTGGGATGTGCTCCTAACAGCATTTTTTTTCATTAAGATGTACTGAAAAATTATGGACTATGACTTGAGAATTCACAATGTAAGAATATGAGATATATAATTTTTAAAGCATAGAAATTTTTATGAAATTTATTTACTTCATAGAGAATTTTATTGAGAATTATTTATTTCATGTCACCACAGCCCTAAAATTTGAGGCCAGCATCAGAGTAAGATATATGCTATATGTTGGGGGACAGTTTCAAAAAATCTGCTACAAGTGCCTGCAAAAAATATTAATATTAATTTTAACGGGTAATGAACTGTTCTCACAGGTACCAGCCAACATCTGCCTGGTTGCTGCTGTACATCCTTACCCAACGACTTTGGAGGTGTGGCCATGCTGAGCCCTGTTTCTCAGAGGGTCTAAGGATGGTGAGCTGGAGAAGATTTCAGCCCAGTCTGAGATCTCGGATCCAGCACCTGGATCTTTATCAGGGAGCAGGGGCAGTAGCAGAGGGCGGGAGAAGGCTGGGCATCCTCCCGCTGGAAGCAGGGCAGAGCTGTGGATGCGGTCCCCGCCCGGTGCCGCACGGTCCCTGCAGCGCCGGCTGAGGTCACTGTGGCTCCGCACCTCCCGTTGCTTTTGGAGCAGCTTTTTGCTGCTGGAAGAAATGATACGGCAACAGCTTTTTCTTTTTCTTCTTCTTTTTTTTTTATTTTTTTTTTTTTTTTTTCCTCCCAGCACATATATTTTCTAAAAATGGGGACTAACTGATGGTTGTAATTTTGATGGAGATTTACCTGTAGGCAAGACGCCAATCAAACCCACACTATTAACGGAAGGCTGATTGAGTTAATGAATATAATTGTCAACTCTGCAAACTGATTCAGTCTGTCCAACAATCTATCAGTTTGTCTTTCCTCTTGGAGTTGTACCCATTTATATCTTGCTCTGTGGTGGCTGTAGGTGAACCTAAAATCCCCATAAATATAATATTGTTTGAGGGAGGAATGAAGGATTCTTGGGAAAGAAAAGGGGATCTGCTATACCGGGTAGCTGAATTTATCACTGTTCAATTAAACACAATAAATTTGGATTAGGCACCTGAAATAATAGGTAATATTAACTTTTGATTCTGTCATACATCTGTCCTGCATGAAATTCAGGTCCTTTACTCGTTGGACTAAGTCTGCAAAGGACTCATCCTTAACTTAAATGACTTGGTCTGGCAAATGAAACAGTGCACAGGAAGCATTGCGTACAGACATTAGAGGGTGATGCTCTAAAGTAAAAACAAAATGTTCTATGGAGCAGGGAAGAGATAAGGAGATATGAAAAGGCATAAAAATGCCTTCCTTGAGCCTGAATTTTAGGCTTGGCAAGCCTGCAGCCCACGAACCTAAACTGAACCACAAAGCCCACCACTGGATCTGCAGATTTCCTTCCATACAGGGAAACCCATGGGCCTGTAAAGAAAGGTTTTCCATCCTCCCCATCAGTTCTGAGAGAAAACAGTGATTAGAAGATGAAGACTAAACTATTGAAAAGCATAATCCACAGCTCAAGCCAGGGACAAATCCAATTCAGAAGAGCTGTGCACAGTTCATGCAGCCTTTTGAGAAGCAGTTACTGTAAATTACCTTTTTCAGATGTACATTCAACTTCTGATAGAGGAAGCATATTCTGCTTCCTCAGAGCTTGAACCAGTCCTCAGAGCTGCCATCACTGAAGAGATAAGGGCCAAGCTACAGCAAGAGAGTTGCCTGCCTTTCCCCTCAGGTCACTCACAAGAGGACAACAAAAATGAGACTACAATATGTCTGTGATGAACATTGTAAAGCAGTGTGACATTTGAATAATAATAATACATACCTTTTCTGGTGGAAAAAACTCTGTGTTTGCAGAGAAGCCACTTTTGGACTCTACTAGTGAAACTAAGGAGCAAGTAAGAAGGGATCAGAATTACTCCCAAAGGCCGGAGCCTATCTCTTTGGAGCAAAATAAGAGATGTCCTTCATGTGCCCAAGGGAAAGGTCAGATGGAATCAGATTGCCTCAGCTTTACTTGTCTTCTGTAAGTGAGCTTTTGTGCCTCTAATGACAGGGACACAGTCAGGCCTAGAAAGTCCATAGCTGTTTTTTAGTAGAGGACACGAAGCTTGGCATGGGCCTGATCTAGCTTATCTCATGGAAAGAAACACAAATTGCCTAACTGAGGCAAAGTTAAATGGGCCACATATTTCTATAATTTTAAAAAACAAGTTGTCAGACTTAGGTAAGTCTCCTAATAAAGAGGTGAACAACTTTCCTGAAATCCATCTCATCTACCTGTGGGTAGGTAATGCTGTGTTCTGCAGTCTTCCTTTCATATGCAACTTTTTCTACACAAACATGATAATACAATACCTATCTGTGTTCTGACATGAATCTGTGTTCTTAAAGCCTTACATGTAGCAGATGGAGAAAGATTTATAACCCATTTGCCCATTTGTCAGCTATTCCTTCACTAGCTCTCACATATTACTAATTTTATTTAATAGAAGACTATTTTACATGTCCTGTCATGCAACATTGCAAGCCTCTTTCAACATAACGAATCCTACCCCTCCCAAATTTTCTTATGCTTTATCACTGTGTGTGTCACAGCTAACAGCTGCTGAATACACATTATAACTGTGAGTTTATCCTGAAGTTAGTTGTATTAGACAGTAGGTTCCAGTAGGTACACTGCCATTGAATACACTTATTTCAAATTTAACATGAAGTTTAATCAATAAAAGTAACAACAATAAATTTGTCTCATTCTGCTTTTCTTATGCTGTAGAAATTCCTGAGTATAGATGGCTTTCAGCTGTTCCTCAAGAGATATCTTTGTCATTTATTGAGCATTTTGTGCTTCACAAGAATTCCTATGGTAATGTCACAACTTAAATTTGCCTTGCCTCAATGCTCCTGAAATGCCTTGCCAGCTGATGGAAACGGGAATATCGTTAGGTGCTTGCATGCAGGTGTCATCTAAATCAACAGTATCTATAATCTATTTACATAGGCAAACATGAAAATCCCCTGAAAATAGAAAGAAATATGATTTCAGAACAGTGAAAGACCTCTATTTCAAAAAAATAGAGTCAAACTGCTTGTTAGGAACTTCAATGAATGAGTCAATATCTCTTGCTCAAAAATGACACGTTAGCTAAAGTTGAATTAACTGAGTAAGCCAACTAATTGAAGTCTTAATCATGACCCGTAAAAATAATAGATTTGTTTGCTTTTTGAAAAATATTTTTATGCATATAAAGACTGTCTGATAGGCATTTTTCAAAAGGAGGCAGGAAGAAAGTGGGGATTTTATGTTCACTGTTCAGGTTCTGTCTTGCCTGCCTGCTTGCCTGTAAGAACCAAAAAGTGTTTAAAATATAATTGGAAGAGTCAGGAGCAAATGAGTGTTTAGGGGAGAAAGGGTTTTTAGCCTTGACTGCTTTGATTTTTTCATTTTGTTTAATTTTGGTGTCTAAAAAGCATTTGGAAAGAGGACGTTTTTATTTAAAATTTAACATCCACAGTGCTTACATTATGGTGTGAAAGCTGCACTAGATGACTGATATCTTGGCAGATCTCCCAGGGGCTTAAGCTGTGCCGGATTTCACCCATTATTTTTAAAGCAAACAAGTATAGGGGGAAAAAACAAACAGAAGAAAAAAGATTCAAAATTTCTTTGTAAATAAAAAAACCCAAACTTTGGCACACACAGCTTTCACAGAAGGGATTTTGACTGACCACTGGGTCAGGTTTGTTATCTAAAAATATCTGCTCTAGAACTAATTAAGAAATAAAAGGGGATTTTGTGTGGTGATGATATTTTTTTTTAAATTTAGTACTTTGACAGAGATCCTCCATTTTACCTGAAGGACTTACTAAAATTTATGATCTGAAATACCAGCTCAGATTCAGACACATGGATGAACACATGGCAGACTATTTCTCATTGGAAATGGCAAGAACTTTTCCACTTTCTTTTAATACTTATTTAGTGATTTTTATGCAGCACCAGTAACACCATTATCTCAGCACTGACAGAATGATATAAACTGTAAAATATCTTCTTTGAGACATTTAAACCTTTGCTGGATAAAATGCTAGTAAATGTGATATTAATTAAGAAATAATCCTGCACAATAGTAAAAGACGTTAGATCTTTATGAGTAAAAGGAGTTTCTCCATTTTTAATATTTTTAAATCTGTGGTAGGCATAAGATAATGTTCTTAATTTGTTACTTTTTAGTAGAAGATCAAAGCGCATTATGAATTTAACCTTGATTTGAACAATACATTTCCTTCATATTCTCTAGGCCTGGGGTTTTTTGAAATCATCAACTTTTGGGTGGGTGTGTAAGGCAATATGTGCTCCCTCTGTGCCCAAAAAGTAATGTAAGTAAATTTCCACAGTTAAAAACTAAGTGTAAACATTTTTAATCTCAGAATCTAGTGTAAAATGGTTGCCTTAACTTTCCAAATGTGCTCAGGTACTATGGTGGTGGGCAAAGCACGACAGCTAAACTCAAGAGGTTGTGTTAGAGAGAAGATTGTTCAGTACACGGGTGGCTGCTTTAATTTGCAGTTCCCCACTGTTCAGCAGCTCTGGGATCAGCTTTCTGAAGAAGACTTCCCATTCCTCAGCCATGCTAAGGCATTATTCAGGGAGCTTTGTATTCACACACTTATTTCATGTCCCTGGAGTTGAGCTTATTGATTACTCACATACTTAAACATTAACTTAAACTTTAACGGCTTTGTTAAAATGGGGACTAATTCATTTACAGTCAGTCCCCATTTTGTGCAACAGGGATATACATTTTTTCAAAAAGGAAAAGGATGTATGAGCTTAAAACAGGCTTTAGGCAGATTTGAGGTGTTCCAGCATAGGGCTGAATCTAGCCCATAATGTTAAAACTACTTTTATTCCAAAACATGGACAAACCCATTAATCACTGAGGGCAATAGTAACAGTGGCAGCACGATGCAGACATTGGTAGTTAGAGAAAAACAATCTGAGTAAATGCAATACTTTCTTCAACACTGCACACTAGTTTAGAATCGCTTATTTTGATAGGTTAAAAGATGTAATTTTGAAACAGCTAGTAAATATGGTTTAGAAAAACTTCTGATATATATTATGCCATTTTCCCTCACTTTTTAAAATTTTTAAAAATAAATAATTTGACTGAACAAAGGTGAATTTCATCATACTATTCCCACACATCTATTTTTTTTAGCTTGGTTCACAGGTTAACATTATGTGAAATTCCCTAATACTCTTCACAGAAATATTTCAGTCCAGTAATAAAGAGAAGAACCCATGTGAAAACAGAAAAACGAACAGATGGATAAAACTGCAAGTATTATTTCAGTTTAATCTAATTAAAGCAGAAAGATTCTTTCAGTATTGGAATTTGCCAGTGCTGAGGTTGATTTCTGTGCTCCAGAGTACAGCCCTCAGAAACGGCTCCTTTGGACTAGTTGCATCTACTGGATGGACAGATAAACAATTTCTTTCTCTAACAGTTGTTTTCTGGATAAAAATAAAGCCCATTATTTTTGCAGACAGCCTTCAACCAATATTTAAAACACAACTGTTCTCCATTCTGACTTCTCTCCCAATTTTAATGTTGTATTATTACTGTTTCTTTGCAAACACTCGTTCTAACGAAGCAGAATTTACTTACATCCTGCAGTGGGACAGTAAGCCCCCAAGAGATATGGGTTTACAGGAACCTCTTATGTCCCATTTTCCAGCTGTGGGAAAGTGATTTTCAGGGAAGGGAAAATAACTTGTCTAAAATCACACAGTGAGATTAATGATATAGCCAAGCACTGAATGTTTAGGCTGTGGTCAGATGATCTCTAAGATTGGATTTATGCATTACTGGATCACCTGGCCATACAAATTTGGTGCAGACAGGCATGCACTCCTGCTGAATTATTCACAGCACATCAGATAGTGCTTATGTCAGCTGGTGCCCTGAGATAGCCCAGAGTGCAGCATATCCCATATGCCATTTGTTCTCATCTCTCAGGTGTAGTTTGGGATGATGGCCTGTTGGACTGTGGTAGGAAAGTTAGCTTCTGCTTATGAGGCTGTTATCACCACAGGAAAAACCCTGGAAAGTAACCATGTCACTGTTTTAATGTCAGGACTTGTCAGGGCATCACAGTTCCAGGATGCAGTAGGTGGCAACAACATGGATCTGCTGTTGGCTCTGCCCCTGGAAGTGCCCATTTCCTGCTACAAGCTGGTGATGGAGGAGTGCAGATGTGATGCCCAGCGTATGGTGTTTCTCGCTGGGTTGCATGAACAGAGAACGGGGACAGAACTAATCGTTTTGCCAAACCTTTTCTCATTGCTTATTAAATGGAGCACAGTAAGGCCAAGAAATGGCAGGCTCCTGTTTCCTGAGGCATCTGTCTGTGAGAAGAGCTATAACCACAACAGAAGGTTATACTTAAAATATGGGGAGATCCAGAGTATGAGGATAGCTTCTGAAAGGAAGTGTTCCCAAACACCTCCTTGTAGATGTTTCTCAGGAAGGTGCCCACCCGACCAGTGATACTTACTGAACACTGAGGCGAAAGGGATTTAAACTCTCTGAGGGGTGGCAGCTCTCTACTCTTAGCATTTGGATGTGAATCAATTTGGGCAAGATTGATTCCAACTTCAGCAAGACAATGCTGAAGTTCAGAATGCTCTTTGGAAGTGTTCCACCTCATGATCTGAGCGAGCTATGCAGGAATTCAGAGCGAAAGTTGTTCAGTTGAGTATGTATCCTCTCTCTCTGTGCTGTGACCTGTCCTGATTGTTTATCAGCATCTTGGGTCACTGCAATATTGTGCTGGGGTCGTCTTCAGCTGGTTTCAGAGACCTCATGAAGTTTGTGCTCTCTGTATTCCTCAGCTGATGCCCTGGAAACAGGACAGTCTGCTGTCATTGTCATGTTATTTTGTGCTTCCAAAAATATCCCATGCCACACTCACTTTAGTTCATCCTGCTCAACCTAAACCAGAGAAAAGACAGTAGAATTATAGACTAGTTTGCATTAGAAAGGTCCATTAAAAGTGATATAGCTCAACACCCCTCCAATAACCAGAAACATCTTCTTCTAGATCGGGTTGCTCAGAGTCCTGTCCAGCTTGGCCTTCAATATTTCCAGAGATGGGGCATCCACCACCTTTCTGGCAGATGGTTCCAGGGCTTCACCAACCACATCATAAAAGAGTTCTTCCTTATATCTAATCTAAATTTACCCTCTTTTAATTTAAAGCCATTAGTCCTTGTCCTTTTCAGACTACTGAAAAGTCTGTCTCCATGTTTCTTATAGGCCCCCTTTATGTACTGAAAGTCCAGAGTAAGGTCTCCCTGGAACCTTTTTTTCCTCCAGGCAGAACAAACTCAAGTCCTTCAGCTTTTCTTCATGGGAGATGAAGGTGACTTAAGAAGACCTGTCTGATGAGGCTTTGAATCTTTAGGATTTACATAATCTGTTCTGGTGGCTCAACTGTGAGCTGGTAACCACCCGCTGAAAGATGGTAAATGACAACTGAGGACAGTAATGAATAGTTAGAGGTTGTAATATCTTGAAGGCTCCAATTACTGCCATTGCTGCTCTGTGACTGTGCCTGAAGACAGAGTGTGGGAGCGACTTGACTCTGCCAGTGACTAAGCAATTAGCCCCAAAGGCAACATGGCACATTTCTCTGGGCCTCCATTTCCCATCTGTGGAAGCAGAGCAGGGCTGTGCATTCACTTCCACTTAGCACATTCTGCTTTGACACTAAGTGTGAGGATTCAACTTTAAACTGAGATTTGTGAAATGCATCTTGAGGGAACTAGGCATGTACTCAAATATAACTAAAACAATAGTTAGAAGTTACTGGAAATGAGCCCATGTCCTTGCAGTAACAACAGTTACACTTCATCTCCTTCATATTCTCTTTTTCATATAGAGAGATCAGAAAGACCTTATTTCCCCATATTAGGATCACATGGCAAACGTTTTCTGGGAGCAAAATGCCTGCTAAAACATTTTGGTTTATGTAAAGGCACAAAGTGGTATTACCTATGGGGCTTCAGGCTGCAGGGGCCTCCAGGCAAAATACTCTACATGCTGAAGAGGAAATGCAGTTACTGAAGTCAAGTTTATGTTTTTTAACCTATTTTTCTTGAGATAACTTTGTCAGATTGTCAAACAAACTCTCCAAAGGGATTTGAGTCACAACCACATTAAACTGGAATCCAATCTTGTTATGCTGGCCTCAGCGAGTGGATATTCCCTCTGAGCAAGCCTGCACTGTATTAAGCTGCCTTCTGTTTCTTCAACCTAAGCTGTGAATGTATAATCATATTTCCTTTTGAAAATGACTTGTTTTTCTTCATTACAGAAACAGGATTGATTTTCCTACAGAGTGTTACACTTGTCGAAGCAGCTATAATCAAATTTCAGTGCAATATCCTTACACAAGTAATTCCCACAATTAAAACTGTAACCATTCTGGATACCTGTTGGGTTAGATTCTAACCTTCATGTGTATCTGGAATTGGTCCACTGAGAACATGGGCCAAATCCACAGCTTTGCAAATCAAAGTCATTGAAGCTGCATCTGTGGGCACCAATTGTGGATATAACTGACTACCTTCAATGAAGTAAATAGAATCACTTATCAGTACAGGTATGATAAGAGAAAAAAAATAGGACCAATAAGTGAAGATAAATTACTTTTTACATCATGGATGACAGAAGCTACATAGTTTTTTAAATTTTCCAATATTCCAAACATTCCTTCATGTGATCCTTGAATAAAGTTAAGTGGAGATGGATACAAGGACAGCAATGTTTTAAAAGTTGGCTCAGGAGAGGCTTCAGTGGCCTAAGAACTCCAATGACAAGCCATGTTAAGAGTTCACTTCTTCAATAGGCTATATTTTGGGTGATCAATCTTTAATTTAATTTAAGGTTAATTTGATGAAGATATTTATGTCAGCCTTGAAGAAATCATGGGCTAAAACTACATGCCTTTATATGTGTGACACTCAAACACTGCCTTTGCTGTTACTAGATATTACTAGATATCCTGATGTCTAGTATTTACTAAATATCTAGATAATACTAGAACAATCCTGTGGGTCATTCCCTAGACTTGCAGTCATCATTTATAGCTCTAGTCAGGGTGGGCCAATCTGTTCAAATTCACCTTTCCTGGATAAAACTTCTAAGAGAAGGCAAATGTGGCTTTCCCTGGTTAGCACACCATGGCTTTCCTGTGCTTTGGTCACCAAGGAGGAAGCCACAACCCTTGTTAAATGGGCTGATGCTCAGTCACACCCTGAGTCTGCCTCTTTTCTGTCACACATGCACCATCATGTAAGCATCCACATGCACACACTCCTGCAAAATGCTGACAACCTAAGTTGGCAGCAAATAATTAAGACAAAAATGCATTTTAAATATAAAGCTGAATCACAGTGCCCACTGCTTGGCAGCAGTTAGGTGATACAAACTATAAACTTGCCCTAAGGGTCAGTTCTGGAATTCCTCCATTATAGGGGAATTAATGCTTAAGGCAGCGCAAACAACTGTGCTGTTGAATTTGCAGCTCCACCTATTTTCTGAAGGTCAAGCAGTCTGAACTCCCTACAGACAGACACTGCTGCATGTGTGCACACACACAGAAGTAAGTAAAAATAAATAAAGTATTTACCAGCATGCCTTTCACTTACATCCACTTAGTATTATCTATTGTAGTCATTCCATTGGAGAACAACATGTTATTAAGGGAGGCCAGCTCTGCCAAGTGTTAGTCCCCCAGAGGGGACTCACCCATGTGTTAAACATTTTAACTCTCGTAATAGAAGACTATGCTGTATATTTCAATGACAATTCACTTAGTATTTACAGATGAGATACTTGGGAGTGCATCCCAGCAAGCAGTGTTTGCTTTTGATACTGAGAGAGTGGGCAATAAAATCACGTAATGCATACTGTTTGTGAGGCAGATGCTCTCGTGGCAGCCAGAAAACCAGGCACTCAAGTTCATCTCAATGTGTGCATCAGACTTGCTCTGAATAAGGAGAGCCCTGAACATATTTAGCTTCCAGGGGCAGCAAATGGTTAGGACAGAGGAGCAGCTGAAGAGCTTAAGAAATGTAGCATTCCTTTATGATCAGGCAAACAGAGACTGCTTCTTTCTACACAGCATATATTCTTAAAACATCCTGTAACAAGGAAGATGAAGATATCTCAGGCTGGCTCATCTGCTTTAGAAGGGAGACCAGATTTCACAAAACTTTGTTGCTATAAGCAGAGTCCTATTTGACACAAAGAAGGAAAAAAGTAGGAATTACAGGAAGGAGCTAGAGATTCCTCATGGGGTCTTTTACTCAATACTCTTCTCAAACAGTCTGGTGTCCTGAAGTGGCTTGCACTACAGAAGAATGTTCCAGTTTTGGTTTTCTTTAAGTAGATTTGACTTTGTCTCATTTAAAGCAAATGTGTTGCTTTGTTGATGTGAAAGTTTTGATGACACGACACCCTAATTGTTTGCTGCTCTTGAGAAACACAAACCTGCAGCCAATGCTCTATGACATGTTTGTGTACTTCTCGTTGTTATAGATTTCCACCAACTGATCATCACAGCAAATCAACCTGCAAATAAGTACTCCTGAGCGCTTTAATGAGGCCCTTATCTCTGGCCAACTTAGGAATACTCATTGGGCTTTCCCCCTGTTGAACAGCAGCAACTCCAAATAACCCTCCCATTAAAACAAATGCGCCGCTGTCAGAGATGTCAGGTTGAAGGGCCAGCAGGCTTCTGAAGCTGCTGTTGCATCATCCTTTTGTTGGGCCAAGGTACAATGCCTACCGGAGTGATTAGAGCAATTACTCAGCACTGTTTGTCACAGTCAATCAGATCTGACCAGCATGAACGAAGCTGTGACCTAGACCTGCCTCTCTAGCAAAGCATTATTATTGGTTGTCATCCGTCTTCGGTAGCTCCATGCATGTGTCTAAGTTGGAAATGCACTAAGAAAACTTCCTAGCAATTATTTCTCTTTCGTTTCTCTCCTTGATGGGCCTCTCCAATCATCTGATGCAGGCTTTCTTCTCTTTTGTCTAACTGCCTGTGTTCCTGCTGATATGTACTATGACTTTCTGCCAAGGAGCTAAGTAGCAAAAGCTATTTGAGAGCCTTTAAAGTCACCCCTTCTCTGGTTTTCATTTAGCACTCTCCAGAGAGAGCTGCTAGCTAGGAGCTAACAGAAGAGAGGAGAGAGGACTCGGTCTTAGTAAGACCTGTTCTCTGTGCATCTCCTTTGCAACATTTTCTATGGCAAATGAAACCTAGTGTATTTTGTAGTAAAGTGCTTATCAAGATTAAAAAACATAGATTAAAAATATGTTGCTCAAATTAATGTAAACAAGTTTTGTGATTTATTTTTGTATGGCTGGAATTAGGTTATTGAAGAAGAATAACACTTGAACCTGGTGAATGAAGTGTCCTGGCCCCGGTATACTGCTACTCATTCTCACTCTTGCTTTTAATCTTAAGCTTTGCTTGAGATCTGCAGGAAAACACGGACAAGCACATCTCTGCTCTCTGCCTTTCCTACAAGGACAAAAGTATCTGACTGTGCTGTACCTTCAAACTACCACATTCTCTCCTCTTTTTCATTTTTTTATTCCAATGCACGTACAGGAAAGATACTTTGTCAGCTTAATCAAAGAAAGAAGCAAAAGGCATAGAGACGTGTTGCAGGAGGCTGAGATGTCACATTGATGAAGCTTCAGACAGATGAATGGATGAAGAGCTGCCTCATGCCATTCTGCAGCACACTGATACCAATGTCCTGCATGCAGGTGTGTGAGGGAGACTAAAGGACATAATTTCATGCAGGCCATGTCAGCAGAGGTTCCTACACTGATCCTAAATGTGGTTAGTGAGGAAAGGAAGAGCTTGTGACAAGAATGCGTGTGTGAACAAGGCTTCAAATTTCAATAAGGGGAATATGTTAAATGTACATTATAGTGATTATTGTTACTAAGCAAAATGCTTGTGTTGGTACTTGCAGCTGTTGCTAATAATGGAGGAATTATTAGGGCCTTCTGATCACAAAAAATCTCAGCAGCAAATTTGTCACATTAGTACAGTAATTTCAGTATTGCTTTAAAAACTGTTGTTCAAAGCTATCAGTAAACGATAGATTGTTAAACACAAAATGCTTTGTTTTTCCAGGAAGTAGCTACCTACTACCAAAAATACTGTTACTACTAAGTATATAACATATACTGAGTTCCATGGTGGTACAATAACCCTGAGGTTTAGACAGTTTCCAAAATTCTTCGTGAGAATGAGAAAACATTTACCATATACAGGCCACTGCTGAGGTTTCTTTTTCTTGCTCTCGAAACTCTCTTTTCTCAGCCAGGCAAAATTAGAAGTTCAGCACTGATATTCTTTGGAAAACATGGATAAAGGTATTGAGATATGGGGCACAACAAAGAGTATTTCAGCTGTCTGACTTCAGGGATAAAGAACTGGCATGCTTTGTAGTTTGTCAGATCCTTAAATCCTTTGAAAAGGTTTAAGGATAAAAACCTACAGTTAGCTAGGAAATAATGCACATTAGAAATAATAGAATAAAATTACAAATAGATGAAGTAAGAAAATGTATTACTAAGATTATACTTAATAAGTATCCTTAGCTGATTTAACATCTCAGCTCCCTGTCAGACTGGCTGATTAGCCTTTACAATGTGCCCTAAGGCTGGTGTACCCTGCCAAAATCTGAAAGGTATATATTTTTTCTCACCAGTGAAGGTGGTTGCCAGAGTTGTCCAGTGCAACTGCTGTGCACGATCTGTTTCTTTGGTGGTTCAGAAAAGAGCAATTGTCTCTTCCTGTTCACTCTTTATTGCCAGTAAGGAGGTGATGGCAGGGCATCAATCGTTTTACCTACCCTTTAAGGTTACCAATTGCTTATCTTAATTGGAAAATTCTTGTCTTCAGCTCTAATCTGTTTATTATTGCAATGTAGGACACAATAATAAAGCTTTATAAATCTTACAACAATTCAGTAGATGCAAATCATTAAATTTTTATTTAATCAGACTTTTAACGCTCACCAATGCATTCTAATTACAAATCAGGGATGGAATCCTGTTTTGGATTGGTTTGGTAACATCCTCATATTGATTGTTAAATAAGGTAAGGTCCTTTCATATTTAGCTTAGAAGGCAAAGCTGAATAATCTGGGTGAAACCACTCCAAAACTCTGTAATTGACTCAGTCTCATGTTGACCATTTGCACCAAGTCTTTTGACATTTCTTTAGTCTGAGTCAGAGAAAAGAGAATGTTGGTACAATTTTACTTAAATATTCTTATAATTTATTACTAGGAAATGCATGGTCATGAACTCAAAGTGGCATGCAAGACAAGTGATTCAAAACTTCAAAGGCTTGAAGATATGTTTTCTTCAATCTAAGAAATGAGTTTAATTACATTGTTGCAAAATGAGTTTTAATAAACAGATTTTTTCTCTGCTATGTAGCTTACAGGTTGTGATAGGAGCATTGCCAGTTCTGCTGTAACTTTTCCTCTCATTAAAAATGGTTTCAGAGCATGTGCTGAAATCCGTAGAGAACAACTGGATTCAGTGGTTTTCCATGCGGTGAATGCACTGCAGAACTGGAGCCTTAATGGGGTGTAAGAAAATTCTGTTTCTTACTATTTGACTACCCTCAAATTTTAAACTGTGGAGGTGGACATGCTTCTCTTGTTGGTGAAAGACTTTGTGGTATAGACACTACTTGTGAAACTCAGGGGAACAGTAGAGGCTGGTGAAGTCTGTGAAAAGGGTAAAGTGTACATGGAATGGCACAGCCATGCCTGTAGCTTGGTAGATTTTTCAAAATTATGAACTCTACAAGATTCCCTTATCCATATAAACTAAATATTAATAGTAATTACAGTAATAATTATAGTAATAATAATAGTAATAATAATAATTGCAACTAAATAGTAATCCCTTACATCTTCAAATATTTTCCTTAAATGCTCTGTACTCCTACATGATTTGCATCTCACCCTGGCAGTTCTCCTGCTGCGAGATGGCTATCAAGTTCAATAGAAGATGACTTTTACAAATAATATTCACTAAGGAATTAAGGTTAATGCCCCTTAAATGAAACAATTTTCCTAGTGGTATATGTTTATTACTTGACTGAACTAATGATATAGTTCTGGTCTTAAATTAATTGTTAATAAAGCTGTGACTAGTTTAAACTTTGCCCACGTTGGGCTGGGGAAGATGGCAGATATTAGCGACTCTGAAAATTTAGGCTAATATTGAGAAGAAGGGAAATAAAAAAGAAAAGTCAGGTTGTTGGGGCTGATTCCCCTGCAGCTGATTGCATCTGGCAGTCTGTCTTCCTCTGACTTGCTGGCTGAGTACAGTACAGGGCTACATCTTTTTGCATCCAGTAAATCTGAGTGGATTTAACAAATCTAAATATTATCAGTTTTCTTTTCCCTACTTTCCTGACTTTTCTCTGGTAAGAACAGACTTCTGCCCATGCTGCTGAATCATTATTATTATTATTATTATCATCTGCTATTTTAACCATTGACAATACACCTGGTGTTGTACAAAACTAAAAGAATCTCCTTCACAATGAATTTATGACCAAAAATAGAGAGGTTTCATCTACAGCATAATCACTCTTGGGAGAGTGGCTATATTTTAGCCATCTGGAAGAAAGATTTTCAAAAACAGATCACTAGCAACTGCCTGATGAACTTTTACCAAACTTTATGGAAAGTTTAGTTTTCTAACTGTGCTTTTGGAACACCTTGGTGAGCTTCAGTGCTAGAGACAAGTGCATGGGCTTGCTGAAGTTAGTTTCAAATGTTCTAAGTGATTAAATGTTCAACCTAATCAAGTGCCCCACCTGAATTAGTCCCTGCTGAGAAGCAGGAGACTAAAGCTTTTATGGGAATAGGTTGCACTTACAGAAAGCAGTGCTCAAGTCAATTAACAGCACAAAATCATTGTTTTATTATTATACACAAAACTTCTCCCATTCTTTAGACATTAGCAGGAATACTGGCAACACCTGAGATTCAGCAAAACTCCATGATAAGCTGAGACGAAATGCTACTCTAAAAAAAAAACAAAACACCCAAAGAAACTCATGAGAATCACTGGTTGCCTTAGAGTAGACACTTCAATGTATGTGGATGTGCTGAGGTGGTGGTCGCCCTCCAGCTCTACATTGAGCCAGCAGCCCAGAGAAGAAAACATATTAGCTGAATAAATTTGTGGCCACAGTAAATCAAACAATAGGGCACTAATTCCACATCAAAACTTTTTGGCTATAGGATTTAAAGCGCTGAGCTAGGATAATCTCACTGCAGCAATTTAAATGAGGTAAAAGTATTTGGATGTATTAATTTTGTACTGCTGGGGTCTCTGCCAAATTCCATACTGTCTGCCTGCTTCATTCAAACTTTTGCTCTAAACCTGCAGCTTATCTCCCTCAGCCTAATACAAAATTCACAAGAAATAAAGCTTCATAAACTCTTTATAATGTAGCCAGGTTAATTCAACAGAAAAGCAGTCATATATGTGTGCATATCTAGATAGGACTTGCAGCACTCTGTACTCCAGAGGGCAGAATGTCTGATGTGATGAGTGCAGAACCTTACATTTAATGTGGGAAGGAAATGCAAGGAAATGTTTCCCCTTGGCCTGAAACCAGGCTCATGAATTCTCACCTTGATCTAAGCTACGTATAATATTAATTGCATTGGAATAGTCTGTCCCTGTAGTTATGGGAAGAGGGTTCCTTTGCCTCTGCTGGGTTCTTATTCTCCAACTCACCTGTGGTAGTGCAGCTGTAGCCAATTCAGGCCTAAGAGATCTGCTGCTGTTAAATTAAGCTTTTAAACCCATGTGTGTAACAAGTGCACAATATCTATGTAGGAAGCCCAAAATAAAACTAGGAGAATGGTAATGTTTTGGTCTGGTATTCATACCAAGGAATTAATTTTGGTTTCTTTTAAAATAACTTTTTCTTTATGTTGGACAGAAAACATTTTCCCTCTTTGCTTTACTTGAGGTGCTTTGCATAGGAAAAAAAAAGAACAATATAACCAAGTGCAGTAAGGAACTAGATCAAGGTGGATTGCGATACGCAACTCAAGATTTTTACAGCACACACTTACTTCCTTTGTAATTTTTTTCTTTAAATTTTCTCAGTTGACTATTTGTACTTATATGCACAAAACCCATCAAAGTTGTAGCTAGATAAGTGAATACTGTTAATTTAGACTTAGTGTTTTAGGCTGGGCTATTATGTTTTAAATATTTCCTTCTGCATTCATGTCGTATTTCCAGCACTAGTTCTGCTATTCCTTACCACAAAAATTGAGACCTTGGCTCTGAGCACTTCAGGTCTTTCAGACAGGTGTTATTTGCCCAAAAGGTAAATACACTCTTCCATGGAGTGAGTACACAGCAGGCACTCTGCATTTATAATTTAACCTTTCAAAGAAAGGAAATAGGAAATGACATGACACACACAGACAGTTTGGACAAAATCTTAAATGCAGGTATTCTGTCCCTATATAAATGAAAATTTCAAATCTGGCTACAGCAATAAACCCTATACAGATTTCATGCCTTAATTTTTCCATTGATTTGAAAAGTTTTTTTGAGTCAGGCCAGCCCTAAATCCCTTTTCAACACAGCATTTTTGGGACCATTAAATCTCTGTCTTAATATCTCTGTTCTAAGTAAACTTGCTTTGCACTAGCTGCCACCTGATTTTAAAAGTCTTTCCCTATAACTTGGGTATATTCCTCTCATCCTCTCACTTGACATGAGCTTCTAGTCTTGCTGCCTTAGCTTCACACCCAATACTCGTGTTCTCCACAAAGTTTTGTAGTCTATAACTCTTCCTCACAGAAAAATTGTGTGGATTGTGCTTCTTACTTCAACCAGTTATTGTTACACCGAGTGTGCATTTCAATAGGAGATGACTGATATTCAAAATGCCATATTTTCGAAGGCAGATGGATGTATGATACAGCACAGATAGTGTATGGTAGATCCCACTTACACTGATATGTTTGATAATAGAGTAATTTCACAGTAAAATTAGAATTCATAAGATGCAGATATACAAGTTTCCCATCATGTCATGATTTTGTTTTACAATGGGTAGACTCGATCGAGAGGCAATGCTCATGGGTTCTAATACATTTAACATCATCCTGGTGATGAAGCTAAACATCAGTTTGAATTAATAGTGTGAAGATGGTAAGAAAGAGGGAAAAGTGCCTATGTGGCTTGCCTGAAGTCACCAAGATAGAGTGCAAAAACACCGGGGTAGAATTGTCTTCTGAGCCCCATTCTTCTGTTTCTGCTACTGTGGCTCACTTTTCTGCTACTCCAGGAGCAGTTTAGCAAATTTAGATCAGGTTGTTTTTTCAGTTAAACACAGTTACCTCTTAGTGGAATTAATATATCATTCCAGCTTGCATTTTAACAAGATTTCTGTTGGAAGCACGGAGCTGGGTGAATACAATAAAGTTACTGCAGCAGCGGATGATACAGGATGATTTTTAAAATAATACTTTACAATTTGCTTTTTGATTTCAAGAAAGGCATAACAAAAAAAGCTGCTCATGTCTTATGCAAGAGCAGGATATATGCAGAAAGTATTTGTATCAACTGTATACACAATAGACTGAAAACTAAAAATAAATAAAAGACTGAAAATAGTGGATAACAGGCTTTTCCAAAAAATGACAAGAAGAAAATTGTACCGAAGTGAATACACTGAAAACCTGCCCCTTAAAAATGACTCTGTCATTACAACTTACCTGTTGACTTGTTATGCAGGACCTGAAGGGCACTTGCTATACAATATTAAATAGGTTTTCAAGTATCTTCTTTGTTGTTTTACCTGTGGCTGATCACAAAAATAAGGTGATTTTGCTCCGAATTTTGTTTCAGAGCCTCCTAAAATAAGAAGGGGCATGCAAAACCACTGAAGTTTCAGATCTTTGACGATGGTTCAAAACTTTCACTTTAGCTGGTGATTTACTTGCTTTTCACCTCAGTTGGTTCTGTGGCAAAGTGTAACAGCCATTTTTTCCAGACAAAATGGAGTTCTTTCTAATATATTTATTTTTGAACTCGAGGTGATAGATAGAAGATTCCTAATGTTTAGGCTAATGTTTAACCCAGAGCTGTCCTTAGTATTCAGTACTTCTTCTCACCAATTTCTTCATGAAATTATTGATATAATTTTACCAGAGTTCAAACTGCCTTACTTTATGATCTTGTAGGTCACATCTACAGACTATTTACCATCCACACAGGACAAAGGCTTGTAGCAAGGCAGTGTGTTCAAATTCCGATAGACTCTGCCCTCTTCTCCTTGCCCAGGTTTCCAAAGCTTGGGTGTGATCTAGTGTGTGTGCAGATCTTACAGTCAGGAGATGAAGGCCTTGGTGACAAAAACAGTGCCAACCACTTGACAGTACACTGTCTTTATAGATATTTTTGGATTTAACTCCATGGTAGCTTGGATGGTTAGGGAAGGAGAATTCTCCACTTCCACTTAAGGCATAGTTAATTAAAATACTGGCATTTTTTGAGCATATAGTGTTGACTATGCTCATATGCACTCATATTTCTTCCTGGCAGGCAAGTCCTTCTTCTTTTAACTGTCTTGTTGCTGTTACCATTCTTATCATCATCATTAGGCTTCTGCTTTAGAAATGATGCTAATACAAATTAATGGATCATTTATAACTAAATTATGGAAGCCTTCTCTGTGTGATGGTCCATTCAGTGACTGAAAAAGACAATGGAGTCTAATTATCTGAACATGACAGTATTTTACCTGTCAGTACAGAGTAAGCTTCACTATTACCAAGATTGTTATTATGCTGTTTTCACTGTTTTAACTGCAACCATTATTAAGGGTCAGTGTGAAGCATAGACAAACCCATGGCCTCGGAGTAGAAAAACAGCACTGCTTCTAAAAAAAACTTCGCTTGACATAAATTTTAATCAAATTTCCACAGGAGCTTCACCTGCACATTTTTAAATGCCAAGAGGCTTAAAATATCTCAATGCATGAAGTTTCACAGAGTGACAGTCAAAGAGCTCCTCCAAAATGGTGACCAAAAATTCCTGCATCTGCAAATGGCAATATTCCCGTTTTACAGAAGGACAAATATGCATTCAAACAGCGATTCACTCAAATATGGTGACAGAAGAGATCTGCAGCAGAGCTACTAACAAAACCCAGAGCTCCTGCATTCAGCTCTGTGTTTTATCTGTCCAAAGATTTCCTCATTTCTGTAGAGGTGGCATTATGGAAATACTTACGATTGTTATTGCCCTGCTTTGATAACATAGAATACCTGACCCTTGTTTGCAATAGCTCCATAATAGGTTTCATTCTACTTGTTAGATAACAAACATGTTTACATAGGGAAAGGAGAATGAAAACACTTGGCCTTGATGAATTTGGTGCTCTTTTCCCAGTTCTACAAATCTACAGTCACATAGTAATAACAGTGACAGCAGTGGGGCAGGGCATTAACTGCAGACGAGAAAATACAGTTACTGCTACCCTCAGTAGGTAAGAGAGTTTGTGGTGATAACTTTTTGTAAAAGATGGCTGAGCACTGGGAGTAACTTATGTGCTCCTGTGATGCTGCAGTTGATAATTGGAACATTCGGAACATTCATGATGTGCTTGAAACAAATATGTAATTAGATGACCTGTATCTCATGAAAATATGCTCACATGCTACAAATCCATAAAACAAATTGTAAGGGGCATTTTAAGGGACGTATGGGAAAAGCTATAGATATTAATTCATTTAAAAATAAATTAAAAAAGGTTTTGACATGTTAGTGTGGCTTATTTAGCTCAGCACTTCAACTGGTTGTTTGCTATGTCATGCTGATCTAGGACTGTTCTCTTATCAATTTGAAAGCTTTTGACATCCTGCATTCAAGATCACTTTGGATTAGTAGGAATTCTAGACCCTAAACTTTTGATTACTTGTGACATCCTTGCTCATTTGGTCCAAAAGCATGTACCTATGGATCACTTTATTTAAATTACAAAAATCATTGCTTCTCCATAATCTTTAGATTTATTTTTCATCTCCCATCCCCATGCTAGAAATGCACCCATAAGCACACACGTAGCCAGTAGGACTTACAGACACATATCCACAGTAACACGATCCGATATCACAAACTGTAACAGGAGCAGAGCAGTAACGCTCAGGTCCCTAAGTGGATGTGGCATTGTTTAAGCCTCAGGCATACAAATTAAAGCACCTACTAGCTGGCATAATTTGCTTGGTCAAATATCAAGACAATTCTTCCACTAGCTCCATCCTAAGGAAAAAAAATCCAAACTTTAAAACCTGCCTCTGCTTTCTTCTATTCCATATATCCTGGAACAGATTAGAATACTGAGGAATAAATGTTGTTGTTGGAAATAAGCTGGTGCTGGAAAATAAACAAAGTGTAACACTAGCAATTTGCAGAGACCATGGAAAAAATGAGGCAGAGGGCTTCTCCTTCACTGCTCAGAAAAGACGGTCCTTGGGGATTAAAAAGGGAAAAAAATTCCAAGTAAACTTTGTCAAAAGTTACTGGTATAAAAAAAATGCTGTAGGGCCTTTAAAGCAGCTTTCTTATTGCAGTACAATTAGATAACTAACATGGCAGTTGAAATTCAATGAGATTTGGTACTTAACTCCCTTAGCTTGGCATTTCCCCAAGCATCTTCTATTTCCACCACCCAGGAATTACAGTCTTTCTAATCACAAACCTAATTTATCACAGCATGATTATTCTGGTTTCCCCTTATTCAGTTATTTTTTCAAACTGCAAAACATGATCCTACTGCTGACCAGAACCATCCACTGATGTGATAGAAATATTTACTCGTGTTGGCTTACATATTTGCTATTTGGCTGCATTGCTTATTCTTTCAGCTGCACACAGACCTAGTGACCCTGGCAAATATCTTCTAGAAGAGTGAGGGTCCTGTCTCCGTTAACCATTACCTCTAATTCCTCTCATGTCAATATTATTGGTGTTTGACCTCTAAGACAAGAGGAATGGGATCACTTTTGCAGTGCATTCCTTGTTCCAGCTGATGTGGACCTTCATGTACCGTCAATGAAATCCATGGTAGGACCCTTCAAGCATCTCTTTGAATTGTTGGCCAAGACATCTATTTCCCTATCAGGTAAATTTTGGGAGGACACTCCAGCAAGACACCAGTTTTATGATTGATTGTCTCAGGGAGATATGTATTAAAATAAAGTTGAGCAGAATCCTAAGTCTCTTACCAAGTTTCTCCTCTGTGTTCTTCCAGTGAAGTTATGGCTGAACTCCATAGGAGTTGGACTTCTAAATGTATTTGAACAACCAAAACAGAAATAAGCCTACAGCTGCACAGAGTATAAATAATCTAGAAAAATGAGGGAAAAACTGTTGATATGGCTCAGCAATTGTGCTGTTATGGACAGTGCATTTTTTTTTGTTGTTTTGTGCATGCTGATGATTTTGTTGTCAGTCATATTTTTTCCACTGTGACCATAGCTGAGCAACTGAGAAACATGGCAAAGTTTTCTTGTACTTTTATTGCAATACACTCTTCATGAGAAGATGAGGAGACTGCTTCAAGAGGCTGTTTTGCCCCATTTGAAATTGTTAAGTGTAGTTTAGAAACTTTCGGGTGATGTGACAAGGGCTGAAACTCTGTGAAGGGATTTTCATATCTCACCCGGCACGTAAGCAGTGGAGGTAGGAATTGCACTCCTGGTCTCTGGCCCCATCCACAAGCAAGTTTGTCATCCCATCCCATCCCATCCCATCCCATCCCATCCCGTCCCGTCCCGTCCCGTCCCGTCCCGTCCCGTCCCATCCCGTCCTGT
>JAOTQP010001286.1:64802069-64819162 GCA_026413545.1 Cichladusa arquata | reverse complement strand
CTCTCCTCTCCTCTCCCAAGACCTACAGTTTTGTGATCAGGCCCATAATTTACCTTGAGAGGAGCAACTAATTTTAAAGGTGTCATCCATAACTGGTTTTTAAATACTACCTACAGTGATTTTAATTCAAGCAGAAATTCATTCTGAAGCAGAAGGAGCATGTATGATATACTCAGTACTTGCTTTTGCATTCAAGCCTGGTGCAGGCAATCTGTGCAGGACTGACAGCATCCTTGTTATCATCTAAAGGACAGTCCTCAGCAGTCAATCAAAAGCCCAAGGTTGAAAGAAGCTGACATAATGCCCATCAAAGTCTTCTCATTAAAACTGATTTCAGATTGTAGGTTGACTCTCCTTGACCAGAATGACTCCGTGGATATTCATGTAGTGTGTAAGGCATTGCTCAGACAGTTGGTAGCCCCAGCAGCAAATTGTAAAACATTCTATATGGCCAGGGGGTCAGATGAATTCTGGGGTCTTCCTTGCATGTCCACTGAGGCCAAAGTGTTTGGTCTTCAGCTGTTTCTGTTTTATTAATGGGGGTGATATTTAAGTACCTTGGAGATTTCATGGGTAAGGATGACTTCTACAACATCTGACTGCTTCTCAGGTTACAAATTTTCACTGCTGCAATCTTTCCTGCTACACATATTTTTCTTCTTCCTGTCTTTTTTCCTGATGTCATTCTCACCTCTTTCAAAAATAATCCTACATCCTTGATGTCAGGGTGTCTTGCCACTGAGGCTTTCTCTGGACTCTACTACAAAGCAATGCAAAATATGTTTTTTTTAATACATCATATTTGCTTCCATATTTTAGTACAATTAATCTGCCAACTCTTTCTGGTTATGCATTTTTGTTTTATAATACAAGAAGCAATGCGTTGGTACATTTTTTTTCTTCTCTTCTTATTTTGCAGAATTGCTTTTCCTAAGATTGACTCAATTATTATTTTGAAAAACAAAGCAGCTTTATTTTGGGGTTTTTTTTGGAGAGAGGAGTCAAAAATAGTAGAACTACAGTAATCCTACAATGTACAGAAAGGACCTAAAGTACCCCGAGATTCTGAACATCAGTGTGTTTCCCTTGCTGTTTGCATTACAAGGTTGTGTTAACAAAGCTGCAGTTCATCCCTTGAAGTGATATTTTCCAATCTCAAATAGAGAATTTGCTTAAATTAGGCAACTTTTGTGCCACCTAGTGGCCCCTCCTCCCTGAGAAATGCATATGGCATTCCCTTGCCTAAAATTCTGCATGCCTCTCTTCTTTGAGTATGTAAAAAACCTTCAGTAGTAGTAAATTGTGAACTAAAGAGTCAAAAGCATGTACTTTAGCTACAAATATTATCTTTTGATATTTTTTCTTGCAGTTTTTTTTTGGCTGTTCACTCCTTATCTCTGCAGGCACTTATCCATGTCTGGCCTCTGCTATGCAGAGAAAGTTATCACAAATGTGAATCTTTATTATTGGAGTTTATTTCTGACATGAGGTCTTGTAATTTCTAGTCACTTCACACTTCTGTATTTTGATGCTCTCAACATATGAGTCCTCAATTCACCCTTACTCTTGGGGTAGTTGAAAATGGAACAAATTGCCACCACTTTGTCACTCAGTGGAGCCAAGTCAGTATACAGCAGGAAAGGTGTTGAACCTTTTCAAATAACTATGCTGTTAGCTGTACTAGCCACAGCTTTTTGAGCCTTGCTGCTTGAAGTCAGTCACCTCCATCTGTATTTGGCAGTAAAACAGCAATAGAACTAACAGGTTCCCAGAGGCTGCAAAGATGGATAGACCCCATTGGCTTCAGATGGAATTTGAGATGCTGACAGTGCCAGCCCATCCCACATCTGATCACAAGATAACTGTTGTGAGTGTCCTAAGGATGCAATCTTGTTTCTGTGGTTCCAGTGATGCACTTCAGACACTAAACCCCAGTGTTCAGCCTAGCCAGGCTGGCTCCTAGTCTGCAAACTCTTTAGGTGAAGGATGTTAAATGTAAGCCTAAGGCTAAGTGTAGCATGCTTTCAGAGGCAGCAATGAGAAGATCTGCCTTGAGCTGTGCTTGAAAGGTTGTGCACTTCAGTTACATCATCCCATAATGACACAATTTCACAGACCCACAGAGGACCAGCATATATGAGGGATCTACTGCTTGACACAGGAAGTCTGACACATGGCTTTTTATACTACTAGCCAGATTTTCTCCTGCAGTCTGTGTCAAAGTGCCATCTGGATACAATTCAGAAATTCAGCATCTAAACACTGATAAAGTCAGCAAGAACCAGGTCATGGGTTCTTTTTGTTGTTGTCCTTCTAGTATTCAGAAGGACAGAGTCTGACAAGTGGCACTGCAATGTTTATTTCAATTAGAAGATCTAACCCCTTCTTCCCCAAGTCTTTATTGTACCCAGAGATACTTTATTTGAGAGAAGACTTAATTATGATGATATTCATTTACAAAGACCACTGATTTGAGAAATGGCCCAAATAATAAGTGCTGTCAGAATAATTACAAGACTATGAGGCTAGCAGTAGTGTTGTTTGCTCTGCTAATTGTACTTAATTTACTGTGAAGGTTTTCAGTGGCTCCTGTAGCTTTGAGTGCACTGAGTTGTGCTGCTGCTGTATGTACCAGGGGGAGAAGATTATCAGTGAGGTTGTCCAGTGAGAACCATTTCTGAAATGATCCCAGGTGGCAGATTCACCAGTGTTTTCACTACACACAGCCAATGCTGTGGGTGACACTCTCGCTGGAGCTCTTGGGAATACAGTGGCTACTCACAAGGTGCAATGGGGAAGCCAGCAAGCTCCAATCTGCCACCGGGTGCACATGTGAAGACTTCATTCTATTTCCTTCCTTGTTTAAGGCCTTGAACTGGCCTTTCTCATCATGGAAAATTACGGATGTGTTAGCCAGGGTCAGAGCTAGATGTCTGTTTGCAGTGGATGCTGACAGACAGCAATGCTGGGACAGTCACATATCGAGAGACCATCACGTGGCTGTGCATACATTCTCCATTTGTAACTGGGCCATGTGATTACCTGTTATGTCTCAGAGGACCTAAAGGGAGTTGTTCAAAAGGGAAAACCCCATCTTGAGGGAGAGGAAAAAAATAATTTTGGAAGTTTTAAAAAAACCAAAAAAGGGAGAGGGACAAAAGAACACTTAGAAAGAAAAAATGGGAAACACACTGAACCACAACCTCAGATTGCCAATGGCTGATTTTCAGGCTACTTGACAAGGAAGAAGCTCATGGAATAATTAGTTTCCCTCTTCTTTTACAAGTGTATATATCTCTCCCTCCTTGGTAAATTTTGAATCTTTTAATGAAACAGTAGAGATCTCTAAGAGATTAAGAAACTTCTATGAGAGCAGGTTGGAGGAGAAAGATCCCACTGATGTTCCAGCCCAGGAAAATGCTTAAATCAGAGCTTACACCTTCTCAGACAGCAAAACTAAAATATACAAATCTGTAAACAATCAATTGTAATGCTCACAGCCTTATTAAAAATAAAAAAAATTAAGGGTTATTCTTTTGTCTTTTTAAAGCAATGTAGGATTATCGTGAATGTGGCCAGACCGAGTTCCCTGAAATCACTATTTTGATTTAGATTAATAGAGTTGACCGTGGCTGAACTCTGTTTACCTCCCTGCTTCTTCTCCTAGTAGAACAATGGACCCAAGCTATGCAGGAGGTCAGCAATGTTAAAAGCTTTTAATGGATGGACTCATGACCATCAAGCTCATCTGACATCTGAGTGTGGGCTGGAAAGAATCCAGTGTTATGACATATGCCAAGCTCCTCTCAAATCTTAAGGCAGGTGACAAGAGCTATTGCACAGTTTAAACCGTCTTTTTGTCTCTTCTGCCTGTTACCTGTTTTGCATTAGTGAGGCTGACAGGACCCATAATAAGATCACCTGCCTGTTGCTCTTGCCCCTCCTCCCCCCACTAGATAGAGATCAGTGCAGGCAAGGGGAAGAAAGAGGATTGATTTAGATGGACCTAAGAAAAACCTTCTCATCTGAAACCAGGTGTTCCTAATGCCTGCCATAAGATTTATTGCAGTCTGCATCAGGCAGCCCACACTGAGCATTCCTGAGTAATTGGGATTCTGTATCCTGCCATCTGACAGGCACTGACCTCTCCTTGCAATCTCTCTTAAGTGTCTGAGCCTCTTTATTCCATCTTCCAACCCCCAGCCCACCTCTTCTGTCATATCCCAGCAGATACTTTATGACATGTTGCCATGCCAGGAAGCCGGCATGAACAATATTACTCCGCACCCAGCCTGGGGCTACTGTGAGAAATGGTCAAGTATCTGAAGTTTAAGCTAAATAATATGATCTTAATGAGCTCGTGTGGGCTACAGATCAAAAGCATAACCGAAAGGTAAAAAGTTCAATCAGCTTTTTTTTCTGTGTGCAATAGGAATGACCATAGTAACTTTGCACTGAGTCCTTTTGCAAGATTACTAGAGAAAAAGTGTCTCAAAGGGAATGGGTATAAAGAAATAGGTCTCTTGAGCAGTTTTGACCACAAATTAATGCAGAGAAACTGTTACTCACTGCTATACAAAACAAACCTGACACACCTGTGCAGGTACTGACTATCCTTTTGTCCAGACTCAGAGTCCAATATGGACTCACTGTAGTTTACATCAGGAAATTTACTTTTGTTTCAGATCTCTTTTTGGAAATTTTGGGCACTGGTTGATTTTTCTAAGCTCCTGTTTCCAGTGAAACTAAGTCCCCCTTGTGTTAAAAATACTTGTTACTGGCTTGTGCCAATAGCAGCATAACCAGGTTCAACTGGTCCTCTTGTAAAGTGTTCTAATGATCACTGGCTCACACTGATTATCTTTTCAAGAATTTATTTTCCAGTCCTACAGGTCAAAGAACATTCCAGTAGCACTTATAAACACACAAGATTGGTTTGACTCAGTAGGAAAACTGGAGGGCAGTCGCTTGTGATATTCCGTGGCTTTCAGACTTTCACCATCATGGTAAACTAACACCTGCAGAGCCAAATAACCTGCAGAACCTTGTAGGAGTTTGGCACTGAGACAAAAAAGGGAGACTACCACTCTGGAAGCTCCTGAAGCTGAAATCTGGGCTTAGCATAGCTGCAGTTTATGGTCTCATTTCTCATCATTTAAAGGTATACTCACCTATGTTTTGACACATTTATGCCATAGGTTTACACTGGTCTTTCTCTCTCCAAGCCAGAAATGTACTTGGGCTTTATATTAGAAGTCACATTTTGCTGAGCAGTGTACAAGAGATCTACCTACTCTAGTAAAGCTGTGGTTTTGCTGAGAATCTTCACACAGAACAACTAGAGGAAAGAAGTAGCAGGAAGGCTGTGTTTGCTATGTGACTACATTTACACTGGCACTCCTGCCCCTCTACTGTGTCACTTGCATAGTGTTACCATTGAAACTCACACTTTCACAGAACTTTTACAAGTAGACCAAGTTTGAATTCATCAAAAGTCTTTGGTGATCTTTGGTGTTAATGAATACCAAAAGCAGGTAACTTTGAAGGTTAATAGATATTTAATACTCGATCTTGGTGTAGAGACAGAGCCTGCCATGCTGATTTAGCTGTTACAACTGATTAACATTTTGATGTTCAGGAACATATCAGAAGGCTAAACTCAATTAGCCAAAAGATATTGTACTAAAGCTGATCTTTTGTTCATGGCAAATATCCTGCTGATGTTATTTAAAATCAACAAGTAAGATCAAACAATAACTGTGCAAGTCGCCAGGTTCCCTGCACACAACTATTAAATATTGTCAAACTAAAGGCATTGCTAGACACCGTATGTGCAGACATTTAAATTTTTATGCAAGTGGGGCTTGTTTCAGGACACTGCTGGTAATGTCTATGACATCCATTATCACAGTTTCCAAATAGATTTTTCTGGTTAAATGCATTTACCTCCTTAAATGTACTATGTAGACAAAATGTGCCAGCTTCATGAGATACTCGAAGACTAATGCTTGATCACCATGTCCTGTACAGTCCTCATGTGATACACAGAATTCTCAAATATCTGTAATCCTAGTGATAACTCTGTTTTGGAAGTTAGTATGCAAGTGTGAGGACTGAACTAGGGCATTCAAATTCCCGTTTTGGATCCCAAGATCAGGAAGCAGTACTGAGGTGCCCATTTTATCTGCTGCTCCAGACAATAACTGAGTGTAGGTATTTTGGTTATTTTACTAGAAAAATAACTGAAGTGAAAGAGAGGGCATTGTATAAATACAGTGAGAGCTTTCTGAGGCATCCCTGCCTAGAACGTGTTCTTAAAATCCTGCTATATTCTGGACAATTTGTGACCACAGCAGTTTTTCTGCCATTTTATAGCTGTGTGTCACTGTCCCTTTTCCCTCACATTTAAACACCGTTAATTGGGAAAATGTGAATACCAAGGCAAAAAAGGTAAGCATCACAGGATTACAATCCTGGCTTTCAGGAGAGCAGACTTTGGGCTCTTCATGGATCTGCTTGAAAAAAGTCCCACATGAAATGGCTCTGGAGAGAAGATAAGTCTAAGAAAGCTAATTGATTTAGAGGGATCACATTCTCCAAACTCAAGAATGATTTCTCTCTGTGCACAGGAAATGAAGCAAAGGTGACAGGAAGCCGGCACAGATGAGCAAGGAGCTCCTGTCAAAATTCAAATGTGAAAAGGAAGTGTATAGGAGGTGGAAGCAGAGGCAGGTGACCTAGGAGGAATATATGGACACTGTCTGGATATGCAAAGACCAGGTAAGAAAAAACAAAGTCTATTGATTTGAATCTGATGAGGGATGTGAAGGGCAATAAGATACGCTAGGACACCACCAGCAAAAGGAAGACTACAAAGAATATGCAAGCACTCTGATGAATGGAACAGTTGATCTGGTGTTAGAGAACAGCAAATAGGTCAAAGTACTCAATGCTGTCTTCACCTTGGTCTTAAAGGCATGACTGAGCTCAAAGAATCCCAGCTGCCTCAGACCAGTGTGAAAGTCTAGAGCAAGAAAGATCTTCCCTCAGTAGAAGAGGGCTGGATAATGGATTATATAAATAAATAGACAGACATGAATGCCTGGGACTGATGGGATACTCTCACATGGTAAATTGAGGTCAGCTTCATTTCAATCCCAGGGAAGGTCAAGTAGCGAATCCTCCTGCAAACCATTTCTGAAAACATGGAGGAATAGGAGAATGAATTTACAAAGAAGAAACCATACTTCACCAACCTGATTGCTTTTGTGATGAGAGAACTAGCTTGGTGGTTGAGAGGAGACCAGTGGTTGTTTTTTATATTTGCTATAGTAGGGCTTTTGACACTTTTGACACTCTAACATCTTCATAGACAAATTGCAGAAGTATAAATTAGATGTATGAACAGTGGGTGGGATATGACAGCCCTGGTTACATCAATTTAGAGTGTTGGATGCAGTTTAGGGCTTCTAAGTATAAGAAACAGAACAAGGCCAGCATAGGACCATGAGCATGAAAAAGGGTGTAGAGCATTGTATGGGAAGAGGTTAGGAGAGATGGGACTGTTCCACCTCAAGAACAGAAGATGCAAGGGAACCTTATCCAGGGAGATTGGACTAGCCTATCCCTAGAGACCCCATCCATCCTCAATGCTTCTATGATTCTGTGAACAGCTTCCATATAAATACTTCTGTTGCCACGTAGCAACAGTGAGAAAAGATTAAAACACTCTAGGGAAAGTCTAGACTATTTAAAGTAAAACCATAAATGAAAAAAATTCAAAAATACTTTTTGTGGCCTATATTTAACATTAGATTTAACCATAACTGATTTTTGTAAGAAGTAGGGGCTTGTATTTTACATTAAACATGTTCACTGAAAACCATGGAGTTATTTACACTAGGTCTTATAAAACAGAAGCCTCCCAACTCAAATTTAGACTTGGAGAGGATTAGTGTGAAGACAGAGTGAAATTCATGGTGCCATTTATCATTTTTGGTGGTGACTATTTGGGAATAAAATACAGATTCTATATCTCTGGCAATAAGAATCCTCTTCAGGAGAAACCTGCAATGAACATTTGGTTACTCTTATGTACAAAGATTTTGCTTTCTGGCAGAGAAGCTCTCTTGTTCCACGGCCTTTATTAAAGTTTAAAAGAAGTGTTGACTTTCGCCTGTATTTCATGCTGTGGAGGGAAGAAACAAACTGCTCTCTGAGCTGACCTTTAGGAGATGTTGTGTTGCCTAAAGCCCTGTCATTAAACATAGCAGTGAGCACTAATGTTTATGATAGAATGCTGAAGTAGAATCTAGACAATAGGAACCCCTCTTTACCTTTCTGATGCATCCTACTGTCCAAAAATTATATGTATATTGTACAGGGTCACTTAGTAATTTGTATGTATGGATGTATTTTATGCACATAAAAGAACAATATGAGCTATCTTTAAACATCTATGGATGTTCTAAAAATAAAAAAAAAAAAAATCAAAAGCTTTTCTTCAGGACCAATACTGAGCAGGAACATGTGCCTGTGGTTTCAGTACTATCTTGCTGTTTATTTATATCAGAAAAATTTTAGACCCTGGTTTCCCTTTTGCCCTCTAAGCATTATGATTAACAGAACAGGGCAAAATAGCAATTGAAAAAAAAATTTCCTCTGCCAAATATCTTCTGCCTTCATAAGATCACATCTTCTGATTTTTTTCTTAACTATTTTTTTTTGGTGCATTTAAGGCCTGAAAGCAGTGACCTTGTTGCTAAGCAACTGAGATGCTTAGGCCTCAGCCCTGGTGGTTGAGATGAAAAAGGTCAATTAATGTGGCAGGCCTGTCCTTATCAATATGCTACTGTGGCACCAACTTTTATTTTTTTACAGTAATATATCATAGTAAGTTTTGTAGGTCTTTATACTGCAGATCTCCTTTTGAATAAAAGCATAACTAAGACTTGAGGGTATGTCTGATATAACAGAAAATGTAACCATAAAAAAAAGAAACCCAGAATAGAAATCATCTGACTGCTGACTATCCTGCTGTGCTGCCTGAGGCAGTTACACATTTCCATTGAGTTATTTTATGATCAGGCCAGTATGTTATTGAAATATTATCTCTTTAGCCTTTCTCATTCTGATAAGAAATGACAGGCTCTCAGAACACTAATACACATGGAGAACAAAATATGGAGCTGTGGAGAAAATTCAGTTGGGGCAAGGAACAGCACCTCCAGTATATTCCTGTTAAAACTTCCTCACCAATCTTGTGTTGGATTTTACATAACTATCCCTATTTTTATTCCAAAGTGAGCATCAGGAACCTTTACTACTAGTACTATTACTACTACTGCTGCTACTACTACTATCACTACTTCAAATTTTGTCAAATAATTTAGCAGTATGAAATGCTTGCTTTATATAAAGTCTCCCTCATTGAGAAACATTTAAAAGGCAGTCAACTGCTCATTGCTGGATTTTCAAAGGATATTGAGAAACTGAAATCCACTGGCTCTTCCTGTTGTTCTCCTCTGCCCATAGATCAGGCTCCTGGCTGAGAACATCCCTGCCCTTCAGGAAACTTTCAAAGGTAAACACCTGTGCAGGCTTCTACCAAGGAGGTTGCTGGAAGTTGTTGTGGTCACTTTGGGATCAGTGGGTGACAAAGGCAGTCACCTTCCTCTCTACCAGGGTGCATGGTGTGTGGGTTAGTGTGAGCAGGTTTCTTCTCCTTTCCCACATGCACAGGGTGGGATGGAAGAAGCACTCTGGATACCCCAGGAATTTGGAAGTACCCTCTGCACACTCAGGCATAGACAGTAGGGTAAAGTGTGTGGCTGGTACTGGGATGAGCAGTACCCAAACTACCATAAGGAGAAAACGATTTTCACATGATGATTTGAAAACACAAAAAAATTATTTATTTGCATTACTGATAATTATTTTTGTCCAAATGCTATTAGGGTCACAAGAAAACTTAGTTTTCCATATTTTTGACAGTCTTCTCTGCTCAAATGCTGCACTATCAAGAGTGATGCTCAGTGCAGTTGTTGATGGACTGGGAGTACCATTTTTTTGTCTGCTTTTTGCTCTTCCTTCAAGCTTATCCTGTTGTGTAGGGCAGGAAAAAGCCAGTTTTAGCAAGTCTGAGTACTTAATTATGTATTCATTCCAGCAGTAATCAAGGATTGTATCTATTTAGTAATGCTGGTTTCCATGAGTGATCCTTTTTATGGGTAAGATAGCATGGAAGAAGCTTGGTGAGGATCTTTCTAAAGCTGACTAGCATCCTGTTAACTTATCCTACTCTGCACAAAATAGGAGTTAAAAGCCAGAAAGACATCCAGTTCTTAATCCTATAGCTACTGCAGAGAGGAATCCTCCTGAAGACCATTTTGTTGCTGCCAGATGAAAGAAATTCAAACTGTAACCTTTTACATCTTATTTGCAGTCATTTCGTGATTTCAGGTACATAAATGTTACCTGTTTAATTACTGTTTATAGATAAGAATAAAATTAAAGGTCTCACTCCCTGTTCTGAAAGCATGACTATCCCTTCTCTTCCCCACACATCCTACCCAAGTTAAAGAACTTTCATGAAATTCCTCCTGACTTTACATTAATGTGAGACTAAAGAAAAGGCTTACAGTTGTCACCCTGCTTCAGAGAGTGGGATTTCATATTCTTTCAGTTCTTAATATCCCATGTACAGTATGGCATAAACTGACCTCTAACTAATTTGGAGCTAGGATTCTCAGCTGCTCAGCCCAGTTTCCCTGCAGTTACGGTGCTCATGTGTGTTTTACTTCCTTGTTTTACAGCATTAATGAAGAAGCAGATGTTGCCTTTTTCCCTGTGAATGCTATATACAGTGAATCATCTTAGCCTCTCTGTAAAATTTCAACTTAATGGAGTCCTGGCATTTGTGATGAGCTGAGGAACTTAATTTTATAGAACAACCTATTGAACAAGCTGTTCTTGGACATTCCCATCTCAACTAAATGTTAAAAGTATTAAAATTCACATTAGCACAAAAGGAAATTTTGCATGGGTAATCCTTTAATACAGTGTTTTATGGCTCTATTAGCTGCACAGCAGCTGGTGACATGATGAATTTAATCCATTAAAAAATTCAGTAAGAGGTTTAAAAGTCAGATTTTAAAAACATAATCTTGCTGCAAGGAAAGAGAACTTCTCCTCAGGGCCAGAGATATGGTGAGTTCACAGTGTGGCAGGTATACGAAATACACCTGCATGACAGGCTTTCATATGCTTATGGTTCCACACCTAGCAGAGAGCTTATGGTGATGAAAAAGAACTCAGGAGCACACAGGAATTCTTAAAGGAGCATGTTTCAGTATTGCGTCTGTCCAGCTTTCTCTTTCCTAAAAAAATCTTTTCTATTTTTTATCTTAAGGGGTTTAATATTGTAGAGTTAAAAGGTTGCCTTTCTGCTTCTTATATATGTATTCCATACAAAGACCATAGCACAGGAAATATCTACTTCTCTTTTGGAGATTTACTACCTGCCAAAGCCTGGTAGAAAATTTACTACATGAAGAAAAATTATAGTTTTCTGAAAATCTCCTTGTTTTTCTTTTTTTTCCACACAAAGATAGAGGTTAGCATGTTTGTGTGTCACATGTGTTTTATAAATGTGTATGAATATACAGTCTTGCCAAGGTCCTACTTTACCGTGGTATTTAGTAGCCTTCTTGAGCAAACTCCTACAGTCACAGAGACTTAATAAAAATCTGAGCTTCCATTCACTAGTTTTTCTTAGAAGTGAGTTTGCAGATGAAAAGAACCATATGAAAACATGAATGAAATTCCTACAGGCTTGTAACTTAAAAAGTTAATAAAAAGTACCTAAAAATTAATTATTATTATTTTAAGCTGTGTTATTTTTAGGACATTTTAATTATTTTTGGAGCCCTCTTCCAACACTGCTTGCAGTGTTATTATCATATATCCTTGTTCCTTGCCAGCCTTCTGGAATCAGCTCTTTACAAAATTAGACTGACTAAAATTAATTTTCCTTGTTTGTGCAGTTCCAATCATGATTTCCCCATACAAATATTTTACCAATATTGATATTCTTCTGGAAGAGTTATTTTGCCAGGCACAGATGCATTCTAGCTACCCTTCTCAAACACTCATCTTTGCTAGGTAACCCTTGGGAAACACTACATGGATTTTAAATCAGGGTAAGCACATCTCTTTATGTAACCCCGTTGGTAATTTTTTTTATTAATTGTACAACTGATTATGATCTATGATGTATTGTTGCAGATCATAAAACAATTTAGGACACTTGAAATAAATAAAAAATCAGTTCTTTCTCCCATTTAACTACACCAAGGAGGATTCCATAGTATTTTAGTAACATTGCCCTTTAAATCCTTTATCAAGTTTAAGAAAAATCCAGTGGCATAAACCACTTTTATTTTGTGTATCCTACTGCTTCTTCCTTCTACCTTTGGAAATGGTTGAAGTGTAGGTGAGAAAGTACTTTACAGAGACAATGTACTCAGATTGAGTAAAAACAAAACCAAATGAAACACTTTTTTTCTTCATTTATGTGCTATAATTTTATTTACTTTTCCTCTAATTGACTTTGTGCTTCTTACTTTTCATCTGTGTGCACATAAAAGTAAGCTTCATTACAAAATGAAGTCAATAAAAAGAAATTCCTGAAGAAATTGCGTTTAGTAAAAAAACTTCATACAAACCCCAAAACCTAACAGGAATGTGTGCTCTAATTTGAGCTAGCTAAAGGCATATCTACATGCTCAGCTACCTGATGTTGTGCAGTAGCTGTGCCCGTACTCAAAATAAATTCATAATAAAGTCTAGGAACATACAGAGATGAATTGTTACCTGCTCTATGTAGATGTGCAGAGATTTATTTATAGAAAGCCATTATAGTACTTAACATCCTTTTACTTTATGGTTTGTGGGGAGGATCTCCCATCATGTACTTTCTGATCACTTGGGGACTGTATTTCACTAAATAAAGCTCATGTAGGTTCTCTGTTTCGCATCTGCTGCACACATCCACTGTACTAGGACAGGCATGGCAGTGCCATTCTTATGTTTTGGGAGAACCTTTGGACATGAAGGTGTGCAGAATGCTGCATTGCAGTGTTCCTACTTCCCTCCTGCATTAAACTGGGGGATGTGCTGTGTATATACATGAGGGGATTATGGATATCTTAGAGTCCACCCTGGCTCTACACTTGCTTTGCATATACTTTTATGGCCATGCCTGACATTATTTCTCCATTGTCATTGACTCTTTTCTGACTTACTGCCATACCATTTGAACAGCTGCCCTCAGTGCAGTGAGTTGGGTGGGTCATTATGGAAGTGTGTCTTTATTGATCTAACCTCCAGACTATGGAGGTTATTAGGGTGGTATATTTAATAATCACGAAACTTGTACTACTTGGCTGTCCTTAAAAAAAATTCTGAGATTTTGCAAAGGACAAAGATAATAATTAAAAAAAAAAAAAAAAAAAAAAATCAAAATAGCAAGCAAAAACCTGTTTAGAAGCACACATGCTGCTCTGCCATGCTTTCCCTTAAACCCTATTTCCAGATAAACTGGTGTGAATGTTACAACACTAGCTAAGAGAACGTATTGTCCTTTGTCTCCTAAAGTGCTCTGGTTGTCTAAAATATATCAGTTTGCATGGCTTTTTTGTTTTCTTGATTACAGTGGTGTACAATGCAATTATCATCTCCAAAAGCACAGAACGAACTTCCTTGAGATAAATGTAATTACCATTGAAGCAAAAATCTAAATTCAAACTACTCTAAATCACCATATACGGTGCAATTAGTAAAGAGATAAATAACTTATTTGCCAGTTTAGAGTCACAAAACGTGTTATAATACATCCTTAGTGATACCTTATACTTAAAATTAGATTTATCAGAGTAGCATTTACTGGCAAACTTGATTCCTTTTTTTGTTGTTACAGTCTGTATCACAGATGACTGATTTATAGGCATTCAAATACCTGACTATATTTCACACTTACAGTACCACTGATTTTTAAAATAAGATTTTGATGCAGGGAGCAAAAATTGAAGAAAAATTTAGAAAAGCAAGAATAATATATTCACAGAATGACTTACATATGTATGTAATATATACATGCAGACACGTACAACATAAAAGCTTTGTATTTTAGAACTGTGAAAACTTGAGAAAACATCAATTAATATATGTCCATATCATATCTCTGAAGTAGACATTGTTATTTCACTCACATAAATAACAGGAAAGAGTTTATCAAATGTAAATGGGTGGTTCTTAATGCTTTTATTATTGAGACACACAATTTAAAGTGTTTACTGTGTAGCATAAAAGTGTGTGCCTATAGGCAATTTCTGAAAGCATGCATTCTGTCTACAATAATAAAATATTACATCTTTTATTTTTTTACTGATAACTGCCTGATATGCAGAAGAGCATTTTAAAGACTTCTAATACCTCTCATTTGATATTGTCAGTTAACTTTCTTCTAAGTTTAGATTGTGCATTCTTTCGAATCTTTCATTTGAATCATGTTTGAATTGGACAAGCCTGATTTGTCTGTTTGGCAACTCCATTTTTTGTAAAAACTTCACGAATGTTGTGATATAAATTAACATTACAATTTCATCTATCACTTGTTTGTCATTTAGCCAGTTCCTGAAAAAACATTTCTAACTTTAAGAAGACATACTGTCCCTATAAAATCTACGTGAAAACAAGGTCATGTATTTGATTTGACCTCTGAGCAATCTCAGTGCACTACATTAAAAGAGGAACACTGAAAAATGAGATAAGTATGACTATTCATACTACTTTGGGCTAGCAGTTTCCCAAGTGGTCCAGGAACAAACAAACGAACAAGAAATAACTAAAAAATAAAGTAGTGTAATAAAAATCCCAAACTGTCTAGAAAAGACAATTTTATTAGTATGTGGTCCAAGGTAGTCTAGTCTTATACAGGAGGACATGTCAGCAATGGGATGTCTTTATTATCTGTTTCTAATTTTTAATGTCATTTTGATATAAAATTAATATGAGCTGTATTCTAAAAAAGTGAAGAACTGCAAAAAGTAATATAAGAAAGGAGAAACAGGCTTAGGAGTTATTTAAATTACCATATTTCTCTTAATTTCATCACTCAGATTAGTAATTATGTGCAGCCATCATATGCAATTAGAACATTTCCTCAGCTCTTATTGAATTCTTTACTGCAGATGTCCAAACGTGTCACATATGGAGTAACAGGGCCATGAATATTTCAACCTTAAAGACCACTTGGAAGGCAACAGGTATTCCTTGTAAGTTTTGGGTTTTGGTTGTCTTCCCTAGAACCTCCAACTTCAAACACCACTGAGCAGCTACGAGGGGCACAGCCAGATGCTCACGCATTTATGAACAACAGACTGGCGAGAATATGTTTCCATATTCTCTGTTTCCTTCTGTTTCACTTCCAGATGAGAGGAGAAGTATTGATCAGTGATTTGAATAGCCTTTTTGTCCATGCCCCATCACAAAAAACACTACTGGGAGTCCTGCAGTCTATGCAGGAGTGTGTGGGAGGTTGCTGTTCGTTTTGCCATCTGTAAAATTAGGATGTCAGTATTTCATAATAACCCATTTTTACAATGATGAAACTGGCAGTTCTTGAAATGTTTTTAAAGGGAATAAAGAGGGTCTAAAAGTATTCATTGCTGTTAATAAACAAGCACTCTGAGGTGAGCAACTTCCGTACGCATCATGTAAAAAACTTCTAGCAACAACTTATATATGGGAGCTGGAAGAATAGAATTTGTAAAAAGGCATAGTACAGCTAACTAAGAGAGACTCTAAAAAGCTGTTTTACTTTGTGAAGAACCACAAACCATCAGTGACAAAAAGGATCTTTTAAGTTGTCAAGTAAAGCCAGAAAGGTATTGCAGGGAAATAAGAACCATCCTGGAAATGGTTCAAAAAAGAGAATGTGGAATCTCCCACCTGTGAAGGGACAAACAAAGCAAGTAGTGGAAAAATGAGAGCTGACATGTGTGTCATATGTGAAGAAGACAGAGTGGATAACAAGAACTGACATGTGGGAAGATGCCTTTGTCAAATTGCCAGAAGTTCCAGAGCTGGTGACACCTTGCTGAAGGCAGATGAGGCTGGGAAAGATAAACGCACCATGCCACCTTTCAAAGGTCAAGACTTTGCAATGGCATTGATGAAACACTGCCACAGCTACCACGCAATCTAGGTAGGGAGAGAAAGCTTTCATTTCTTCCTGCAATACTAAAATTGAAGGGAAATCTAATAATTAGCCAATTACAGGATAGTCAGTCATTTAACTACTGAAAATCAGGGGAGACATATTTTAATCTCATTTCACTTGAGAAATCCTATTGCCTTTATTGGCAGAATTTGTGCCACTGATGGGAAATCTCTCATTCTGACTTCAAGAGCAGTTGTTCTCTGGCGGCCTGATTCATTAAGTTAATGGGACACTTTCTCTTGAGTCCTCTGAGAATAAGATCTATGCACTGATAAATCTCAGTAGTTTCAAAAGTTCATCTAATCAAAGGTGATCTGAATGTCTTCCATCCAATTACTCCGCCAAAGACAATCACTTTCATAATACTTCCAGATACTGCTTTTTCAGCTGGGCCCATCAAGCCAGGAAAAACTGTTCCTTGCACTTTACTATAGACTTGTATCCTTGCCTACAACTCTTGACAACCAGAGAGAAAAAGGGCAGGATGGGGGGGAAGGGGAAGAGTGGAACAGTCTCTGTTATGCCAGCACAAACAAGTGGGGTTAAGAGTTTATAAAAGATTCAGAATCTGATGCAGTTTTGTTCAAATTGCTACAATCATTCCTGGATTTTGTACCACAAAGTGGGTAATCCCTTTCTGTGAAAATTCCATATTTTCTTCTCTTTCAAGGAATCTTTGTCCCAGACACTGGTCTTGTGCTTCTTGTCACTCTTTCCTCACATTTTTTACCTTCTTGTCCTTCATGTCCACTTGTTTTTCCTAAATAACTAACATATGGACCAATTATATCCTCAAAAAGGATATAATTTC
>JAOTQP010001286.1:64778912-64801969 GCA_026413545.1 Cichladusa arquata | reverse complement strand
ATATCTAACATATGGAGTTTATCCCAAACAGCTTCTTCTCTTCATTAATTTTCTTCTATTATCAGGGATGCTGTCTCTTTTGTGCACTTACACTACCCATGACTGCCACATTTAGACAGCTACATGTCTGAGGCACCCTCTCCTGACTGCAAAAATGTCAAAGTGATCTTTGCTTCTAATATATGATAATTCATTGTCCTTACATTCCAAACTATGACCAAGACACTACATTTTGGTTTGACTTTTAAGATGTGTAATGTACTCACATGATATTCAGGAAAGGTCTTGCAATAAAAGCAGTAATCCCCATTTCACCAATGGAAATTCAATAAGGAAAACCCACCTGCTTTGTACTTCCCTAGCATTGGTGATTAGATTATGTTAATGGCAGTGTAGGGGAGAATAGGTTAGCTGACACTGATATATAAGCAGTCTCACTGTTTCTAGGAACCCAGTGCAGACTTCATGGTTCCTTGTCCTGCTGCTTCGGATTGCTTGTCTTTATCTGCAGCACTGGGCAGCTCTGATTTTCCCGAGAGGCACTGGAAATTAGGCAGTGCACATTGGGAACTAGTGCTGCACAAAAACAAAGGAAAGGGGCTTTGCTAGTTAGATTTGGCTGTTCTGCTTGCAAAGTGTTGGTGGGTGTGAAGAAGGCTGTACAAAAGATGGGATAAAAAACCATCATACTGCACTGGTGTTCTTCAGCACTGACTGACTGCTGATCTTTCCCATTTCAGTGCACCTGATGGAGTTGAGAGATGGAACAGCTAAACCACTATCAGTTACAGTGGGTGACCTCACTGGGGTCATGTGTTCGGTATGAGTAATTGTCTACTGGTTAACAAGACCTGCATTTAAGGGAAGAGAGAACAAAAGGGGTAAATTGCCAAAAATTATCGGTCTATACTATCCATTCTTACTAGGGACCAACTAGAGCAAATATTCCTAATTCCATCAAGGGCATTTCTTCCGTTTAATGAGCACTTAGGAAAGAAAGGCATTGTTCAAGTACAAGGGTTCAGTTTGCAGCAAGCCACAAATCACATTTCATTTATCAGGCCTACAGATGACAGGATATCATCAAATCCCTTGAGAGTCATATTCATTAAAAAGAAATCTTAAGTAATTACAACAATTAATTGACTTGAAACAGTTTCGGGTGGAGAAGGTTTACATAATTCATTTGCCAGACAAAACAAGCCTTATAAAGTCAGGGCAACGTATTATTTAGAAACATCCTCCCCTTCCTGTCATCTTGAAAAGCACAAGATAACACCAAACACCTGGAGACAACTGAAATGGGCAAGCAAACAAACAAAAGACAGGAAAAGAACTGCACTTTTATAACTTTATCAAAGGGATAATGTTTCACTGACCTGCTCTGATCATTACTTAGAAAACGGAGGATAAAATATTTTCTCCCATTTCTCCTTGTTTATTCTAAATAAGCAGAGAATTTCTAAGGATTAATTATGTAATAACAAAATTTGAAAACCAGGTAAACACTTTTCACACAGCCTCTGTATAATTCAACATCCCGTGTGTCTAGTTGCAAATTTATCCTGAAGCTTTCTCCTGGTTGTGAAATGTGCAGACTTATTTTGCTACTTCCTGTTGACTGATCTTGAATTTCTAGATATCAGAATGCCATTCTCATGCCCATACTATTAATAAAAAAAAATATTCAGACGAAACCAATTAGCTATCCAGCATTTTCTTGTGTCAGCTAACCTATCCATTTCCCAGTTTTATGTCTTGCTTTATATTAATTTTTTTTACACTGAGGTTTTTCTGTTCTATGTGTGTTTAGTCTCTAATACAGTGTGGAATTAATCCAGGAGTAGGACTTCTAGGTGTTACATCAAGCAGGCATAGCACTGAGATTTCCACAGTAAATTCCAACTTCTTGAACTGAGAGAAGTTCTTTAAGTGCTCAGTCTGGTTTTAAACATGGTACTATATCTATTGGTGGCCTCAGTTGGTCCCCACTTCTCTGCACATACATATCAATATCTTTGAGGAAATAAAGGAAAAGAATAGTCGTGGTTCACAAAAAGCATTTGCCAGAATAACAGTCACAGAAAAGCAAATGTCAAAAATACTCCGGGATGTTTATGAAGGCATTTATATTCAACATGTAGGTATACAATTAATTTATCATGTAGCTTCACTTGAAGAATAAAGCAAATATTATTATAAGACTTAAAAAAAATGTTTCCTACATAACTGACTAAGAAAAATCTGCAACTCTACTTAAAAATGAGGAAATGCACAATTCAAATTATTAGAGATATGTAGTGTCAGTGGGCAGGTTGACAAAAATCAATGCCAGTATTTGACAAGGAGTAATGCTGTCTTTATAAAATTGACAGTCAATTTCTCTTCATGAGTTTCTGGCCTCTACTATCTGCCTGCTATGTCCTGTTACTAACAGAGATCCTGTCTCATTTCAAAGCTCACCCCATGATGTCTCCAAGAATGAAAAAAAAAATTAATCCTTACTTCTAGTAATGCCATACAGTGGGAGAATAAATAATGAATTTCTAGCTGTATATAATTTTAAAAGATTAATTTCAGATACATTCTGTCTAATTTCCAGATATTCTGATGATTTTTCAAGTCATCATTACCTTCCTTTGAAGAGTTTGAGCTGCATGCCATGGTGGAAAGGCCCACACATTTATGAGTCTTAATATGGCATCTTTTCCAAATGTACAAACATACAATCCTAAAACCCCTGTCTTACGTGAATTCCATCCCTCTGATAAAATGCAAGAAGAGCAGGTAATTTTGTTTTTCATAACTTGTTAATCAGTCTATATCCATCAAAATAAAGTAACAAAGAAGAGTTACATTTGCCTCAAATTTCTATATGCTTAGGAGGTCTAATTTGCAATTCACAGAGACTGAGTATGACTTTGGTTTTACCAATACAACCCGAAGGAGGGTTTTCTATGAAAGCATTGTGTTTTCCTTTGATTCTGACCATAGCAGGCAGTGTGATAAAAAGAACAGAACATATAAAAGCACTGTACATGTTATTTTATAAAAGACTGAGGCAACCAACCCATCACAAATAAGACATTGTGACTGCAGCGATGATTAATGAGACGCTAAGTGCAAGTAGAAAAAAGTGTTTTCTGCTTAATCAGAACATTCAGCAAGTTTTTTTTTTTAGTAGTGTGCATGTGCTGGAGCCTATCGAGTAGAAGAGATGCATTTAAGTAGCATAGATAATATCCATAAAATAAATTTCAGAACATTACAAATGTAGACAACTTAAAAAGCAATCCTACTAAACCGTCGATTAGGCAAGCAAGCAAAGTAAAAGCCTTACCAACATGAGAAAACCGGAGCTTGATTGCTGATTGCAGACCATGACCAGAGCTGGGGCTGATTCCCACCAAGGCAGGTCCCACTGAGAACGTCAAGGTGCATCTCAGCACGGGCAGATCCTGAGCTTTTTGCCTGCCAGAACCTACTTTAACAAAGATACTCTGCCCCATGTCCATAAACTATCTCACCTTGGGAGCCTAAATCCAGGCACCCTTTGGAGGGGAGGAAAGGCTCGGCACTTGTGTCCCACTGCCCCCAGGCCTGGGGCTGTGCCCCGCTGTGACTGCGGGAGACAATTCCAAGATGGACACTCACCTGAGGGGGCTGCTACATTCCACACGGCCCCCCGGGAGCCACCTGTCCCTCGAGCACCTGTGAGAGCAGGAGTGTGGCCCAGGGGATGTTTCCTCTTGCAGGTTAATTTCCCCAGGGCAGCCTCAGCAGCCGTGGCATCGCCCTGCACTGCATGCCTGGCCCAACCAGGCGGTGCCACCACAGCTCCAAGGGCGCTGTGATGGACATCGAGTCCTGCCTGCATTGCTGCCAAAAGCAGAGAACCACAGGACTGCACAACTCTCCTGCCATAATTTTTTTCTCCTTTTTAAATTAAGAAACAGTTTATCAAGGCGGGTTTAAGCCCCAAGCCCCCAGATCCTTTCGCCTCTCTCCCTGTCCTTACTCCTCAGGGAGCCAACCCTCGCTGCTGCTGGTTTCCCTGCAGGCGTCTGCAGCTGGAACTGGCAGGATTCGTGGCAGCAGCCAGGATTTGGGCTGGCTTAGGTGGTGGGACAGGGCTCTTCCTTACAGCCAGCACCCCTCTGCCCTCACAGATGGGTGTGGGAGCTGGGCAGGCTGCAGATCTCTGGTGAAAGGAGCTTCTTTCCATCACCACCTCATGGCTGCCACCATCACAGCCACACAGGCCTCCTGTTATACATCTCCTTGTGAACCTGAGAAAAAATTGTGACTGTGGCTGTGAGGAAATGAATGGACTAACTGTGCCTTTACTACGGTCTTACTTTATTCAAATTTCTGTTTGTTTTTGTTCCCTCTCAAATTTCTCTCCAAAGCCTATGAGGTAGAAGGATCATTGTTAAAGAGCTATACTGATCTTTTAATATTTTGTTTTACAAAATAAGGAGGCAGTGTCCTAACTGGTGTGTTCCAGCCTCCTTAGTCACACAGGTGAAGATCAAATGAAATCCAGAACAGCAAAGGCCTTTGCTTTGTCTAATTGGTTATTGCTGGGAGATGCTGCTGGTAAGTGTACATCTACACTGTCTGTGAAAGGGATAAAATCCATTTTGTGTCTGTGTAATTGTGTTCATCAGGTACCGTTTGACCTCAGGAGACAGTCCCTCCATAGCCTTCCCTAATTCTTTTTCTTCTCAATTCTTTTAAGACATTCACAAATTAAAAAGAAGAAAACCAGAACAGCACTTCTTTAGGGGCTTCAGTTTTGAAACAGAAGAAAAAAGAAAAAAGGCCTGGAACAGAAAAGATCTTTATTTTTGAAGAGAATACTCCAGATCAGCAGCCATTCCAGAAGGTTTATGGAAAAATACAGAAATTCTAGATTGTAGGTTCAGAAGTAGTTTAACTTCTATTGAAAGGGTGTGGGACAAATTCCTCCTTATTGAGGAGACAAAGAGGTTTAAGAAATGTATGTAAGTCAAAGAACACAGAAAATCAAAGTAATACAAAAAGAGAAAAAGGACTGCTTGGTGTAATTCACCTTTGCCAAGTATGACCCTGACAGAAGGGACAGCTTTTCAAGTGGTGTAAATCATTGTCACTCTGTTGAACTCAGTAAAGTTGCTCTCTCAGGGGTATGACCTTCTTGGTAGTTCTCAAGGCACAACAATAATAACTAAAAATGTGGAAAATTACCTAGAGTTATTCATATTTTTAATATTGTGCTTCATAAATCCAAAATCCATGGAACTCAATAGGAGATTTTAATTTAATCTATTGGTTTTGGACTGCCTTGTTCAAACTAAGCATGAGTCTACAGCCATGTTACAAACCCTAAAAAAATAGTGTTTGCAATGGAATTGCTGACAGATCCTTAACCATAGTGGTGCTAGGGAGTCACTATAATATTGTAAATAAGGTGAATAGGCTCTTCTTATCTCATTTCACAGCTGAGCAGTGTATTGCCAGATAAATCAAATCAGGGTAAACGGTTTCATCTAATAAACTGGGTCAACATATAATGTATTTTTCAGGTTTGCACTTTCATTGATTCTCATTTGATTTAAGAAGAGATATTTCAGTTTGTGTTTACAACATTTTAAAATATCTCTTTTGCCCCTTCTCTAGAGAACAAGCAAACAAAAAAGAGACTATGCAAGCTGGTAGCATCACAATAATGGCAAGTTTTCTGTTTTCTGTAAGTTCTGCTTTCCATTTTTATGCATCTGGGAGAGAGTGGGGGCAGGGAATCAGGGAGTTACTATCTCATATCTGCATTTTCTCAATAATGTTTTAGTGATGTTTGCTAATGTATCATTCATTAACCATCAGCCACTATAAAAAACATAATCTATCTCACAAAGTGGACATTATTATCGCATTAAATCATTTCACAATATACCTGAACGGTTCCACATGAGGGGCCTGGCCTGACTGAGCTCAAATGCCTTGGGGGCAAACTCTTCAGTAGTAATGAGATACGAGGTCTGTCTGTGATGAATATGATATTACTCGTGTCAGTGGCTGTGGACTGCACCCAGAATATTTCTTCTTACAGGTTTTTTTTTTTTTTCCCTATTGCAAAGGAACTCAGGCAAAGCACTATTAACCCAGTAAATGAAGCTCTAAAGATCACAGAGTGTGCCCATTAGTCGACAAGATTGTGACTAATCCAATTTTTCTTGCAGGGAGCAATTCTAATGCTTCTGTAACATCTGGGGATAGCACAGCCTGCATTACTGATGAAGCTGGATATTTTTCCTTCTACCATTTTCTTCACCCAAGAACAATTATTGCACTTATTTATTTCACTGCTTCTCCCCCCTCCCCCACATTTTCCCCCTGACTACTTGATGACCCCTTTGAAGATGGTTAAAATAATATTCCAGACTGGTAGAAGAACCAGAGAGGGTGACTGTGAATGAGGCTAAAAAAGATACCCCTTGTGTTTATTGGAGAGTGGACAGAAGATGTACTTGTTCAATGAAGAAAAACAAGAATTAGATTCACTCAAAACAAGAAGAAAAAGGACTTAGGATGCTTTGTTATCAGTCACCACTAATGTCATGCTGTCTTAAATTGTCCCAGAATTGAAAGAGAATGTCATCCTGCTTCTACGTACTCTAGTAGAAGCATTGACTATTACTCTTTGTGACAGCATGAAACATCACGAACAGTAAAGTCCTGCTTTTCTGATTTATTTATTGCCAATTATGGAATTTTATTCTAATATACAGTGCTACTGATGACAGGCTAGGGCAATTTCATTTAGATATAACCTCAAAAAAATTTTCCAATAATAAAAAAATCTATAAAATACTGATGACTAACATATATAGATTTTACAGCTTGATTTTTCTGTGTTCAGAAATCTTCACTTGTTCAAAGATGCAAGAGATGCTAAATACCGAAAGAGTCCTGTTCTTATGGGTAGAATGGATTAAGGCCAGTTTGCTTCATTTGCAGAGTTGCAATATGGGGAAGAAGTTCAGGGATAGAAAATACGTCAGGGAATTCTGCTCCTAACTGCTTAGACCTTTGATTGAAGAAAGTTACTGTTGTTCTCAAACATCAGCTGCAAGCCTGTGAAATTTAGTAGTGGTTATATTCAATGTTTCATACTGAATATCTCTTGTGTATCTCCCCTGTAAAACTATTTTGTTGGTTCCATACCAAGAATTAAAGTTTGTCCAACATTCAGAGCAGCTGAGCTAGAATTCTACCTCTCTCAACTGCTGCTATTCCATTTTTATTATTTTATTACAGTATCTTACACTGTGGCTGTATTTCTGCAGGAAATATTGTCTCTTCAACATATCACAGGCAGTCCAGATTCTGGAAGCAGAAACACACGTTTAACAACATATTTCTTCTTCTAACAGAAACCAGAACTGTACATGAACAAGAAAAATATAAGGTTTAGATTATGGCTTTTCTTCTCTTTTCTAGAGTCACAGGATGTGATGAGAGTGTGTGTTAACTGTCAGTAACAATTCTGCTGTGGCTCACACCATGAAATATCTGGAGAATATAGCCAAATTATTTGAGCAAGAGTCCTTGAAGAGCTGGTGGTAATGAACATGAGGAGAGTCATAAAGGAAGTGAGAGATTAAGACCATTTGCTAATATTTGTAACAGTGTAAATGTAGCAAATAGAAAAGAAAGGGGTAGAAGAATTGAAGGTGTGCTAACCACCTAGATGCCTGGTCTATATTAAATAGAAATACATGCTAATTTAGAGAAATAGAATAAAGTTAGAGATACAAAGAATCACAAAGTCAAAGAATCAGATGCCGGTGTATTTCTTATGTAGATCAGTTGAGACAAAGGAAAGGTTCAAGGCATGAAATATCTTTGATGCTATCAGTCCAGCTGAAATACTAAAGCCTGGCAATGCAGACAGTGGCTTTCATCAAGAGGAAATGGAGAGAAAAGCAACACAAAAAGGAAATACCATTACTGCCTTTAGGAAGCTGTAGTTTAGTTTCACAGAGAACAATCGTGTTTAATTTGAGGCACTATTTATCATTCAACAAGAAAGCAAACCATGAAGTCTGCAGTGTTTTGTTATGCAGTTAAGAAAGAATGTAGCTAAAATATGCATTTTGTTGCAAATCCCCCCGTCAGGGTTTAGCCTAAGTAAATTACATATATTTTGAACTCTTCTTTAATTACCTGTGTAGTCTGGAAAATCTGTTTCTCTGGTTTGAGATTACAGGGAGGCTTAAGGTAGGTAATACTGAGATGCATACATCATGTATAACCAATGCCAATAGCTCAAGTTAGAGAGTGAAGTCCTCAAAATCCACTCCAATCCAGCAACAAAACTTCTCTTGGACCCACTGAGCCAAGATGTCACAGGCAGATTCATTTTGGCATTTGTCAATGTGTCCATCTAATCCTGTTGCTCTTGGATGTTCCCCAGAACAACCAACAGAGAGCCCACCCGGTGATGTCAGGGGATGATATGCAGAATCAGGATATTGCCATGCCACTCTCCAGAGCAGATTAGCCAGGAACTTGGCCAAATATGTCTTACATGCCTTTCCTGAGAGATGCATGCATGTAGTATTGAAAAGGAGTCTGCAAGACAGGGAACACTTGTGCTTGTGACTGAAGTGATTAAGTATGCAGGTGTTTGTTGGATTAGGCCTTTAAAGCAGATCTTGCCTAATGGCCGTAACTCTTATGGATGTAACTCATGAATCAAATGGAATTAGTTGATGTATGATAATGTTACAACACTGGCAGAAGAGAGGTACTTATTTTTGCCTTTGAAGCGATAACAAACACCATAAATTTTAATGTCAACTTTAGCTATTATTATCTCAGCAATTTAATTTTATTTAAATTGCTTCATCTTTCTTTTTTTTTTTTTTTTTTTTTTTTTTTTTTTGTTATTTGTCAAAAGCTACCTTTGACTTTCTTTGGAATAGCTGAATCTGGTAAGCTGTCAGCTGGCTTGTGTGAGGCCACAGCAAAACTACTGTTGACTTCAACGGTATCAGGTTTTCACTCACAGCTTCCAGCATGGTTTGAACTGACATGCAAATACAAATTCAGCTATAAGATGACAGAAATAGGGTTTTTTCAGCCTACAGATTGCTAAACTGCCTGAAGCGTGCTACTTTCTTACATACATATCTATGAAAACATTTTGAGAACCTTTATCGTGCCTGGATAATTCCAGCAGTGATAGGAGAATAGTCCTTGACAAAAGTGTTTATTACAATATATGTAACTGAAAATTAAATCCTTAAAAGCTGTTTTCATCATGGGACATCAAAACTTGACCAATGGTACAATTCAATAATTGTGGAGTTTATTTTTTCCTCTGATGTTTATCACACTTTATAATTGATACCTAGTACATTTTTGCTGTATCAAAACCTATTGAGTTTTCTTTCTTAAATTTTGAGAGAATGGTTGCAACTCACTCTAGTGTTGACTTCAAAGCATAACTTTACATTTTACATGTCCAAGTCTTGAAATACTTTCTTGAGAGGTAAATTGGCAGTAACTGCAGCTACTGCAGGGTCTTAAACAGAACCTAAGGGGTTCTGCACTACTAATTATACTTAGACATTAAGCTAGTAGTTATTGAATTGTACTGGTAGCAATTTTATAACTGCAGAATGTTATTCTAATGCTTCTAAAAAAGCCACAAGTATTTGGGGATAAACCGTGTCCCAGCTATTGAGGTACAAGAGTATTCCTAAAGATGGTTCTTAGGCAAACTTGGTAGCACACAGCTGGGAATAAAAGCTGAGCAGCACTAAGGCTAAATAGCTCCATCTGCCACACGTATCTCAACTAGCATTTCTCAGCTGATGCTTTTAGGGCACCTACCCTAGAAGTAAAGTGCTACATAGGCAATAGGAACTTTTCAGGCTCTTTTGAATTGGCCTGGTATCTATACTTATTGCTACAGGTAAGTGGGTGTGCAGAATTGCTGTGCTTTAGCCTCAGCAGCATAAAGCAATTTATTTCAGAAGCTACTCTTAAGAATAAGCACAAAACTAGGATATTGCCCACTTGACTTCAGTGGGAATCTTTTTTTCTTCCCCTGGGAAAAAAAGACACATTGCATTTTGTTACCTAATATTGAAAAAGGCACTTCACTTCCATTAGAGGCATTGAAAGTTTGAAAAGGAGTCAGAGGACAGTGGGAAGAAGGGAATATTTAGGAAGGGTGTTATTCAGAGTTCCAGGCAAATGGCTTTTCATATGTTATGGCCATCAGTGTATAGCAGCAACCCACTTGAAAATGATCATAAAGGAATGATCACAACAGGTACGTAAGAGGAAAGCAGTCAAACTTACAGCATGCAGTTGTGCTAAACTAATGGGAGCTTCATCCCTTTGTTCAGGAATAACTACAGTTCTCTCAGTGTCATCTCGAAAAATGATTGAGTGAAGTTTGTGCCTGATCCTGACAGGGCTAATGGGAAAAGAGGCGAGCAACATATTTTTAAATGATAGCACAGTAAACGGAAGTGGATCTGCTCGTGTAGTAATGCTCTATTAATTAAGATCATCAGGAGGCATGAGGAAGGAGAAGTAGAAGAGACGGAAATGTTTAAAAAAATTATTCAAGGTATTATTTATGAGCTCTATTTCTAGGACTGGAGCTAGTGTGGAAGTACCACACTCAAAAATAAATGATGGAGACTGATGCTGCCTAATGGGACAATTTACAAATAGAAATGAAAGAAATGCTTATAATTTTGACCTTAGTGACTCCAGTAAGATCAGTCCTTTGCTGGTTTAATATTGTTTCACAGTTTGTGCTGTTAAATCAAAAGGTTATCTATAATACATCTGGCACTATTAATGCAAAGGATCAGGGGTATTCAACAGACATTTATTCATTATTAATATAGATAATAAAGGATCATTTATGAGGTTACAGATGAGATTTTTATCATCAAAAGCTTAAAAAGGGAAATGTATTTTTGCTCTAGGACAGAGATGAAAAGAGTCAGTAATGGGAAATGTAAGAGTCAACATGAAACTGTCAAATTCATTCTTTTCCTGAAGACATCTAGGACTTGATGGCAATGAATGAAAAACAAAATAAAATTAAATGCTTTTGCTGTAAAACTGCTTTATTGACAAGGAGGGGCTTTCAGTGGCAGTGTGGTTTTCTCTGTTTTTATTTTTTGGCAAGACAGTTGCGATGTTTCTCCCTCATACAGCTGAGCTTCCCAATGCCTTTTAAGAAAACCTAGAGTGAGAAAACATATCTGTGTCTCAAGGACTTCTGGAAGCTGTTTGAAATTGAACTTGACAAGAGTGGAAGGCACAGATCTAAGGCCCCTTCATTGTTGGGTGCAGACATCCCACTCGTATCTTTTGTGGTGTAGGTGTGTAAATCTGTGCCATAAGGTGGTACAATTGCTGTTAGTAGTAGAAGGATATGCATATGTGAAACAGGAGTAACAACAAGAGAAAAATATTGAATTTTTTGCTCTCTTGTATTACTGCGTTAGAACAACCCCCTAGCGCTACTGAAGTGGCTCATGAAATGACAGAACTTGATTCACTGAGCCAGTGGAGATTTCTTAATATCACAGGACTCATAACATTTGTGGAGACTGCCCCCTGCATTCCCAAGGCTGCAGTTGCCTAGTGAAGTATTGCCTGTATGAATGGCAAGTGCAGGGATATTCAGAGTTAAGGCTAAAATTCTCTCCTCCTTTCACCTATCAGGCTTATCTAGGGCAGTTGCTTGAATCAGCTTCTAGGGTTCTCAGAACATTCAATTATCTTGTTTCCCATATGATCTGCTATACCCAAGGGTGGATTTGGAATCTGATGAAGTTGTTTCTGATCTGGGGGTATGGACTGACCAGTCTGCTTGAGATGGCCTCAAATCCTCACTAGGAACAGTGGTAGTAATAAAATAGAAATAGTTGCATTGGAAAATGAATTTCATTACTTAAGTACTTTGCATTGTCTAGAGTTTGGCTACAATTCTGAAAATCCTCATTTGCAGTCCCCTTTTCCCTTGCTTGCTTAGGCCTTTTTCATGCCAGAAAAAAAGGCCACATTCCCCTTGTTGTTTGTGGGATCCTACAGAAATTGTGTAGCCTTTTCTCAATCAAGAAGATGAATCTTGGCAGACATTATAGAAATTAACAGATCTGAATTGTGTGACCCAAAGTGTTTTTGTTTGTTTGTTTTTAAGCTTCTGCCTTTTTGCTCCTAATCTCATTAAAAAATAAAAATAAAAAAAATCCAGTAATAGGAAAACCAAAAAGGAAAACCAAAATGGAAAACGTTTTTGAAACTTGATCCAAGATAGAAAAACCCACAGCATCATTATCTGCATGTGAAAACTGGATCCACTTTCCACTTCCTCCAAACCAAACAGGGTTTGAATGTTTTAGATTTAAAACTGTGAATAACACTTGAATAAAAAAATAAATATTTTATAAGCAAACAAATTAATTTTCCCTGAAGGTAGAGGAGGGAGAATAATCCCTGGATGAGCTTGAGAACTCAGATTCTTAATCGCTTGTCAGAATTTGTTGCAACATGATGTATCACAGGGAGTCAATGAGAAAGGGAGCAGAGCACAATGGGAATTTCCTTGTCCAACTTTTTTTCTTTTAGTTGGCTCTCCTGCCTCTAACTCAAGCACAATGACAGGTAAGCCCTAACTAATCTAGCAGAGCCTTACAAGTTGCCTCCCCAGCTTCCATTTCAGCCTTCTATAGATATTACTGTTGCCACAATGAGTTAGCAGGATTTAATTTGCATGTGTCTCACTCAGCTACTTTCCTGAGAAGTCCACTGAACTGAGTTACTTGTCTAAGTTCCTGGAAAAGCAGCTGTAGGATGAGCACTCTTCAGGCTCTGATGTGGGAATTTTAATCCTTACACAACTTGTAAAATCTTGTAAGATTGGTATTCCTTGAATATATGTCACAGAACAAAAGAACTATGAGCAAACATTTGGCTACAGGACATCCCTGGTATTACAGACGAGTTTTAATTTTTGATTATCCATCAGTTTAGATAGAAAATGGAGCATTTTGAATAACAAGTCAATTTAGACAGTTCATCAAGTTTTATAAATTCCTTCTTTCTCACCTTAAATCTCTAACAGGAATAGATTAATATATTACAGAAAGTCATCATTAGTCCCAGGTGCAGCATATTCTGCCAATGAGCAGCTACTTATCTAATTAAAGAAATCACCTTAGCAACATCTGTAGTCACTCCTGGATGCTGATGGTGACCTGTGAACATGCACTGATGACCTCTAAGCTGCAGAAGCCATGAGAGGGCATCAGAAAGACAAAGAAGCAAAGCAGCTGGCAAGTTTGAAAACTATGTGGGCTAATGTTTTAGCTGGGCAGTGCCCTGTATTTCAGTCACAAAAGATTAAATCCTACATGACATGCACTACAGATGCCAAGGTCTTTTCTATCAAAGGAGCTTCTTAAAATTCATGAGAAGCAATGAGAAGGACTTGATATGTGCAGAAAGTGAGAAGAAAGTGATTGATACATCTGGCAAATACTTACCTGCCCAAGTCATTAACATGAGGGAGGGAGAAAGGATACCATGGTTCACAGAGAAAATGCAGTTTATAGAAATAACTCTGAAAGCATTCAGCTAATTAAAGGCCTGACACAGGAAAGTATTACTCACATGAGTAGTCAAAATGGTAATCAAACCACCTCTGTAAGGACAACTCATGAGTAAAGGTTTGCTGTCAAGACCTGAATGAAGCAAATGCGAGAAAAGCCTGCACTGATGATTAAATCCTGTGCTTGTTAAAATGTAATAATTCCAGTGACAGGGAAGAGATTTGATTAGTGTGCTTGGACAGGAAGGCATTATTATGGAGGAGTGATTTATAGTATAGAGAGGAACAAAATTTGTAGATTTTTTGTACATGTTCAAACACAATCCAAGGGTATTCTTTTTTACAAAGTAAGGCCTTCTGCAATTAAAAGCATTCTTTGATTTTATTAAGTGGATAGATATTTCTACTGATTTCTAGTCAAAAAAACCCAAACCTTTCTGCTTTGTAAATGTTGGGTTGGTGGTTTGATTAATTATCTTCCATATTGAACAAAGTTCAAAAGGACTTTGTTCTTAAATAATTGAGACTCCTTGCAGATAGGTGGCATAAGATCTGTGTCAGAGTGACTTCTTGTGCTGTAGATTATGAGGAATAATAGTACCTGATAACTGAGTGTACATTTCAGGAAAAAGTCAAATATAGTCCACTTAAATCTTTCTTCTGGTGCAGTGGACTTTTCTTTAAGTCAGCAAATCTACTGGATCTTCAGAGATCTATTTTCTTCTACATTTAAATGCAAATTAATAAGGATTCAGTCTCTTATGGGGTCATGGAGAAATAGAGATTCTCTGACTGGCTTTAGAATGCTCCATGGCTTGGGCAGCACATCACCTTCTCAGCTAATATAAATTTGCGTGGTTGCATAGCCTTGAATGCAGCTGTGATGATTAATACCAGATGAGGCTCAGGGGCTGCTGTGTTCTTGGAAACTGGCCTCCAGTTACTTCTTTCAATGAGCCAAAAACCTTTTCCTAGTGTTCTCATTCCACGACTGTTCACTAACAATGAATATAAAACCTTTGTCTAGGGGCCTGGGGGCCCTGGGACACTGCTTGGAAGTTAAAATAATGAACATAATCACCCATGCAATTGCATCGTGAGCACTGTGTTCAGTTTTGGTCTTCCACTATAAAAATGACATTGTCACACTGACATGAGTTCAGTGTGGGGCAAACGAGATGGTTGGAGGTGGAAACACAGGGTATATGAGGGGTGGCTGAGGAGTTCACTAGGTGTTTTCATTTGGAAAGAGGTAGTTTTAGGTGAGACTTTATTTCTGCCTTCTACTATCCAAGAAAATATAAGGACGGTTCATACTTAAAGGATGATGGGCAGTGGGACCAAGCTGCAATAAGAAAAAATCTGTTTAGATATTACGAATCAAATTTTCACAGTGAGAACAATCAAGTATTGGAACACATTGCCAGGAAGGCTGCATACTCTTCATCTTTGGTGATATTCCAAACTTGCCAAGCCCAGTCTCTGAGCACCTAGTTGGACCTGCTTTGTGATAGGACTAAATCGTTCTACCACATAGGTCCTTTCTAGTTCTAAATTATTCTATGGTTCTGTGTAAGTCTTTTTAATCTCACAAACAGAGATTTGTTACGACTGAAATACCACTTTCATGTACTATCATCACTCATTAGAGGAACATCTTATGTTCTTAGTGGGTTTTCACTAGACTCAAGTTCTGTTTGTGCAGAATGAAAGTTAGGCAGGTTTGTTCATCTTCCAATACAACACCTATTGGGATATTAAAGGGATACAAACAAATTCAAAACAAAGCATAACAATTATTTCTGTACTATGGAAGCTTGATGTTCACCTGGAGTCCAGGACTGGACAAGTTCATCAAGGAGAAATCTGGGGATGATTTCATATACAGAAACTACCTCTGACTCCAGAAGTCTCAGAGTTGCAAGTTTTCAGAAAACTGAAGAATCTTCTAGGCTATTATTACTTCATACTTTATTCTTATACTTTTCCTTATGGATCTACTATTTATCACCGTCAGACAAAGGGTATTGGATTAGATGATCTTTTGATCTGACTTAATATAGCTGTTCTTTTGGTCTTTTCTCCTTTTCTGGTATGTTGAGATAATTTTTTTCTTCTCCCCTGGAGCTCTTGGCTAAAGAATGCCCAGCCCTCTGGGAGCAGTGCACATGCACCTTGCTCATTGCAAGGAGCTGCTTAATACAGTCAGGCTCTTCAGAGACTTCAGCTGTCAAAATCTTTCCAATTCTTGACAGCAGACTTCACAGAGGGTTTACAGAGATTTGAGATTTGATCAAATTTGTGCTAAAGGCATATATCTAGTATGTTCTTCCCACTTCCCAACTTTTGCACTAGAGCATAAAATGTGGGCCATATAATCAACGAATAACAGCAAGATTCTTTTATTAGAACCAGAAAACTGCATTTTCTCTCAAAAATATTTAGCCCTTTTTGCTTTAAAACTGTTAGCGAGACACAGATTCTTGCCCTGAAAAATTTCACTACAATTACTTAATTAATTAAATGAAAAAAGTGATGAGCAAATGAAAAATATGGTCTCATACTGGAAGGGGTTGGACAGGTTTAATATCATATGTCACATATACCAATACTTTGAGTTATGCTGGTTTCTAAATCATACAAGTTAGTCTGGACTTTCAGGGCTCTACCGTTTGTAGGGCTGTACAGTTTGTTTTAAATCCTGTTTAGTTTAGTTAACAAGATGCAGAACTGGGGTGAAGAAGCTACAGACTGAAAACAAAATAAAATAAGGAGAACAGGCTTATTATGCTGTTCATTATCATCCAATACCTTGAATCACATTCAGCTTCAGATTAATCAGGTAGGATTACAGAGAGATACTCCCATGTTAGTTCCACATAATAATTTCCTGGGGGCTGGGTTGAGGGAAGAAGAGGAGACTTCATGAACTCTCTGAAACCAGTTTTGGGGACTACATGCTCATGAGAGATTGGACACTTTGCAGGCTATCCAGAGCCAGCAAACACAAAACCGATTTTGCCATGCAGAATCCCTGGTCTCGCAGCCAGCCCACAACCCACAGGCTCACAGCCTGCCAGCCTACTGACCAGACAACAGGAGGTGGAGCAACAGAGGGGTGAGGAAGGTAGGACAGCCACACTACATGGCACGGTGTCACAGGAAACCAGGCCTTGTCACAGCTGCAGATTGAGAGACTTCTTACTGCTCACACTCCTCAGCGGAGCCCTGTAGTCTAGGGTTAATTCCCCATCTCTTTGAGAGGGATTCTGAGTTTATAGCATGTAAGAAGGCTAGTAATAAATTTCTCCTAGTTCTCTTTGTAATGCCAGCCTAGTTCTTGTGGAAACTTTCTTAATGAGTATTAATGTGGTGTAGGTCCCATTATGGTTATGATTTCATGATTTAATTTCATTTCAGAAATGCAAGTAAACTAGTGACTACATGATGCAAGTAATACTTTCTGGGTAATTGAGAAGAAGACAATAAGACAAACCGTTTATTCGAATGCTTTTCACTGGAAAATATCTCTTGATATGCAGTCACTGTGACTTAATCTAGTCTGTTTCTTCTGAAATGTTGTTAAAACAAATGATGGTTCAATGTAGAACAGGTTCATGTGGACAAACAGGTGGCAGAACCCAGTGTAGTTATAAAGTGTTTATAATAGAAAATAAAATCAGCTGTGTGGAGAAAAAAAAAAACAACCCAACTTATTTTAATTTTTTGTTTGTTCACTTTTTAAAATTTTGTCTTTTTTATTCTGATAACAGATAAAACAAGAACTTGTTTTGTAACATACAGTAGTGCCCTATTGAGATATATATATAAGATTAAGGGGAAACCAGTCATTCAGTTAGTTCAGTTCTCTTTTCCCTCTAACTCTGGATCTCTGTTTCCAATTTCAAAGGAAGTAATTTTGATCTACAAACCAAATAGAATTTGGACATTATATCACACTGGAGCAAGCCCTTGTGACGAAGAGGTATTCAAAGCTCAGTGAAGTGAGAAGTACATTAAAACTGGTATATCCAACATATCCATGTGCATTCCTGAGACATATATCTATATATTTTTTTATTATTAATACTAATAAAGGCAGGGCACGAGTGCAGCAGGCCTTAGTTTCTGTCTTTGGGGACTTTCATCTTTAATATAGTCTCTTAAAAATACATGCATTGCTACATTTTTCATTACCCTTAATTTTTTCATCAATCACGTTAATTTATACAGGGGGCACTTAATAATAGCTAATTAACACTTATGACTTTTTAAATTAAAAGACCTTTGGAGAGATTACTGCTGATTGCGAAAAGGTTTTTGTTCCTCCCATTAAAAAGAGAAAGAAAGAGAGACTGAAGATCTGGCTTGGGCATATGAGGGGAACTTCTCTCTTGCTTCACTGGTCATACAACAAATGAAAACAGCAAAGGCCTGTGCAAAGGCAATACTGCTATTAGCCTACACTCCTGAAAGGTGCCTTTATTTTAACTGATTATTAAGCAGCATATATATTATTCAGAGTGACCTTTAAATAGCTGAAAATTAAATTATAATTTACTGGGGAGATATCTAAACCCATGTAGCTATTATTACCAAAAAAACCCCATGATGTCATACAATGTCCTGAAAATGTATTTTTATTATTACCAATGAAGTGAAGAGAGGAAAAGCATTAAATTTTGACAGTGAGAAGGCTCTCAGGCATTGAAATAGTACTTTTCAATATCCACCCTGTTATTACAGTGAGAAATAGACCATGTTTTGTTTTTGATTGTAATAATTTTTGCATATGTCAGGGAGCTGTTGGTATTCACACTACTTTCCTTCTCTAGTAATGACACTATGCTTCCTTCCTTTTAATAAACAAATGTGTCCCTCCAAATTGAGCATATGTGCTAAACACTTCCAGTGTTCCCTAAATCTCCATGATCTGGCCAGAAAACTTTGTTTTAAAGCATCAATGAGGACTTTTTCTTTCTTTTTTGTGGTTGCTATTGTCATTTTTATAATGACTAGTGCTATAATAACAGCGGTATTTTACGATGATAAGGATGATGATGATGATTATATCCAACCTATATGTGTCTCCATTTCCTGACAGAGCCCACAGAAATACTAGGTATCTGGAACATTTGTAAGATTCTACCTCAATTTGGTGATGACAGGAGAGAATCCTGTGTAGAAGGACAATATTCTATCCCTGAGGTAACCTCTGACCACCTCCCTTGCAGTGACCTCTCTTCAGCTGCCCAGAGCCTTGGGAAGGCTCCAACACACACAGTGCTTCCTCCCAGATTCACCCTATGGCATGGTGTTTCTACTCTTTACAGGTGAGCATATCAGGCTGCCAGTCGCAGTTACTGTTTTGTGAATATCTTTTCTAGATAAGGTGAATGCAGGCTCATGCAGTATAAAAAGACCAACTTCATCCCTGTTTGGGAGTTTCACTTTTTTTTTAGGCACTTATCAAAAGATGCCACCTTGGTGACAGCAGCATTCTGTAGGCCACATCCCACAGTAAGGCCTGTGTTTTGCAGTCTGCCTGTCATGAATTTAAATCACATGGAATGGTTTGCTCCTGTACCTCAGACTCAATAAAAATTGATTCCAATTGAAAGGATCTTAGTCACTCCTCATATGGCTTCCCCTCCAGACCCTTCAACATCTTTGTAGCCCTCCTTTGGACCTTCTCTAAGAACTTTATATCTTTTTACATTGTGGCACCCAAAACTGCCCCCAGCACTGGAGGTGAGGCTGCTCCAGCTCAGAGCAGAGCAGGACAATCCCCTCCCTTGCCCAGCTGGGATGCTGTGCCTGATCCCCCAGGACATTTTTGGCCCTCCTGGCTGCCAGGGCAGTGCTGGCTCGTGTTCAACTTGCACTGACCAGGACTCCCAAGTCCCTTTCCATGGGGCTGCTCTCCAGACTCTCATTCCCTAGTCTGTCTCTACATCCAGGGTTGCCCCATCCCAGGTGCAGAATCTGGCACTTTCCCTTGTTGAATTTCACACAGCTGGTGATTACTCAGTGCTGTAATTTGTTGAGGTGTCTTTGCAGGACCTCTCTGCCCTTGAGGAAGTTGACAGCTCCTCCAATTTAGTGTTATCTGCAAACTTAGTATTTCTTCAAGTCAAAGTTCATCCAAGTTGTTTATGAATATATGGAAGAGCACAGGGCTGAGGATGGAGTCCTGCAGAGCCCCACTAGGGATTGTGCTACACAAGGTGATAGCTCTCTCACAGCTCCAAACTGGAGAAAGGAGACAGCCAACTAGGCTGCCAGTTCAGAACACTGAGTGCCTGTTCTCCCCTTTCAGTCAAGATTTTCTGCAGTGAAGGAGTACTGAGTCACCCAAAAAACGATGGGATTATTATTCTCAGATGCCAAGACAGTCTTAGAGCTGGGGCAGCAGGAGTCAGCAGCAGTGTTATCAGAGGCAACACGTACCAGCCTAGCTGAGCAATGGGAATTGAAGTGCGGTGGGGCCATTTGCTCACTTCTGAGGAAGGAGGCCAGCCTGTATCAGGAATCAAAGCTGTGTAACAAAAGAAATCCCTGCAACAGGGTAGCAAGGCAGTGCAGCATGGCTCTGAAATTGCCTAACATCTCGATGAACTGGATTTACATATAAATGATGTCAAACAAACATACTCTCTGTAATGCTTTGCCAGTAACCACCTCAACATTATTCACTTTGATATTGTTCCACGCTGTGAAAACATGCATGAGCCAGAAGAATTTTACTGTGTTCTACAGGGTAGAAAAAACAATTATAAATAAAACCAAAAAGCAGATAGTCATTATTATATATTGGCAATTTATTTGATAATGACCCACATAGTTACAACCAACATCCCTTATGTCAGAATTTCATGCCACAAGTGCCCTCTCAGTTTAAAATAGAACTGCTGTGGCATGCTCTGTTGAATTACCAAATAACTGAATAATAATAATTAAAAAGGAATTTGAAGAAACTAAGCTTCAATTTACAATGATTTGCAATTGAACACTGAAATTTTTAAACCTCTCAGGCTCTTTAATCCACATTTCCAGAAGGTTCCTGATTTTTTCTCTCCCTACAAACAGACAAACATTTTTGTATCATTATCAGTAACAGCACCAGTGATTCATACTTACTTTACTCCCTCAGAAAGCCTCAAATACTCTGCAGATTGAAGTGTATGAAATTCTGATCCTGCATATAACAACAGTCAGGGCAAACATCATCTGTATTGATCAGGAAGAGGGACATATGTTTAATCTCTTGATTTTCTGTTGAGAGAAAGGTTATAGCAATACTTAACACAACTTGAGAGAACAAAAACTCAAGGGAAGATGGAATTCATGGTAATTGGTAGTGTGCTCTCAGAGAATGGATTTTTCCCCCATACTGTCTTCATAAGTAAAGAGCAAAGACATTTTACCAACTAATTCATCTCTCTACTTATCTGTTCAACAATTTAAATTCATCATCCATTGTTCTTTATATGACAGCAATAGACATGGTGAAATCCCTGGTGGATTTCTTTAAGTCTTTGGCAAATCTTCCCTTTTTTGGGATTAAATCTCTTCTTTGTCTCTTTTTTGGGAAGTGGATGGACATTTAAAGTTTACAGTGAGTAGACAGTTAAGCTTCAGGACCTTAAACTCTGTGTATGGCTTCAAATGGAGTTTCTCAGAAGGCTTGGCTGTTTTCCCTGGAGATTTAACATCTGTTTGATCTCTACTGGAAGACTACACACTGTGAGATCCCCTTAACTGAAGATGTCCCCAGCATTTATATGCTGCTTCTGGGACTTTGTGAACTGCCTTGTCCCCAGGAAGCACTGCTATCATGGCAGTGCATAAATCAGAGCTGGAACTTTGATGTAAATGGGTCTGAATCCATTAATTGCTTTAAAAGTCTTTGTGATTTGCATTGTCCCAGAGGACATGCAGTTATAGTGATTCAAAGATCATACCAGGCTTTGATGTTGCCAGAGCTGGATTCATTATTGCCTGAAATTGTAAGAACAAAGCTTTACATGGACACTGGAAATTAGCTGGGAGCCAGTGTGAGGATGGGATCCATGCTAGTTCCTTCTCCAGGCTTAATGAGCCTTGGAAGACCCCAGCACTTTCTCGGTACACAGGAGTTTAGTTTCTTTTCTGGATTGCTGTCAGCCTGGTTTGTGAAGTATCAGGATAACAGCCTGTGCATGAGTCTGCCTTATTGCACACATGAGGTAGCCTCTCTGAACATCTTTTAGTTGTAGAAGTCACCTTTCAGCTCCGCGCTTAGTCTCCAAAAACTGTAAAGATATCTTTGCTCACAAATAGATGCTTGAACTCCAGAGCTCAAGTCCCATTGTTCAGAAATTGTACTCAGACTTCAGAGCCCAAAGTATTAATGTATGTGCAAATTTTACTCTAGCTCTTTGGACCAGAAAAACAAGTCTATTACTTTCCCAGGATGAAATTAATTCATTATACTGGGTAGAAAGCTAATACACATGTAAGAAAGAAATCAGATTCATTTTGCAGCCTGCACAGAAATAATTTAAAAATATACACATAGAAGGCAAAAATGGGCAACAAAATAACAATAATGTAATCAATAATAATAATAATAATAGCAATTAGCAATTCCTTTCCATTTTTCAGACCAGGCAAGGAAGAGTTAAAACAGTTTGTACCAATTATTGACTACAAGATCTGCAAATGATTGCATAAAATTTCCAAAATATGCCTGCAAGCTTCTATTATTGATGTTGTGCCCCAGGACATGCACATATGGATTTAATTGTCTAAAGTGTTTTATTAATTAAATTGCTATGATTTACCTCTCCCATGTTAGCATTTACAGTTTATGAAACAGCTCGTAATTAGGAAATGACTATACTGATGTTGCTTGTTTACTTTGCAAGCAATACATAATAGTGCCACATTCCTCTTTTTAAACCCACCCTCCCAGGCTACCTTTTTTTCTAGCCCGATTAATAGGCAACTGCTGCTGGTGCGTTAAATTGCTTTTTGGATATGTTTAGGGGCGAAGATAACTGCCAGGGCTACTGCTGCTGTTGGAGTGCACAGCAGCATCCTTCTTCCTAGACTGGAAGCTTCATCCAGAGCTCAGTGAAGTTAACAGACCTCTCTGTGTTTTGGATCTGTCCCAACAAGCAAAAATGAGTCTTAGCTGATGAAATGGATAATCAATCTCTGGAAGTCAGTATCATTAAATTTATAATTAAATTCATTTGGAGAATGCAGACATATATAAATGACCCATATGTATATATGGAGGAAGAGAGAGAAGTATGGAATGTTAGTACAGCGGGCAGTTGGACCTGATGATTGTTCTGGGTCCCTTCCAAATTCTATTCTATTCTATTCTATTCTATTCTATTCTATTCTATTCTATTCTATTCTATTCTATTCTATT
>JAOTQP010001286.1:64763041-64778415 GCA_026413545.1 Cichladusa arquata | reverse complement strand
TCTCCATCCCATCCCATCCCATCCCATGACCAGAATGGAAGATAATGATCTCGAGTGAAATTTGCCACAAAATGTCACTTATTAGCTTATAAAAATATTCCTACTCTGTACACATTCTCCTACTCTTCACAGTGAGATAAGATCTTATATAGGCACCACCTCTTGCACTCCCATAAATTTCAAAAGCATTTACAACCCTTGCTGATGCCAAAGAACTCAGTACTCTGTTCTCTCCAGCTTCCTACTGTGTTCAGGGAGAGTAGGGATGGGCACAAGGCAATTGATGGCATTAATTAAATTAAATGTGTGCTGGCTTGTTTGTGATGCAAGCTAAAACCCACATGCATCTTTGATTGAAACTTGCATTTTAAAACAGTTATTTGCAAAGGAAAAATTATATGAGGGATAAGAATCAGGACTTGAGTTATTAATATAAAAGCTGGTGCTTTCCCCTGAAAGGAAATTTAACCTTTCACATGAAACAAAAGTCTTGCCTTGCTAAGACTTCATGTTATTAATCTAGAAGTGCAGTAGATATCTGGGTATTGTCACATCTTGGGTTCCCCTGCTGATGTATTTTGACAGTGTTTAGTAGAGGCCTTTCACAAGGCAATAAAATGATCTTTTTTTCATTTCAAGCTTCTGTCATTGTTCTTAGCAGCCTGGACTCTTAGCAGTTTTGGTAAAACATGAGGTTGTCTTAGGAATTATTTCTGCCCCTGTGGATTATTGAGCCTTTGGTGTTAGTGAGTTATAGTTCAAAGTGAAGGAGGTCTCTGCATATAAAAGTTCTTTGAAAAGGGATTTACTGACACCATTGTCTCAACTTTGATTGTGTTTGGTGAATGACTGAGGTCATGTCCATCTTCAGTTGGGCTCATAAGTTAGTTTCTTCCTCCTTCTTTGCTATCTCTGTAACAGATATGGAAAATTTCTGTGGTCAAGCAATGCACTAAAAAAGAGTTAAAATCAGATAAAAATGGAGTTTTCGGGTGGAGCATTATTTAATGTCCCTCATTTAATATCTCAAAATGTTCATCAAAGGCAGTTCTGCTAAGTCCTATGAAGCCTGCTAGGCATGCAATGTCTTTGAAATCCAGATGCTTATTGTAGGTGCAAAAAACCTGAGAATGCTGACCAAATATTGAATACTGGTCCCTCAGAGGCAGACTCCCAAGTGACACAAATATTTCTTATTCCAGGTCAAATTTTTCAAATGTTAGTCTCATGCTGGTTTGCTCTTGTAAGTACACTCATACTCTTATTGGTACATTCACAGTTATGGGCATAGCAATTTCATAGGGGTCAGGATAGATCCTCCTGCATAAAGCCACTGGTAGAAAATTAAACAGTCTAATATTTTTCTGCCATTTCCAAAGTTGCAGTGGACTAAGAATATGGACATAACCTAGGCTTATCTATCCTTAGGAAATGCAACATGGTGGTTATTATTCTACACTTGCAGAGGTACCCAAGCCACACTGATTCAGTGTTATCTGTTCAGGCTCTTATTTCTCTTTGATTGGTGGAGAGTGACAGGTAAATGATTTGGAGGAGAAGCCCGATCCAGGTGTAGGTTATTGGTGTAGAGCCCAGGAAAACTCTCCTGTGTGCTGAGCTGGGTGCAGGCCACGTTCCATGTCAGCTTTTCATTCCATGTGAAAATCAGCTGCGCAAATCTACTTGGTGCTCTGGTTTTCCTAAGGGTAAACACATGAATGAAAGACAAAAAGTCTCATCCCATCTCACAGGAGTCCTTACCTGTGGCCACAGCTGTCTCCTGGAGGAATCTCTCTTTTCCCATCCACTGCTGAGAAAGCCTAGAAAAATATACTGGAAAGCTCCACTTCCTGCTCTTGGAGTGGCAAAGTTTGCTTTCCCCACAGCTGGGAAGCTTTGAGAGACCATGCCCAAACCATGTCCCAGGCTGTTCTCTTTGTGAATGTTAATGCACAGAGTCACCTCCTTCGCCATCACACGTACATGCTCCAGGCATCCCACACCTTCAGAAGGTGATTTCATTAGGATTCCAATTAAAAGTCTGCGAAGAAATATCTCTGTTGCTCTTTTCCCCGTAAATATTGTAACTTCGGTTTGCTGCTGAAATTTCAAAGCCTGTGTCTGTGCAATTAAAGTACCAATTAACTGCTTTTCAGTTTCATTTTCTCATTCACTTCTGGGTAAACTCTCTGACTATAGCTAATATTAATAAAAATGAACTAATCAGAAAAAAAAAAAGACGAAATGCGTGAAATCCTCAAAGATATGATCTAACCTTTATGGGACTCAGAAAACCACTTAGTACCAGCACTTGTTATAATGTTTAGCTCCATGAGGGCAGCAGCGGTGTACCTACTACTGCAATGTTTTTGCCTCTTTAGAATATTAATTGATTGAATTTAAAATGGCAACATCAGTGTCAGCATGACATCTTGAAATCCCTGCCACGATTTTCAGTGTGTGTACAGAGCATTTCTGGCTGGAGCAGCATGTGGATAGCCTCTGGCTGGTGCAGAGCTCTGCTTGATCTCTCTGCTTGGCTGCTGGAAGCCCTAAAGTGTTTTCGTCCCCTTATGGAACAACTCACCTTTGCTATAATGGGCAACGTAGCAAGCAACAAGCACTGGATATGGGTAATGCTGCTGTGCACTCCTGCACCCTGTTGAAGCTGTTTGCTTCTAAACTAAAAATGACAGAGGAAAATTAATCTAGTATGTTTTAACAGAAGACTGTTTTTAAAGGCATGCATACATATCTTACCACCAAACAATTTTTTTTCAACAATAAAATGTCATTCCTAACTAGGGGCTTGGTACAAAGCCCAAGAGAATCAAGGGAAGTGGTTTCTGCTTACATCTTTAGGCCATGGATAAAGCCCTTCAAGCAAATATTTTTTTCTCTCATCCACATGTCATGTGATGTGTAGAATCCCTGATCCAAAAAGTGTTCTGTAAATTGTGCTTTGCAAGAAATAAGGAGCAGGAGTTTTTCCTATGCCTTGTCACGTCTAAAATATACCTGAAGTTGTGAAGTACTGCATATTACTGTGGCCATAAATGTAAAAAGATCTCACCTGTTTATGTGCAGGATCAGATGTTCAGAAACGCTCATCTTGCACAGGAGGACCAAATTACATAGCCAGAGCTGTGAGACCAGTCCTTGGATGGCATCAGCTGTAGCAGTCCTCTAGTGGCCTTAGGGCAGGATATGATGGCTGTGGATCCATCCCATGGCTTCTAGCTGCCATCACCACATTAATCCATATTGACTATTGTCTCTTTTCTAAGCCACTGATAAAAGTTGTCACTTCAGGTACCCAGAAACAGAAGTCAAGCTCTTTCTTTTGAGCCTTCACTTGGATATTTAAGCTCATATATGCCTCTGCCAAGTAACTGTGAATAAATGCTATAGTAACAGGGAGGTTCCAGTACAAGTGAAAGCCACACTTGGCACCCAGGAAAAGATAAATCTGTCATTTTCCTCTTCCTTTTTATCTCTTGTGACAATATTAATCGGTGACATATTTTATGATGGCCTTTTTTTATTAAGCACTAAGCAAAACCTGTGTTTCTCCAGAGCACTAAGGGGCCACCAGTGTGAATGTCATTAACATGCTAAAGAGTTCTGCTCCAAGAATAGTGTGACCTGTTCGTTTGTATGTTAATAGAGCTCATGTCTAGAAAGAATAGAAGGCAGTCTTCCACCAGGCACAGGCTGCTCCTGAGAACAATAGACAGGAATCCTGTGAAATAACAACAACAATAATAATATAGTCAGTACCTTTCCCCTTCTATAGCACCTTTCATTCAAACAACTCCAAGCAGCCTGAAAATTAATTAGGCCTGACAGCAATTCTGATACATTGCATTCCCAACAATTTGTTGTGGGATCTGAGACAACATAGGTGGGAAAAGGGTGAGATTTGCCCTAAACTCCAAGGGAAGTGAAGGGGACAGCTGTGGATAGAAGCTGTAGTCTCAATTCATACTTCCCTGAAGTCAGACTATAAGGCAACTTTTTCTATACAGTGCAAAGATCAGAGTGAGTTTAGAAGATGGAGGAAGAAATTTCTCAGAAATAAAATATCAGTTATTAATTTTCAGTCTGGGTTCCTGAAATGAGCTTCTGTATAAACACATAAATAGAAGTGCTCTGCTTTTCAGTGACATTGAGCATACACAGCTAGATCTCAGTTAAGGTCTAAGCATCTCAGTATGAATTTAAACTTGTTGAAAGCCTCTGGGATTCAAACTGGTAATGCAAACAGGTTATTTTCTTGATGTACAACTGATCTGTCTGTATGTGTTGTGGTTAAGGTGCAACATGTCTGTGTTAGAATAACAGAACCATTTCATAGGACCAGGTTATGCTGCAAAGACATTTGGCTGACAGAAGAACCACTGATGAGAGCTCCAAATCCTGTGCAGCTTCAGTGGCATCACCTGAGTGCAGGAATGCCAAAAGTATGTGGGACCACTGGGATATTTCCCTCATACTGACTCAGGAACTCAAATCCTTCTAGAAGCACAAAATTGATCCCCATTTTGTGTGGTTACATCTCTCCTGTAGCTTATCCCCTGTAGGCTTTCAATGGATATATAAGAGCACTGCTATCAGCAATATTAAATAGTTTTGGAACAAACTCAAAAGACTCACTGCAGAGAATGGAAAAGGTTGTCTTTGTTTCTTACCCCAATTTCTTTGTCATGTAGATAGAATTAAGGGGAAGGATCAAATAAATCGTTCTTCCTCACTGGGTCCAGATTTAAAAATACGTCTCCTCAGGAAAGCTGTGAATTGTACATTCCCAACTCAGTACTTGCTCTAGGCAGTTTTCTGTATCACACAAACAGTGTAAATAGACTGAAAGAAATTTAGCAGGGCAGGGCAGAGAAGTTCAAGTTTTGCTCTGTCCCCCGATTTGCATGTTTTACAGCTCCAGATATCCTTAATTTTCCTTGTCGGTCATTCACAGGGACTGATAAACAGAACAAACCAGGTGCTTCTGTGTAGCAGCAGAAGTTACATCTTCAGTCATAGGGAGATTATGTGGCTCAGCTCTGTACCTGTTCCCTTTTGTGCACTTGTTGTTGTGCTGACAGGGGTTGCAGAGCAGACCATGAAACCAACAGCATCTTGGCCCTGAAGAGCATTTAATCTGAGGGACAAGGAGTAACAATAAGTCATACTTTTTTTTTTTTTTTTTTTTTTCATCTGGCTGATTACAAAGACATGTATTTAAATGAAGAACTAAGGGGAAAAAAGTAATTGCTTTACTGAAATAATGGCAGGTACCTGGGAAGAGATGCATAAAAAAGACTAAAAATGATTCATTAGGCAGGAATCAGAAGAGACCTCAAATGCACACCAAGGATTTTCTTGCTGCATTCAGATGAAGCCAAAAGTTGGCACTGCATAATTACAAGATTTTAACTTTTTTTTTTAAATTCAGGAGGAAAGTGTCTAAAACAGCTGCATAATCTGCACATCTGGCTCTCATCCATGCCGTGGTCTAGCCACATTGTGTAGAAATTCTTCCTGCTTTTCTTCAAGGATTTCCTATTTTATGCTAAGGATTAGTGTTATCTGTCACTCAACAATATATCAAATGACCTAATTTACCCAGCAAGGTAAGTGTTAGACAATGACCAGAAATACCACTTGATAGTAACAGTAGAATCTAATAATAGGGAGTTTTATTAAAAAAACCAAACCAAAACAAAACCAACCTAAAAAAGAAAAGAGGGAACATTGGGTAATTTCTATTTGATTCCCTTTAAGGTTGGAATGGGTTGAAGTTTTCTTGAATTCAAGGAGGCAAAATCAACAAAATCATACTCTGTCTGTGGGAATTGAAATCCATGATGTCTAACAATAAGGGGAAAGTATTGAAAACCCAAGAGATGCGGAAGAAAAAAGTAGCATAATGAATAAAAAAAGAAAAAAAAAGTGAAAACAAGCAGAATAGAGAAGACTCAAAATAGGAAAACTATGAGAGAACACAACGTTTTGGAGAGGACTTTCTGTAAATGAATTTTCTGGGTGCATCTTTACTTCCATACATATTCACGTCTTACAGAGTTCATTCAGGCTAATTGAACCTAGAACATTTTAAAAGGTTATTTTGCTAATTACTATATTCAGAGCTTCCCATCAGCCATGCAAGGCTATGCTACTTTAGGCCATTTGATGTATTTTAGCCTAGTGGTAAAACTAGCAATAAAATTTACTTAACTGATAGAGTCATATCAAAACCAGCAATATACTGCTAATTGCAACAATCCAATTTAGAAGTGACAAATCAGCTAATGAAAAGTTAGCATCAGCACATGATAGCATTTATGACCTTCTTCCAAAGGGCAGTGACAGAGCATTTTGGTAAAAGAATTAATGTGAGTTAGATTAGGGTTACAAGTTGCTCTGGGAATTACCTGTCAGCTAGAAGTAGAAGAAATGATGTCTATTTTACTAAAGTCCAGAGATGTAAATTTTGTTGCAGGTTGTGTGAAACTGTTCCCCTAGGTATTTTTTAACTTGAGGAACAAACATTTTTACATTTTTGCATCATTTAAAAAGCATATAATTATGTACCAGGATCCCATCTCGTTTAGGAGGGCAAAATCCCTCCAAAAACTCCTGCATGAACTCCAGTCTCAAAGGGTGACATAGGAGCACAGCATGTGGGGGTGGGAAAAAAAAGGGAAAAACAGAGAATGTTTAACATTCAGAATTTGTCCACAGCTGATAATTTATTGGAACTCATCTGTAACAAGTTCTGGCACTGATTTATAAGTTGATTTGAAAAATAAATAAAAGTGATAGAAACCTGCATTTGGTTTTAATGATAGACTGTTGCAGCATGAAAAGTAAGGATATGAAACATTGCAAGGAAATTAGACATTATGCCCTGAAGACAACTGCAGCTACCAGCCCATTAATTGTTAGATATTTATTATTAAAAATTTCTTTTCATGAGTGACTGCAGAATATTTGCACTCTTAAAGTTGTTGAGTTCTGACATGAATGAAGCATATGAAGCTCATTTTTTCTTCCCTCTCTGTGTGTCCGTGTGTGTGCTTGTGTTTGTGGAGCTGCCAAGGTAGCTGACCCAAGAATGTGATGAATCTTTCCTGCACAAACCAAACACACAAGTGCTGCTTCTGAATTGAGACTGAAGAGAATAATGAGTACTGGGAAGTTTGCTACTGTTCTGAATTTCAATAGCAAGGGGCTTGGCAGTGCTTGGAAAAAAGTCTCCCTGAAAGTAGAGAGGGCCCTACTCTGTTTCCAGTGAGATGAACAGCATCCCCCAAAAGCTCTGACAATAAGTATGGAGAGTGTATCCTCTCCTGTGAATTCCCAGAGCCAAAGGAATTATACCCCAAGTGCTGCAGAAAGGGGGAGATATGTAATGAGTCAAAATCAGCAGTGTGTATTTAAAAAGTGAAAAAAGAAGGGAAGCAAAGTATCTTTTTAAAAAGTCCTCTAAAGCCTTTGGCAAAGGGAGGCATTTTCTCACACCTTAAAAATACAGAGGAAATCCAATGAAATTAATTCTGAAACAAACCAAATTCAAGGAAAGGCACACATCCTTTCTAACACATCCTCCTGCTTCTCCACTCCTGCCTTAGGAAACAGCCAGCACTGATGGCCTTGTGACAAGGCAGTATGTAAGGAAAAGTGTGTGCACAGGACTCTTGCCCACGAGGCACAGGGAGGTGTGTGAGTCTTGATTGCCACACTGACCTGCTGAGTGACTGTGGGTGCTGACCTGCCTGTAGGAATACAATATTAACATGCCCTTTCTTTTAAAAGCATTTTGAGGACAACCAAGGAAAATGGGAAAGGCACAGGGAGAGAAAAACATAATGTTTTATTATTATGTGGTTGTTAGATTGCATTAACTTCTAGACTCACAAAACATTGCCCAAATACATAAAGAGAAATAGTCTCCATTTCAATCTGCCTGTGATTCACCTCAGAATTTGCTATGAATTATTAATAGCAGATATAATAATTAAGTATGATAATAATGTGACTACAGAGTCTTAATGGAAGGAGATAGGATTTAAAATTCTTGCTACTTGGATTATCTGAGCCAAACCATGATGAGCCTGTACAGTTTGGATCATAAGAGGCAACTATTGACTCTATCACCACGAAGCAATACATGCCTCCCTGTTCCTCTTTCCCTTCAAGGTTTTATGAACAGTTTATCCTCATTTCTCCATCCTAATTTCACTTGGAAAACTCTCTCTAAGGTTTCATGCTTTACACAACAGGACTTCCCAAAGCAGGGATATGTTCAGCTCACAGTAAAAGGTATCTGGTACTTTATCCTTGGGATGTGAGCATTTTTTTCTCCTTAATGAAATATGACTTACAGTCTACATTACTGTTCTTTCTTCGTTGAAATTTCTGAGTTGTTTCTAATGAAGATAAAGTCAGGGAGACCAACACTTCCTCTTCAGAACACGGATTTAAAAACAGAGGAACATTTTATGCAGTGCAAAAAAAGACAGGCAGCTATTAAAGAAGATTCACAGTTATAGGCAAATATATTAATAGTGGGGTTAGCTCTTGAAATGAGAATTTATAACATGCCTTAACCTAATCCCTCATTAAGATAATTTATTCCCACCCTCAAGGTCTCACATCACAGCTAGCACTAGGCAAATAATTAGTAACAAACAATTCATTTGATCAATTTCAACTCCTCTTTTAAAATGAATTGTCAGCCAGTGCAGTACAATTTTCTCAAATATATTTATAATACAACATTATTTTCCATTTTTTTGTGACGTATTTGTAGCCTGGTGTTTATCCAGGAAGAGCTGGGTGCTTGATGGTAGCTAGTCAAGGCATTTTGAATTTTACTTGCTGAACACTCATGCTTTCAAAATTCAAATATTATTTTCTCTAAAAAAAGTTGAGTATATGAACCTTTTCATCCAAAATTCACAGATGACAATGGGAATTCTTTGCTCTGAGGTCACACTGCCCAAGAGACTCACAGCTCCCTTTGTAGTAAGGTGAGAGGGAGACCAATTTCTATCCTGCTGCTGAGAGAGCATCCTGGCACAGTGAAGGTTACAAGCCTATGTGCTAATTAAGGGAGCCTTAGGAAGTTACTGCATCAAAAGCATTTCCTGATGAAACTCCATCAAGTATCCAAACACTTGCTGAAGTAGTGACTTTGCTTCTTGCTCATCTGCCCTTCTGCCTGCTGTGGAGAAACCTGTGGGAGTCTAGCTAGTGAAAGTGGCATCCAGAGGACTGAAAGGCTGTGAAATGAATTGGGGTCTCTGACACAGCCCTATCTGGGCCACCACAAGAGCCCTGGAAGGTATTTTCAAACTACATTTTTTCAAGTTATATCAGTCAGAATGAGAGCAGTTATCAAGCTAATGAAATTCTCACATCTCTGTCAGCTGATGGGAATAAAGTCAGGCTGTACAGTTTCCTTAAACAGCAGCATAAGGCCACTGACTCTAAGTGCAACCTATAAAACAAAGGAAGAGCAATACAGAGGCTATGGTACAAAGGCACTGGGCTGGGATCCAGCAGGTCCACATTAGAGTCACTCTTTTTTCCTCTGAAATGGGGAGAAATATATTGTCATTTTTCACATGAGGCTGACTGCCTGTTGGTTTGGGTTGCTTCCCATGACCAAGGTGACTTTGCACCACAGGGCAGTTTGCAAGGCAGAGCTGGGTATGTGTTACCCCTAAACAAACAGCCAAAGCTACATGGTTCAAATAATTTCCCTAAGACAAGTACTGTAAATCCAGAAAATTCAATTAAAGTTACACTTATGAAACTATAGAGAACAAAGCAGAGAACGTAACTAAAGCCCTCAGCCTCACTTCAGCCTGCAGAGAGGTGAAGCTGTAACTATTCAGTGACAGAGAGCCATTTTAGATCTCCAAACTAAGGATTTTTAAAACAAAACTATACATTTTCCCTTCCATGTTTTATCCTTAGCATGTCTGGATGCAAAGCAGGGAAAAGGTGTGGGGTGTTTGGGATAGGTGGGTATGTGGGCAAAGTGACAAACTGGGCTCTTCTGGTCGGGAATAGTTATAACCTCCCCACAAAATTTACATTCTGTGCTTTTACATTACCAAAATGTGAAAAACAGGCTAGAGCAAAATCAAAGAAAAACAAGTACACATTTTCTTCTATTTACCTGATGTTTTAGACGACTTTCAGAGGGGCAAGATCTTGAAAGGACAGGTAAAACAAAACCCCAGTATTTTTCCACATTGAGAAAGCACTCTGGACCCCCTGCTAAACTGCCATCCCTGCCTTATTTTGGAGGAGTAATAGAAATGTGAAGATCAGATTCCCTGGTGTTGATGCTCCAACTACAATGCTAGTGAAATATAAAGAATAAAATTGGAAAGAATAATTTGTGCTGATTCTATTTTGTCCTGTAAAACTGGTGAGATACAATACACCTTTAATATAAAATCTACACAGAAGACCTAATTCTTTTATTTCAGTTCTCTCCTAGCTACAAAACTGCCCAAGTAAATTATGTTCCACAAAGTGGTGGGAAAGTGCCCATCGTTTCATCTTCTTATTTAAACCTCCTTTATGAACTTGTATCATTACAGCCTTCTCAAGAAAAAGGGACTGAAAGAGTCTCCAGGAGCCAAGATGACTGGTGGGGTAACTTGATCACTGGATAAAGATCTATCCCAGCACTTAACTAAAAATATAACACCTTGTCTTAGATCAAACATTATTTCCAGTAAGTCTGAACAGTTCTTTCTTGGCTTTTGCTTTTCCTACTTTTCTACCACCAAAATATTCCCTACACTTTCCCTAAGGATGAAATTTGTCCTCAGCCCAAGCCAAATCATAGACATGATTACTCCAGTTTGGCTGTTGAGTTTGAAGGAGTTTAAATTGCTGAAACTCAGCCCTAGGGAGGAGGTAGTTGATCTCATTGTGTGGTAATCTGTATGTTTTTGCTTTTCTTCAAGAATTTCTTCAAGTCTCAATTTCACAGCTTCTTTAAAAATCATTGATTGTTGTTCATTATTCTACAAAACCCCACTAATTTCATGCATATTAAACATATGAGCTAATGCAAGTGTGCTGTCCTCCATTTAAAAGGCAAGGTCTCAAATACTTTATTTTTCTTCAGAAAAGATGTTATTTTTTTTGGCAGAACAGAAGAACTAACTCCTCTGTTTCAAAAGGAGATCCCAAAGACATTATACTTCTCTTCTGAAGTGTAAGTAGCAGTTAACAGTCTTCTTGCAGGGAAACAGCAATAGATCTGCAGTCCATGCAGCTCATACATATCAGCAGGCTTTATGGTACACTGTACAATGCACTACATTCAATAGAATTTGGACAAATTTTGTAATTAAAGCACTTCTTGCAAACTAACAATACAGATTTTTACAGATAGCTGTGGAGAAACAGGGAGTTGTGTCTGAACAGAACTTTATTATTTACATTGTTTAAAAAATAATATGCAGTAGTGCCAGACACAGACTTCTGAGCAACAAATACAAGTAAATGACTTGGTTTGCTTTTGGATAACAGAATTCCAGAGGCAAAGAGATGAAATTAAGTTAGACTCATAAGTGTCAGTTATTTCAATGCCAAAACAAATCTGCAATTGACTTTACAGTAGTTAAGAGAGTCAGGATGTAGCTCACATTTTAACAGAAATGAAATTACACCTGATAGAAAAATGTGTTGGTTTTATTTATCAGTAGGATAATATAGCAGCTATAAACTCAGACTTAATATTAACTGGTTTAGCAGAGAGGAGAATTGTTCATCCCTACAGCAGTGGGCAACTCACAGGCTACTGGTACTGCTGTTTTGATAGTTGGACATTAATAGACCACAACCAGTGAGGCTTTGCTGTGATTTTCCACCATTTTTTTCTGCTAAAGAGACTGCTGAGGTTATGAGGCTACACAGTATTCAAGGAAGTATTGGCTGCATCCCTCTGCTCACTCCCAGATTTTCTCCAGCTTTTTGCAAAATGTAACTGAGTACAGGTAGCAGACATATGAAAGCTGCTGCAAGGTATGGAAGAATATGATCTTATGCTGCCAGCTGCTCCACTGTAACATCCTATGTGCTCAATACATATGGGATAAATTTATGGGTTTTTTCCAGTGAGAAGTGTGCACACATGAGCAGCTCCTACCGTGTGGAATTTTTCTGAGCTTCACATCACAGGAATTTGTGGACACAAACGCTTTTGCTGTCTATTATCCATTTAAAGGAGCAAAACACTTATATATTTTTGAGGATCTGGTCCTTATTTTTAATAACTCAAGAATTATTTGCATAAAGAAATAGTCCATGCATCTTTTGCTTAAAAGGATAACAAAATGAACATTCAATAAGGTTGTAGTTGTCAGGGTGAAAGGAATACAAAACAATAAAAAAAATTCGCACAGTACAAAATTAGTAACTAGGATGCCATGTTTTTAAATGTATTCTCCAGTTATGAGAAAATGAAAAGGGTAAGGGCAGAGGAGCACACATGGAAAGAAAGCCACAAGCAATCCAGTGTGGGTTGCACCTCGGACTAAAATAAAACAACATTCTCCCAAAGGTTCATGTCCCCATGTTGCTACCTCAGATCTTTTTCTGTTGCTGCCTTAAAACATCAAAGGGCAGAAAAACTAAGCTTTTTGAGAGAAAAAACAGAGGTAATGGATGTACTGCCAGGTCTCCCTGCTGTGGCAGTTTGGAAAGGATGATGCCCTACACACCATCTTATTTGCTGTTGTGATGAGTTTCAGACATGTACCATTATTAATACATGATGCTGAGAAAATAATGCAGGTTACCAATTCTCTTGAAAAGAGATTGTGATAATAGAAATGAACATGGACAAGAAGGGATGTAGTTTTTGCTGTGATTCTCAATAAATGAACTAAACAAAGAATAAAAGCCTAATATTGAAAACTACTTATAGATAATCCCCTGCACCATAAAATTCTAATTAGGAAATATAAATTAAAAATAATCAATCTGAACTCCTTAAAATGTGCAAAACACAAGTATCTTCATTTTCAAAAAAACCACATTTTAACGCTCTAAGTCATTAGCAGAAAGAGAACAGTTAATCTGATCAAACCACAGCTCCAGAAGAAGAAATCTAGCTTATTGAAGAAATTGCACACTAAATCATATACAGCTTCCTTCAGCCACCTGTGTACCTACCAAATATGGTTCTATCATTTTCACATTTTGCACAGATTTTCTCAGATTTGAAGGACCTGCAGTGAAGATGACTGACAGAAGCAACCTTTTTTTCAACCACAGAGTCTCAGCATACCTACATCAAGCAAGATACACATTTAAGATTAATCTGTCTTCACAGTGGATCTCCACAGACAGGAAGAGAAGCTTTGCACAGAGGGGCAGTCTGATGCTCTTCTGTGGTGGTAGAATTTGGCATTTTCAGAATAGAAAGTAGTAAGGGCTCAACAGTATTTAAGTTGTCTTCAACTCCTTTAAAAAATCCCTGTCCTGAGCCTTAGTTTGAATACTGAAACCTGTTTTGTATCTGTTGCATCCAATATTATGCAATGTAAAAGTAGGACAGCCAAGAATTAATGCTATTGCTCTCCAATACATCTTGATTTTCACTCCTTTCCTTATCCTATCACAATGCAGAGTGCAGAAATATAATCTGGTAAAAGATATCACATTTTACCTTTCTGATACACAGCTACACCTGTTCTCCATGCAAATTTAGCTCTCAGTAGGAAGAAAGCTAGCTCTCTTCACTAGTGACATTTTTACTGAGAAGCCAAACTATGTATCATTTGTACACAGCCTATGCTTCAACTTCTTGGAAAAAACTCCAAGCTCTTATCTATCAAGGAATAAATTCTATTGAAGCTGCGTTTCGATGCAAAATTTACCAAGTAAGATGGTCGATTCAAGCAGCCTTTACTTATGTGCCTGGGGATCCAAAAGCTTCAGGCAATAAGTGGTCTCATACCTAGTAAGCATGCAAGCATGATAGCTTAATCTCAGGCTGCTTTAATCCCAGGAAAGATGAAGTCTGCAAGCCAAACTTGTACAGCCAGGCATGAGTCATTTATTAAGGAGTCCAGGGAAATCAGGTGTGACTCATAGTAAGGATTAGTTGCCTTTAAACCAGTTCTTATCTACAAAGTTACACAGAATTTGTTTTCTTTCATATATTTCTTAACAGCAAGAATACAGTCTTCACTTGAAGAGGCTAAGCACTCACTCAGTTTTTGTCTATTAGCTGCACTGCACAGGATAGTGTAAACTAGGTATACAGCACTACCAGCTGTTAGCTTGAACTGCTCATTAAGGGTAATTTTTAGTGTATTTCTCACTAAAATGATTTTCCAGTATCAAAATTTGGATAGTACATAAAATAAATAATCCTAACTTTAGGCTACATCAACAAAAGATTAAAGGCATGTTAAAGCCTAAAGAGCTTAAATTCTGCTTGTTGCTGCCTGAAGCCTATATGAACTCTTCTTTATGTATTAAAACCCTCCAGGGATCTCAAATCCTCTTTGAGGACATAGAATAGTTTGGTTTAGAAGAGACCTTTAAAGGTCACTTGGTCTAACCTTTGGCAATGAGCAGGAGCACCTTCAATTAGATCAGGTGGCTCAGAGTCCTGTTCAACCCTGAATATTTCCAGGGATGGAGCATCTACCACCTCTTTGGGCAACTGTTCCACTGGTTTGCCACTCTCATTGTAAACAGTTTCTTCCTTCTACCCAACATAAATCACCCTCTTTTAGTTTGAAACCATTACCCCATCACAACAGCCCCTGACAAAGAGTTTGTCCATGTTTCTTGCAGACTCTGTTATGTACTGGATTTTTGCACTGCTCTGTTTGCATTAATGCCTGTCACTACAGAACTGTATTTAAGTGGAGTTTACTCTCAGGTTCTGAATGAGTGACAGGGCATCTACCACATGTTCATGTTCATGCCAAATGCTGACAAGAAGGCAGCAAGCGGTGTAGCAACACCTCCAGCCTATCTGCGGATCAGGCGCTGCACTAGAGCAGCAAACAGCTTTGCAAGATCTCAATGTAGAAAATAAAAAGCAACTTTGAACTCATTCTGTATTGATAGTATCAATTTCATCCATAGTGTCATGCGTTTGCTCTCAGTCACATACTCTTGCTTTGCACTGAGCAGCAGTTCCAAATGAAGGTATCTCTCTCCCCACGGGATTGTGCTCTGAAGGCGTTACTGGTTCAGCCAGAACCACACTAGCAGGTGTTTCCAGCACGGCTTAGCCAGCTCTGTGGGAGTCCAGGGTACCTCCCTGGCTCCTCTGGGGATGCAAGGACCCCCCTGGCAGACCCCTCTGAGACCCCCGA
>JAOTQP010001286.1:64737647-64762941 GCA_026413545.1 Cichladusa arquata | reverse complement strand
GCTCCTTGGGAAAATTTACCAACACTGAGGGAAGAGATGCAAGCCCTGAAAATAAGCAAAATGTAAATTAGACTGTTGGAGTGTAGAATAAGTAGGTTTTTGGATTGTTTATATTTAGGGCCATGTGGCCAAGATGGAGGGTTTTGGGTGTGGTGGGTTTCTTCCTTCTTCTCCTTCATGTCACCCATGTTGGAATTGCATCCTGAGAGCCACGGATTGGATGGGGAAAGAACGGGACATTGTAATGAGACTGTATGGGGTTGGGAAGTAATTGTAAATATCAAAGACGTAGCCTAGAGTATAAAAGAGAGGGCTCTGCCTCCCAGACCACACATTCTGTCATGGTCGCTTGTGGAGCGGACCTGTGTCAGCCTGGCTGGGACACCTTGTAGATAAGATAAAATAAACAGCCTTGAAACAGCAGAAGGTCGTCTCAAGCAGTCTCTTGCTGGGGACTTCAGGAAAGCCTTGAATCCTAAACCACGTGCATGTCCTTTCTGAGAAGGTCTCACGCCTAAGGAGACCCTCAGACTCGGACACAGCTCCAGCAGTTACTGTAACCAACTCAGAGATACTAGTTTCAAGCAAATTTATTAACAATTTGTAAACAGGAGTGAAAAAGTGGAAGCTAGACAGACAGCAAGGTTAAAGATCACAGAATGACTGAGGTCGGAAGGTGCCTTTGGAGGTCATATGGTCTAACCCCCCCTCTCAAAGCAAAGCCACCCACAGGCAGCTGCAAAGGACCATATCCAGACACTTGTTGAATATATCCAATGTAGACTTATCAACCTCTCTGGACAATCCATGCCAGTGCTCGATCACCGTCACAGTTAGAAAGTATTTTCTCTCTTCAGAGGGAACCTCCTGTGTTTCAGTGTGTGCTGTCACTGGGCTTTGCTGAAAAAAGCCTGGCTCCCCCATCTTTGTGCCCTCCCTTCAGTGCTTGTACACAACAATGGAATTCCCTCCAGCCTTCTCTTCTCCCGGATGAAAACTGCCAGCTCTCTCAGCCTTTCCTCACAGGCTTGAGTTGGTTAAGTCCATCATCTTCGTATCACTTTGCTGGACTCTCTCCTCTAGTCTCATTTCCCTCTTGTGCTGGAGAGCTCAGAACTGGACACAGAACTACACAGGTGCAATGAAAACTACAAAGTAAAACTTTACACTTAAAACATAAGTAATAAAAAAAGGAAAAAAAGGGAAAAAAAAGAGGAAGCATAAAACTGAGAAATCTAACAAAGAAAACATAGAAATAATCAAAAATAGAGACAAGCAAAGCATTAGTAACACACCTCAAAAAACCAGCACAACAGCACAATCCAGGTGTAGAGAAGTGTTAGGTCAGCATTGTATTCTAAGCTGACTGTTTGTGCATGAATATTCTTTATTTCAACAGTCTTTGCTTCTCTACAAGTGAATGGCAAAGCGATACAGACCTAACAAGGCATCATTATGCTTAATACCTCATGTGATGACAATTCCTCACAGTTTTCCCATGGCAGCAGCTTTTGACTAGTAGCAAGGTGAACCAGTCACCTTTAAGTGAAGGATATTAACACTTCTCCTAAAACTGCTACTGCGTCTGGCTTGCTTCCACAGCAGTGCTCATAGAAAATAGAACAAATAACAAGAAAATAACAATGCCAAAAAGCTTCAAATAAAATACAGAAAAGCTATTTAATGGCTGTCTTATTTTCCCTTTAAATCATATTTGTACAGAACAAGGAAAAGAAACAATTTATCATCTCTTATGCCGAGGGTAAAAGAAAACTGGGCTTACATTGGCACCATTTCATTTAAAGTACAGGTGGGCTCTGCTGGACTTGGGGCACAGAATAACTAGGGGTATTAACATCTATTCCTTCCCCATCACAGACTTACCAAGGCAACTTTAGGCAAGATACCATTTATGCTACATCTCTGAAATTGAGATAGGGCTTTTCTGCCTCATAGGCAAGACTGAAATTAATCTCTATAAACTGTCTGAACAGTTAGAAGTTTGATATTAAATATTAAAATTAATATAAAGACTTTTAAATAGGTAAAATGTAAAAGAAAACCCCTTCCACTAACAAATTCTGACCTATTAACTAAACCATATATAAAATCCCTCCAGAAAAAAGTATTAATCCATTTAATTACTTCCTTAACTTGTGAAGTTTACTTATTATTTCCTGCCCTCCAGAGTATACATGCAATTTTATACCTCTTTTCAGAACAGTAAACAACTCAAAAAGTTTCCATGATTGAGCAAGCAGCAGTCAAACATGAGAGAGGGGCTTGTTTGTGCCTGGGAGCATGGGAGGCAGAAAGAAAAGAAACAATTAAGACACACCAGGTTAGTGAGGAAGGCACTTATTAAAGAAAAAAAAGAGCACTTGAAATAATTTATTTCCTCTTCCTCTAGTTCTCACAGGCAGGCAAGAGAGAAGAGAGATTTTCTTGGAAGATGGAATGAGGTCAAAGAGTTAACTCATATGTGCACTCAGCACGACCTTTCCAAAAATAACGAGAAATATGAAAGATTTTTTAATGGAGAAAAAAGGATTTAAAATAATCATCCAGATGGTTATAAATGATATGAAACAGAAAATCTGGAATGTGACCAACCTGTAACAGTGTGATGTAAGCCCTTAAATGCAGGAATACAAACCTGAAATAAACCACAATACATAGACATAGAATGCTGAAAAAGGATTTCACAGCTAAAAGCAAGAAAGACAAGTAAGGAAGTAAGGAAGACAAGTAGGAATGACAAAGTCCAAGCTTAGCTTAAAATGTTTGTTAAGTTCAAAGCACAGGAGTGGTAAAACAAGATGAAGAAAAACGGTTTAATGCAGGATCAGGAAGCACTGTAGGTTTGGAGGGCAGGGCATTAGTCCTCCACACTTGTACTCACACACAGGTACCTGTGTAATCAGCAGTTCTGATGGTAATGAAGTACTGAAATACTGAAGAAATCCACTACACAGTCAATTTCCTCATTACTGAAGTGTGCCAGACAAATGCAAAAATGCAATATGGAAGCAACTGCAAATGCATGCTGATTTAGGAAAACAGAGCTCCCTCCTATTTCCAAAGGAGGCAAAAGCAGGTGTCACAGAGGTAGGCTGCTGACATCAATGGAGATCTTGGTCAGACATAAATTTTACTGAGAATTTCAATGCTGTTATAACTAATTTCTAAAGCGCAGATTTTTTTATAGAGAGGAAAAAGTTGTGTAGCACAAGAATAAGAAGCAACTAATTCACATTACGTTTAGATAGCAAATTTTCTGGTGAGAGAACTGAATGCTTTTCTTTCCTATAGTTTCACCATGCCTACTGTAGAGCCCAGGAGACAATAAGTATAAAACGCAATAGTTACTAAGACCAGCCTTCAACACTGGGAAGGGTTAACCAACATCCCAACATAAGTGCTCTTACACAAAAAATAAATAATTTAGTTACTTTGTGGACAAGCCCTTATTCATATTTCATAGACAACATAAAACCAACATACATATACATTACAGAAGACTCAAACCCAAAATTTTGTAAGTAAGAACACTTGCAGGTTTGTAAGGTTTTCTAACTTGCATGCACTATGAAGCTCATTAAAAAAACCCCACAACCTCATAAACAGTAACCCACTGAAATGAAGGTTTTCTTAATGAAGGTGTGAAACTGCATGATGTGTGGCAAATTATGAACTACTCTCACTTGTGTGTGCATTTTCTTTAACACACTTACATATTGTCAATTGGCAAGTACTAGACTCACACCTATGAAAATAAAGAGCTGACTCTTAAATCTATGCTATTAACAGTAAACCTACAATATCCATTTGTATATAAAAATAATTTTAAAGTACACCAGTAAAACAAAACCTACACTTCTACAGTTAAGAAAATTATTAAAAAAATAAATCAAAACTTCCCCTAACAATAGCTCATTAACTCAGCCCTGTATAAAACAGACAATAAATTAAAAGGTGAATTATTATGATTACTATACTCTCCAAAGACAGACAATAGAGACTAAACTGGATTATATAAACAGTTCAGAAACATACATACTACATTTGAATTCTAGTCAGAAACTTGGTGAATGACTTCTCATTTATTTAAATAAAATAGATGCCAAATGAATTATATTTACTATGACTTTCTGCATATATTGTAGCTTTCACATAATTTGTTTTCCTGAAGGTTAATAAAGTATAGCAACAGGTAGAGTTTACAGATGGCAGAACTAGGACTGCAAAATTATCTTAACCTCGCTGGAAAGACAAACTTCATTTAGTGCAAAGAGTGCAAGGGAATGTAAGAGTTGATAAATATTACAGGAAAAGAAGTGTATCAATCCCCTTGACTTGGTCAAATGCACTCTTACACCAAATTTGAAATTGGAATGCTTTATCATACTTTACCATAAAACTTTGGCTGCAACATGAAAACAGACAGGCATGGCAGGCCACCTGTCTCTTTCAAGGTGTACCTGTACATCGAATTCTCACCTCTCTACCCCATCCAGGACACAATCGATCTTGCAGCAGCTGGGAATTTAAAAGCTAAAACTGTCCCATGCAATAAATTCTCCCGACTCGGCAACAGTGGGTTTGTATGTGTTGAGAGGCTTTGCTGACACCCCAGAGAAGTGTCAGCACTGGGAACAGTGCAGTTATGTCAGCACAGCTCTTCTCTTGCTCATCCCATCGTGCTCAGATGGCTGGTATCCCGTGCTCTATTCCCTAACGTACTTAATGTGACAGACAGACAGAGCTACCAAATTAATAAGAAAAATTTAAGGCACATTTTGTGTCTGTGCTTTGACTACAAACTCCTTTAAACAGCAATTCTTCCAAAGTGTCTGAAAAACATTTTGTACATCTTGAATATTTTCATTAACTAGTATTTCTGACAGAAGGCCATCCTGTGAGATATTTAAATTCTTTGTATGTTCTTTCTGACAATGTATTTCTATTATCCAATTTATTTTTGTCTAAGTTGAAAGAACACACACTAAGATGTATCTAAGGGACACAACAAAAAAAAAAACAACCATGACCACGTAAGAACAATGATTTGTAAGGTGATTAGTATTTTTAAAGTGCTTTTGTTAAATATATAAAATGAAAGAGATGAAAAGTGATTCAAAAGCAAGTTGACTATGAAAGAGAGATAAATGGACTAAGTCTTCCTAAATTCATGATGAAAAAGACAGATTGGTAGCACATTGTCTCCTCCTGCCACTGAAGAAAGAAAATTGTAATCTGTACCCTAATCCTCTTAACTTCATCAGAAGACCACACAGACTGACACAGTACATATTTCAATCACATTAGCTGACACTGTCATTATTTACTCCAATATTGAAATTGAAGAATCTTGATTTGATGATATGAATTTAAGGAGAAATTCCATGTCTCTTTATACCACTATGATAGAGAGGGCCATAGGCCACTAAAAATTCCATATTTCACCACAGATTAAGCAAATAACAGTTTCTTACACCACTGTTTCAGTCTCACCTCATTCAGGCCTAAAAGGCCATTTCCCCCTAGCAAAAGCATGAGTGCTGACTGCACAAACTCAGTATCAGTTTTGTTACTTGCAAGCAATACTCAGAGTAACACTAGAATTTCCATAAAAACTTCAATTATTACAATAAATATCAAGTTCTGTGATGATCTAAACAATAATTTAAAAAAACCCCAACATTTTTATTTAAAATGTAAAAGAGTGACAACATACTGTATTCTAAACCTTTCACCTTTAAATTCACAATTTGGTCAACCAGTTGGTGATTAATACAGCATTACATTTAAATTACCCCACCTAGACAATTAACAAAGAACCACTAATCTCAGATCAGCCACATGGCCAATATTATTAAAATGCCCAAACTAGTCTTCTACTGTCCCACTTGAGTGCAGCTTCTTAGCAGTTTGCCAGGAGCTGCTGTCCTTCATTGTTGATAAAACCGTCTGACAATGGCCTACAACAACTGTCTGTGATGAATTCAAGTGCTCTGAAGAAAGGGCTCACAAAAGTGTGCATTTACAGCAATCTGCAAGCAGACAATACGCCTTCAGCTCCTTTGGTTTTAATAACATTCCCTTTGGAAAGTGAATCAGTTGAAGACTGTTCCAATAAAATAGTAAGTAAAAGTCTAGACAAGGCATGAACCACTGTCTACACAGTTTGTGACAACGTCCTTGATTTTCTTTCTTCCACACTTTTTTTCCAAACACCATGCAGTGAAGGCAGTTTGATTTTGTCCATATTCTTACTGTAAACATTAAGAAATATACCAAGGACAACCAGTAAGCCTGACCACACGTACCTAGAAAGAGGCAGAGGAGGGGAAATAAGTTACCATTAGCACTTTATCTGTAGCAATTACATACCAATATTTGTGGATTAAACGATTCTTACATTAAGAAGAAAAGAGTTGAAGAAACATCCCCCAAAAATCAGTGGGCCCTGAGACAGAATTTCTCTGAATCTTTATCATCACTATCCTTCCACCCTTCTTTTTTCCTGTCCTGGCTGGAGAGCTTATTAAAGTGCATTTATAAGTTAAATAATAATTAAACAGTAGCTGTTCTTTCTCACATGAATAAAATAATCCTCAGGGGTTTTAGTATGTTTTTCCTTCATATGGCTCTGAAAGCTACACTGTTTGTTACTGGTCCAAAATGTTTTCTCACTCGTGCCTTATATCCATATCGAATGTAGGCACATTCTTGTTTCACCTCTCCATTCTTTTAAGCCTCAATATTTTTAGCTGGGGTAAATTCCATCTGGGATTTGTGTGCAAGCTTTTTTCTTAAATCAGTTTGTATATAAAAATAAAATAGAATTTTATGTTGTTTCAAACCCGAAGCAATTAAAATCGAAGTAGCAACTTAGTGGCATTTTTCAATGTAAGCTCTTCCTTAAAATTTAAAAAAAGGAATAAATTCAGGCTCAAACATTTGGCAATTTAAATAAAATTATTTAAAAGTGCTAGCTAAGAATTCAAATCTGAGCTTATAAAAGCAGGAACAATAACATAGTGGAGAAAATCCCTTCCTTTAGCCAAATTTTCCACCACTGAGAAAGTACCCAAACAATTTATTATGTATCATAAGCACTAGATATTATGTAAGGTTTTTCTTAAATTTTCTTTGTTGTCTTCCAGACCTTTAGAAAAATGTAAACTCTTTTCTCTAGCATGATTAGCATCAATAAGCCAGAGTAGACTACCAACATTTGTAGAAGATATGAGAAGATAAGCATTAAACTCTGAATATGATCAATTAGTGTAGTCGTATTTCCATGATGAAGAACATATTTTTTTATAAAATACTTTGTAAACCACTAAAAACTATAAAACGGTTACTTACTGTAACGTGAACGGCTTTGCAAAGAACAAAAAAGAAAGCACAATGGTCATTGCTTTTCTTCCTGTTGTTACTGCAGAGGAAAAACAAGTATTAACCTCTTTAAGAATTCAGTTACAGCAAAAGAGCATAACAAAGGCTTAGCAGGTAACCTCACAAAATCACTGTCTCACTAAAATGATGATCACACCCTTGGTGCAAACACAGACTGCAGATGCACCAGTGCAGCACTGGAACCATGTGATTTTTGAAAAGAAGTACACTGTGTCAGCAATACCATCTGCAGTCACACTATCTGCAGCAAGGAAATTTCCAGAACAAGACTTGTTATTTAATAACTTCATTCTAATCAATCCACAGTCTCTGAGAGCAACATGCAAGTAAATTGATGATATAAACTCATCTGTTAAAGCCTGGATGTACACCAAAGACAAAGGTCAAATATCTTGCCATTCCCACCTCATGTTATTATAACTCAGTGATGTTTTGGGCTCTGTTTTTGAGTGGAATGGGATTATCCTGTCATCATTCTTTTGAAGTTACAAAAAATTTCCCAAACAGTGCAGAGAACTACAGTTCTGCTTAGAAGCTTAAGTGACCAAGGATGTCAGATTTCAATGACTGCATTAGGAGGTTTTCAGCAAAACCACTGAGAGACGTTCTTCTGCATGTGATCTGTTCATTAAAAAGAATCAAAGTAGCAAGAAGAGTGAAGAACACAATCCTGTTTCCAAAACAGAGATAAAAACTCTCTGGTTGATCTGAAATTAACTATAGTTCCAACAATTATTTGAACAATTTCAATGCTACCTGCAATGAACAAGGATAAAGCATTACTAGCAAATTGTGTACCAGGAAACCTATGTAGCTTATCACTGAAACAAAATCGATAAATGAGTGAAAATTGTGGAAAATGTTTAAAAACAAAGTAAGAATGAAGCCAGGCACACAAGTTTAGCTACGGAGGCTAAGGGCCAGAGAAGGGGTTATTCTACATGATGGCACAGGGCTCTCACTTGAGAAACACCCAGTACAGGGTGCAGTAGGTCTGTACCTAAAAAATGTATTTTTTAATTATCAGAAAATATTTTGTTTACCATGAAGTTCCTTTTACTATACTATACTGGAAAGTCATATTTGTGTAACTAGATCCAAATTAGTCTTACTGCAACACATTAGCAAAAGGAATCAATGACTACTGATATACTTTCACAGTGCTTTGGCTAGAAAAGCAAGTTTCATTCTTCCCAACTCCACCCCACAAACAAATATTCACTTAAGAGTGTTTTATAGTAGAAAAACAGCCTTCACTTCTGCTTTATCTGCCCCACTTCAACTTTTTAGTACTAATATTCTTTTTACATTTTAAGAAATTTATGCACACCAAATAAAATGATTTTCTATTACATGAAAAATTAAAGGAGAATGAAAAAGAAAATTGAGTTTTAATTAGAAAACAGTTTACAAATTAATAATTTAAAAAAATGGTTAAATTACTTCAGTTTTTCTAATTACAATTATTTCTGTTCTTTCAAATCAGTTATTAATTAAAATATTTATGTAACCATTTCCTTCTAAATTAAGTGCCTTTTCTTCTTTTTCCCAATTAAGTCTGATAATTTCTCATTCTGCTAATAGAAATACAATTTTCATTAAACTCTTTCACCCCACTCCCCTCAAGAAGGGGGAGGGTGGATGGGGGAGCTGGGAGGGACAGTAATGAATGTGGTGTTCTTCCAAGGCACAATAAACATTTTCATATTGCTACAGGCAAGACAGAAAGGGCTCAAGTATTAGAATTGTCAAGGTCAGACATAAGAAAACCTGGGAAAGGTTTACTATTCTACAGCATTTTAAAACTTTTTTTAGTACAGTGAGACTTTTTTTATAAAGAGGTATTTTAATTCATGAAGCAACCCTCTCCTCTGGGTCAATTTCCAGTCAGGAGAACTACTGAACTTGGTTAAAAGCAAATACGAAACAGATACACTGCAGAGGAAATAACTGATAGGAAATCAGAGCGTGCAACCCTCAGGTCAGAGAACAATTATGTACTTTCCTCTCCACTACTGTGAGTGAACTAGAGCATCACCTGACAGAAATCAGGGTGTGTTTTACGGGAAGAAGAAGGGAAAGTAGCTACATGACATCTTGCTATACCTTCCCCCCAACCAGGCCCTTGTGACTAGTGTTTATAGTTTCATGTGCTTAGAAACAATGTCACTGCCTGCTACGCCTTTCTAGAGCATCCTTACTTTTCCTTTTAAGTTTTAAATGATACATCTTTTCCTTTCTGTATTTTCCTACGAAGACAGGCTGAGAGACTTGGGATTGTTCAACCTGGAGAAGAGAAGGCTCTGGGGAGACCCTATAGCATCTCACAGTACCTAAAGTGGGCCTGCATGAGAGCTGGAGGACTATTTACAAGGGCATGTAGTGACAGGACAAGAGGGAATGGCTTTAAACTGAAAGAGGGTTGCTTTAGATTAGATATTAGGAAGAAACTCTTTACTGTCAGAGTGGTGAGACACAGATTGTCCAGAGAAGCTGTGTCTGCCTTATCCCTGGAAGTGTTCAAGGTGAAGTTGGATGGGGCTTTGAGCAAACTGGTCTAATGGAAAGTGTCCCTGCCCATAGCAGGGAAGTTGGAACTAGATGGTCTTTTAAGTTCCTTCAACCCAAATGCTTCTGTGATTCAATTTCAACTCCTACATTTAGAACAGTGTTTGTTACTGCACTAAAACATAGCACGGACTATATGCACAAGTTTGCTTAACAGGCTCTTCACTGTTGAAACTGTGGCACAAAAATAATCAGGAAGCTCATTCTATCATGTGAAGATCTATGCTACAAAAATCAGTCAGCACAAAGAACAGAAAAAAAAGCCAGAATAAGAACAATTCTCAAAAGCTCTGTCCTAAACAATAGAATAGGATTACTTTGTTTTTATATAAAGGCAGTAAAAATATCATTTGTTCATACCTGTTACAGCGAGAAGGGCACCAAAGATTTTAATCAAAGCTAGAACAAAGGATATGCCAAAATACCCAGTCAGGGAGAAAAGGAATGCATAACCATAAGTCTGAACTGGATGCTGCAACAATAAAAAAGCCGGTTAGGAAATGTAAAACAAACCCTGAGGTATTGCAAAATGACATAAAACTACAGACTTTAATCAACTGCTTGAGCAATAATAAGCTGTTCAACAATGCATTCATGCAAAAATCCTTATTTAATTTTAGTTAAATAATGGAAAAATAATAATGAAATTATAAGCTCATAAGTCTGGTCCTGTGATTTCGTTGCTTTTAAAAACATTACCCTGTCTTATACATCAAAGACTGGAAAAACTTGCTTACTGTATGAATTATACAAGTTAACCTGTTTACATGATGAAAATAGAACTTTAGAGAGAGAATTGATGAGATTTTCTAAATCATACAGAGCAAGGTTTTCCAATGAGATTCTTCATAGAAAAAGGGAAATCTTTACACCTACCTTTGAACAAAATGTTACTGCAGGGCTTAATCCACTAGTGCATGTTAATCCAAATAAAATATACACAAAACCTATTGAATAGGAATATAAAACCTAGAATAGTGTAAGAGAAAATAATTACTAGGTGATACTACACAAAAAGACAAAATTAAATGCTTTCAGATGGTTGGCCCTATTAATATGCTCAGCTTCTCAGAGCTGAATTTGCAGGGTTTGATGATATTTTTACTACGATTTATATAATAGTTGATACACAGTGAAAAGTCAACATTAAATGTTAGACACATTCTTCCTATCCACAACAACATAAAAGAAGTTTGGAAAGCTAGTCAGTTAATAATATCCTGAGGTCAGTGTCAACTGTGGCAAATCCTTCAAGTTCAGGATTTCACAGCCTAAATAAAACTTCCCACAACTATGCAATTTAATAGTCTGAAGAACACATTAAACATATTTCATTTTCTGCTACTTATCCAGCACAGTTAAGATCTGCTTTACATTAAATGTGCAAAGGGTAGCACAGAATCACCAGAAGCATCACGTACGTTTCATCAGTTCACATGCATGGTACACATGGACAATGGTTTTCAGGATTTTCAAATATGACCAGCCCAGTGCTCAGAACACTCAGGAAACAGGTAAGCTCTTTATTTTGTCTGCAGCCTTACTCAATTCATAGCTGCACTTAGCAATAAAACAATCTTCATCCATCCTTTCCCACACAGAGCCAACAGAAGTAGAAGCTGGACCTGTCCATCCATCCATCCATCCATCCATCCATCCATCCATCCATCCATCCATCCATCCATCCTCCCATGCAGCAGGAGGCATTCAGCTGTTTGGGCAACACTTAGTAGCCTTTTCTTGTCAACAGAACTATTCTACACAACACTGACTAGAGCATGCTGATCTATGATTGCAAAACTCACTGTCTTGTATCTCAGTTACTGAGAAAAAAATGTTAGTAATTCCATGACACAACAGACCACTTATCACTGCTCCATAATAAAGGATGTATTTATGTTTAAAGAGCAGACCTGCTTTCAAACACTTAAAAACCAAGGACCAGACCCTCAGAGCTTTTACTTGACTCTGTTTATACACACAGAAGTCAGTCCCTATCTCTTTACTTGCCTCTGCATCCAACTTGTCTCCCTAACTACCCAAACACTTCAGTTTTCACAGCCAGGAAGCATCACATTCCTATTTCCTTGTTAGGCAGTGTAACCTACATCACATCCATAGAATGACACACAAGGCAAAAATCAGGTATAACCTTCCAGAACAGTGGTTAGTATTTCCTTTTCTCTTTTTGCAATTGCTTAAATCCAGGGCGCTTTCCAAATCTGACAGAGTAAGAGACCCTGTGGATGACAGGTTCCTTTATTGTCCAATTTTATTTCCACATCACTGTCCATTAAACCTGATCTCCAATTCAGATTAAATTTTTACCCACAGTCTCAAGTGTAGAAAATTATTTCCAAAATTCTGCTTGTAATTCTGCACTGAATTGAACAAAATCCTGAAGTGGAATGTCTAAACCACAGACAAAACCTTTATATCCTAAACTATTACACTCATCCTCTACAAGTAGTATGAGTATACAGCATGAGGACCAACACTTGTCAGACTAATGCAGAATAAAAAGCAAAGTCCTGGAGACTCCAGGAGTTTTGTAGGTAAGGTAGCGATGACAGTCAAATGCAAAGCGGACAAGAAAACAGCGACAGATTGCACTTTGGCTTCAGATTTTGGAAATGACAGCTAAAGAAGGCTGAACCAGGTCATGTGGCTAAATCTCTGCACCCAGCAGCAGTCAACAGTGAACACTAAGAAAAAGTACAAGAATAAAAACAAGAACACAGTGACATTTTTTGGTATATACTCTTCCGCTTTCCAGAAACTTGTAGCTTAAACTTCTCAAGCCACCCTAAATCACTTCCAGCCTTAAATGAAGATTGCTTCTAATTTTTCTCCATTTATGATGCTATTCTCACGAGAAATTAGATTTTTCTAGTTAAATATCAAATACATGCCAAATATAGAAAACAAATTTCAGTATCTTTTTACCTGTGGCATATTCATATAGTGCTTTTTACAGTAAAAGACTTACTTATATTTACTCAACTTCAGAGAAAAATACACCAAATTCAAACAAGTTTTGTCTAAAAAGAAAAATAACCCCAGACCATATGAACAGATAATATGAATTCCAAGTAAGTATATAAAAAATACGGAGCAAGACATTTTCAAAATTGTATTTGACTGAATCAGGAACAAAGAGTTCACCAAGAGTTTTAGAGATTTAAAAAGACTTAAAAAATCCTGCCTCCCAAGTGCTAGCACACTCTAGAATATGAAGTATAGCAAGTAAGAAAAGCAACATGTTCCATGTAACACAGGCTCAACTATACTAGAAGAACGGTGTGTATTTTTCAGAGATTAAGTACATGATCCTACAAAAAACACTACCTTGATCTCAGGCCTGCAGGGTAGACAAAGGAATTGTTGATAGAAATGAGTGTTTCTGTAGCTGCAACATACATTTGAAGTTGCACACAGAAAGCAGCACCCTTGAAAGGTTAAAAAATGCAAGAGAAAAATCAGCAGAAGTTCTCAGACAAACAGAAAACCCTAAGAAAAGTACACAAGAGCTTTTCCTTCCGTAAGCAAGAGAAAAGTACATTAAGTACATGCTTAGTCAATGTATGCCTTGCCTATGACAAAACATGTTTTTTTGAATTGCAAATGTGGTATTTACCATTTCTGAATTAGAGCCATTGTGCAACTTCATAGCTTTTTCCTGTACATTTCCTATAACTGCATCTGCGCAGAGGGCAAGGGATATTAGGATCACACCTATAAAACAAACAAACAAAAACCTCTTCAGAATATTCACCAGCAAAATGGTGGCAAAAAGTACAAGGAATAGAAAAATAATAACCACCCCTCCCCTACATAACATATTCTAAAAGTCAAAATGCCAAAAATATTTCATGACACCAGTACAAAGCAGTGCCTACATCCACTCTCCCTCTACCAATTAACCCCTGAGCACTGTGTGTCTCTAAGCTTGCTGGGAACATCTGAACACTGCTATGAAGAAGCCAGCTGTAGTTTTTGTAGTAACAAGAGTGACAGAGTATCAGTAGCAGCTAGTTAATGAAGTTAAATAACCAGAGAAAATACTCTTTTTGAGTAGTTAATCCCACATTATTTTTTTTTCTGACAAAGGCAAATAGAAATGTTAGTTGTAATGGTAAAACAAATGCAAGAGGATTGCCAGTAGAAATCTCTCATTACTGAAACATTAATTAAAAAAAACCCAACTGTTCAGGCACAAACCCATGGTTTTAGGTTACCACTTATGCTCACAATGAAGTCACTATACAGTCACTACTGTAATCACCTTTCCAATAACAAAACACTGATGACTCTAGTCGTGTCAGTCATCCTTCATTTCCCAACCTACAAACTTTCATGACTGCTGTATTTAATGATGATCACACGTTGAAATACTTTGCCTAAGAATACAACAATACAGAAGATACTAATCATCAAAATGCAAATAAAAACCTGCTCTAGTCTTGGTTCCTTAAAAGATCGTGTGACGGAAGAAATTAGAAGACTAGAAATGAACAGTGTATTATTTTCTTAGTCCTACGTTCTTTCAGTTGGAGGTGGAAAATTTAATATTTTTAAGGCCCATGAAGTTTAAGGTGGTATTTTCTAGGCAAGAACTTCGAAACCAGCGTTTTTAGTTTGGAAACCATTTCCTTTCCATGGCTAGAACTTCCAGGTCTCTTCATCATTCAAAATTATCAGGCACTGGAAAAGGTATAGCTCAATGGAAAAGATGTGATAGCATGAAAAATATTGGTAATGCAAAAGTACAGATATCTCATCTGCATGGATTCATCTCTGGTCCAAAGATATAATAACAGCTCCAGCTCAGCAATTTCACTCTGCAAAGTGATGGATGAATGTCTCTATGGGCATTCTCCATCATAATTCATGTTCCAGCTATGCTTAATGGCTCAGGCACACCACTGGACAAATGCATAGTTCAGCACTGGGCTGAGATGAAAAGGTGACCTGGAACCTGAAGCACCAGTGCATATGGAGAGGAGAAATGTGGAGAAAAATTTACACTCATTACACAGTTTGCAGTGTGAGGAGAGTTGTTCCACTCATTGTGACAGTGCTGAGCAGAAGCAGCAGCTGCAAAGCCACGGATGACACCAGCAATGTTGCATTGTATACAAAGTGTGAGTAAGAACAATTAGAAAAACTGGGCCCAAATTACTTCTCAAAGAAATCTGCACGGAAACAGTTTCAAATCATTGGAATGAACACAGGAATTTAATTATCCTTTGTCATTTGAGAAAGAAATTCAACTAAGATTTTAAATCCAAGCGGCTAAAACCCTTGCTTTGCTTCTGATTTTAGATAGTACTAAAAGCTTAAGATGTGAGAACTCCACCTAAAAACTACAGCAAATCTACCTGAGGTCATCGGTTAATATAAAGTATATAATTCTGAAATGGAAAAACACTTAAAAATTTAACTAGAAAAGACAACTTTTAAAGTTTTAAAAACTTAAATATTTTTAAGTTTTAAAATGTTCCAACTGAATTTTATCGTATTTACATATATATATATAGACTGGGGTAAGTCTTTCTTGAGAATACATGAGACATTTCAACCAAAACGGTGCAGTTTCCAGAAATTTTAGGAACCTAAGAACTTATGCTTTGAACAAAGGTCTCTTCTGCCACAGAGAGAGTTCTGCTAGTGCTAAGCTACAATGAAACTTGCGTTTTCAGTAGGATACCCAAAGCCACTCCAACAAGAGCTCAGAACTTCTATAGAATGCTTATTGTAGGAAAACCCAAGCATTTTCTTAAACTCTAAAGTATAATATGTCTTTACCTGTCAAGTTGAAGTTTGGTGCAACTGTGCTGTCAGCTAAAGTAAACCATATTAATCCAAGGCTCATACAAAGGGCAGCAGACACATCTACAATATTGTAACGCTTTCCTACAAAATACAAACAGCAAGAGTGGACTGTTAGCACTCTCACAATTTCATATTCATTCTGTTTAAGACACCAGAAGACAAAGGAAACATTGTTAAGTCATTATTCTACTCAAAAAGAAGACTCAATGCTCTGGTCTTTCACAACTGTACTCAGTTTCTTCCACAACAGAAATTCCTACCACAGGGGAGGACCCTAATGGGAAATATCTGATTCTTGTGATCAGCTTGGGTTTGAGTCCACAGTTACAGCACTGACACAAAGCACATCCTCCCTGGCAAAGCACTCTCTTAGTAACTTCAGGACAGCTTAGATGTTTCTTAACATTTTCCCCTCATACAATTTTGGCTGCCTTTACTGATGTGAAAGAAGTCAATTCCAAACAGTAACAGACAACTGTGGTACTCTGAGAACCCGACACTGCCTTATAGTTTGGGGAAGACAGGTAGTGAAGGGGAATAGAAAAAGTAAGTAACGACATGAAAAAGCAGGAGTTAGTGTATCTTGTTTGAAATAACATATTGTTTGCTCAGAAGCTGAACTTTGAACATAAGCTTCCAAGGGAACTTTGTTGAACTGAATTTTTTTAGCAATAATATAAAAAAAACAGCTTCTGAGACTACACTACTACAAGACAATAAAAAATTTCACAAAGCTTTAGGAAATACCAGTCACTCTGCATTAAAATGATAAAAAATTACTCCTAATAAAAGGTAAATACTGTGTGGGCATGTATATATGTAAAGTTGAAATCTCCTCTGAAAATTCAGAGCTGTTTTTCAACCAGAAGGCCAGAATTACCTACAGAAACAGAAATACAGCATTCTAGATTTTGTTACATAATACTTGTCCACGTGGAGCTTTACTGACTAAATTTTTGTGTATTGAACACAAATTTTTATAATACACTTAAGTCTTCTAAATCCAGAAACACTAAGTATATTTATTCACATAACTATAACCTTTATCTGGTTTTCTCCATATTCCATTTTCTCTTCTTGGAATATGCACTATGACTTTAGGACTAACCACAGACATGTAAAATCAGGTGTATTTCTGATTAAACATACAATCAAAACTTAGGAATCAATATTTTCAAACAAGAGTAGGGATTTTCTCCACAACTCATGGCTGGATTTTTTTTTTCAAGTTTTCCATTTCAATATTGAAATTGTTTCATGTATTAATTTAGTTTAGCTAACAAATTTACATTTCTTTAAAATTAAGAAAGCTTGTGTAAAAATGAAGTTTTGCAAGTGACCTGTAGAATGCTTTTCCTTATATTTTCTGTTGATCTAATTATATTTGTACATTTTCTCAGAAGATGCTCCAGAAAGTCTCATTTTTCCTCCTATAGGAAAAATTCTACCAGTGGAATCAAAAAAAGTACAGGATTCCATCTATGACTGCCTCCCAAAGAACCAAGTAAAAAAATACATATCATATCAAGACTAACACTTACCTTGTATAAAAACCCCACCTATCATAACAGGAATCAGCTTACAGCACTTGAAGATGACTTGAGTAGGGTAATTCAGATATCCTAAAGAGGTATTTGACAAACCCATAGTTCCCACTGTCAAAAATGCTATTATCATGTAGGTTTTGCCAGGAATTCTACAAAACATAAACATACAAATCTTGGCATTACAGAGTCATCTGGAGATTTAGCTTGGAAAATTCAGGTAAAGAAATACTTTTGTAATACAAACTGAACATCTTTCTCACTGAATTTTATTTCATATAAATTTAAAAATGCACATAAATGTCTGATTTCTTATTTAATTTCTTTCACTTACTATGAATAAAAAGCACAAATACAAGACAATTAAAACTTTATGGCTCATGAAGTATTCAAGCAGTAATTTTTTAACCTCCTTCCGGAAAGGTATGCTATTTACACAAGATTTAAGACAAAGGTTTCAGGTTATTTTTCAAAGGAAATGTGGAAGATTGGTATACCAAGATAACCTGGTTCTTAGTTCTGCCACAGGTCACTGTGGCAAGTTCTTTGGTGAAGTTTTCACATGAACCTTGACATTTGTAAAATGAAGAAAGTTGAAAAATGTACCACTGTTTTATGAAACTCAAAGAAATTAAAAGTGATTCAGATACCATGAACAGAGGGGCTCGTTGAACATTTTCAATGTTTTATTCACAATGTGATGAACTTATCACCTGACAACAGATGATCCAACAGTTACTTTTGTGCTCACTTTGTGATTTTTTTACAGTTATTGCTGTGCATATGTTCAGCTATTTTTCATGCATACTTAGAACCACGCTAAGAACATAAGGAGCTGTCTTGCTGCAATCCTATCTTATCTGTAACTCATCATGTGATGAGCACATACTGTGAGGCATGCAAGAAAAATTTAAAATATAAGAAATACAGATTTCTGCATGTCTACAAGAAGATGCCTAGGTTATATAAAATAAAATTTAAAACATATTTCAGATCTACATTTCCAACACAACTTACTTGAAGGGTCATGCTCTGTAAGCATTACCAACTGGTAATAGTACCCCATAAATACTAGTAACCCAAAAGGTAACTGTGCAATATTATCTGATGCATCTTGAAAAGTCAGATAACTTGAAATATAAGCTGGCAGTGTTTAAAGTAAAAGGAATAATTTATCAAGAACAAAGTTATGTTGTTTGGCAAAAAAATAATTTTATAATCAAAAACCAGTATATGCAAAATCATCCAAGGCTGACTGCAGGTAAGGAAAACTAGTTATGTTGAACTAGAATATAAGGCAATTTTAAAATCCATGTACACCATGACAGCCTATATTCAAGTTTCCAGAGTGCCTCAGTAACTTTGCAGAAGCTATAGATGGGTAGGAGGCTGCCAAATGGCTACACAGAGTCAGAAAATATCCCATTTCCAAGGGATTCAAGACATCAAAAATGTCCTTGGTCAATTGCAGTGAAAACAGAACAGTTCTGTGGCAGAGTGCTATGAGTGCTGTAAAATGAAAACCACAACACTTCAGCACATCCTTTGAAGCAAACCAACTCAGGCACAGGGCAAGCAGAGAGCAGACCTCTGACACTCTCCAAGATGCACAGCATGTTAGAGGAACCTCTTGGTGAGGAGGTGCCAATATTTGAGGAAAACATATTCACTGACAGATGGCTTCAAGTGCTGGGAAGTGCATTGGCTCTATTCTAGATGTGATAATCCCAAGCAACACGTACATGAGTCAGCCACCTTAAGGATGCAATATGTTCTGTAAGTGGGACAATGACAGCAGTCAACAAAACTACTTACAGGTCTGAAATCCAAGTGGGTGCTTCTAAAATATTCTCTAATAACATCCAGCAAATTTACTTTCTTTTATCTACAGAACTGCTAGCAATGCCTCACATTCAAAAAACAGAAGTTAAATTTACCATAAGTATCAAATGCTTCTAATTTCATGGACAGTGGGTAAAATGCTTGGAAAAACACATACCTTCTTCTTTTGTCCTGAATCAACTGCAATTCTATTAGTCCAAAAATGGAATAAAATCCAAATTGCACTAAAGTGAGGTACCAACCAAAAGGTTTAAAACCTTCCACTGAAAATATCAATTCCTATAAAAACAAAAACCCACCAAAGTCATGTACATACACCAAAATATTAAATGGACAAAAAATTCAACAGACCTTTTTCCTTCATGTACATGCAAATCTAGGCTTTGCAGATGCTGGTTATCAACTACATTTATATGCCTTATTTAACTTGCAAAGTATTGAAAAAGAAAAGACAATTCAGGTTCTCCAAAATGAAAGAAGAAATTTTACTGTTGTTGCAAATACACTAAAATGAATGGATCAATTCATTAGGGGGATACATTTGATCTATTAGTAATTATCTTATATTATAGATGGCTTCCTGCCTGCTTTTTTGCTGCTTTTCAGTTCATTTACTTCAGCAGACCGTTTTTATTTATATTTTATAAATATCTCAGGATAAATTTAATACAAATTTTCTCTAACAAGTATCCTTACTGACAATTTTCAGCATTTAGGAAGGCATACCTAATATTCTGAGTGGCTACAATGAATAGCACTTGTGAGTTCATAAATTTGCATGCTGTAGGAATATTTCAAACCAGAGCAATTTTTAATGGAAAAATACATACACTACATAAAGACTTACATAGGTGTATCAGTCATAGAAACAAAAGGCTACCTAATATTTGCCTTTTCGAAATTCTGCTTTTAATTACTGATCATGTTCTCTTAACTCTTTTGAAGTAACTTTATGTTAACAAACTTCTCAGCTGCTTTGGAAAACTGCATTAGAAAAATGATTTTTAATTATCATGTTTTTTAATCACTGCTTTATTGAGAATACTCAGTGAATTTAAAAATAATTTTAAATATGGAACAGAAACATAGATGCCCAAGATAAGAGACAAAAGATTAGCAGAATGGTAAATGTTTAACTAAAATGGCATAAACATTATGCTTCTGTTTAACAAACTACCACAGTACATGTTTCAGCTCTGTCCTGAGAGCAGAGAGAAAAATAAGATGACAGTAACTGTACAGTACTCATGGATCTTAGGGAGATCTAAAGGTTTCAGCATCAATGAAGACTTTGGTGTATCTTGCACACAGAAGTAAAAGATCAAGTTATGAAAGTCCAAGTGATTGACACTTTACAGGCACATGAGCCATAATGGAAACTTAGATTATATATTCCTTGCTGTTCTTGAATACTAAAAGGCTGACTTTCCAACAAATACCTAGTTTAAACATCTATACATATTAAAATACACACTATATTATTATCCTATTGAAAAAGAAAAGGGGTAGGAGGAATTGGCCTAAGACACAAGTTCATAATATTTACCTGCAAATATCCATAGATTAGATAAAACATAAAAACTCCAGAAACACAGATGAAAAATTGAGTAGGTTTGCTAAATTTGCTGAGATTCATGCCAAGAACTACAACATCATCTACTGATTTGATATGGGGAGACATAGCTTGAGATTTGGAAGGTACACTGATGGAAATGTATTTTCTTGATGAAGTGAATTTCAGATCCATGGTTCCTGGTTCGCTGCATTCGGGGCTACTGTTGTCTTCTGCTTGCTTTTCTCCTGTGTGTTTTCTGTCTGAAAGCTGAAAGAAATGCTGAAGTCAGATGGGACATAACATACTGCCTTCCAATAACAACAGTAAATGAATGTGACATTTATAGGGAAAATATAAAAGTTTTGGAGTTATGTTGAATTGTTTTTATCCACAAACTTTACTTATCTTTTCTGATGTCCAAAGTTAACACCAGAGGCCATCAACACTATGAAAGCAGTTTTGTTTCATTCCTACACTCGACATAGCAAACAAACAAACCAACCAACCCCAAAACATCAGCAACAGAAAACCAGCTGGAGTTTCTCAACAGCTCTAACTGCTCCTATCATGTGCTCACAGGAGCAACGGCTTGGGAGAGAAGTGATCTCCATACCAACTCACAGAGAAAGAACTGATATTGAAGCACTGTGGTTCTGCCTACTTTCCTTCATCTTCTGAGCAAAACACACCAGACTAGTCCACAACACGGGAAGCCTTACTAAAAACCACAGATTTGAGCCTATGACCAGTTACAAGCATGGAAGTGGAAGAAGTTATGCCCTCATCCTCACATTTATTCACTATTTCTTGCACAATTTTTCAGAAAAGAACATGGAGATTCAAACAAGAAGATTGAGATGCCAGTCTCAAAAATCAGATTGTTCATCTGATGAGGTCTATGATACTGCAATCCTTTTAATATTTATCGCATGCAGCTTTTCCACATGTAACAGAAAACAAAACAGGATGACTGAAGCCCAGAGAAGGAATGTATCAGCTTAGTAGACTGAGATGCAAGTAATTCTGTTCTCCAGCTCAGCAGACAGTAAGTATGATATTTGATGGGTTTTTTTAAAGATAAAACATACTGGTCAGCCAATTGTCCCAAGATATTTAAGTGTAGGTCAGCATCAATTTCAGTGAGCAGTCAGTAATTAAACTGTGTTTGTCCCAACTGTTTAGTGATTTGTTTTTCCCAGCTGAAGAGTAATTCTCCTCATCACACATTTATAAAAAAATGCTTTCCCCATTGTTTTAAAATTGAAAATGTCCCAGTATATTAACACTAGATCATGCAATAAATGTAATCTGCTAGAACACTGGTAAATAAATACACCATATAATACTAGAAATTTTAAGGTTAGCTGAAAAATTAAGTATTAGTACAAAGCTTGCAATGTGCTCATGTTTCCTTTTTTCATACGATCTACTATCAGGTTGGAACAAGACTCCCACTAGAGCTCTGAAAGAACATCTTGGGGAGTATAACAGAAATTTAGGGATCACAATAATTATTTGTGCTTAAATTCATAGTTCTTCAGTTGAAGATCAAAAGTGAGAGGCAGAAAGTTTACCCCTGTGGATTTTCAGCTATTCCCAACATGAAGTGACCAAAAAACAAAAGAAAAAAAAGTTTTAGACTATTTTTAGTAAAACCAGAAAAGCACTAATGTCAGACAATGAGGCATGAGTGAACCTTCCCATACAATATAATAAGAGTTCTGATCACCCTCAGAGAAAGATTGAAATAACAGTGGCAAACAAGGGTTATCGGGATGGAGGAACAGGTTGCCCATCTTAGGAACTGAAATAAGATGAAAGCATAACTTGTCTAGCCTAACAAAACCCCAATGAAAAGAAAACAGACCTGGTTTCAATACAAGTATGGAGTACCACTAAGGAAAAAAAATAGTTTCAAGGACAGAAGAATGAGAGCAAGTGGGTATGAAGTGATCATGAACACATTTACCCATTCCATCTCTAGACTATCTGTATTCTAGAACAGATGAAAGAAGGAACAACTGAATTGTTGTTTTTTTTTGGTTTGGTTTTTTTTTTTTTTTAGATGAAGCTTATAAAAGCCATTGTGTACAGCTGTTAAGATTGAGCATGATAAAGAGCAGTCCTTTTTAATCCCATGTTGATAGCATCCCACCCCAGAGCTGCCTGCAGAATGCTTGGTGAGCCTACCTGATCCAGGATACAAATTACTACTCTCCCCAAAAGAATTGCATGCAAAGTCAGGACTTCCAAGTTCAAGCCCAAAGATCAAATCCCCATGAAGGAAAATTGGTGCAGTTCAAAACGCATCCCTTGCTGGCTTCTCAGCTGAACTCGGATTTTTGTTGATGCCTGCTCAGACCTTTTCTGTCCAGTGAACACTTCCCCTTGATAGGCACCCAATGTTTGTTAGTGCCACAGCTTCTTAGTGCTGCAGAAGCAACCCGAGTTTCATTTTTCAGCTAAGTGGAAACAGAGTATGACATATGCTCAGAATAAGACACAGACATGTACTGTCATTGGTTCCTCAAGAGTCCAAAAACTTAAAGAGATTTAGTGCCTGTTGAGAGAGCTTACACAGCTTCAAGGACTTTTCTCCTCCTCTCTCTACCACCCCTGCAGTGAAAAGCTTGGAGTGTGGGCAGTAGGCATGGAGGGGGCACAACCAGGCAGATGACCTGAACTAACCAGAGATATTCCATAAAGTGTCATGGACAGCAACAAAAAGTGAGAGGAGGGTGTTCAGGGAGGTCAGCTAGCTTTTATCAGGAACTGGCTGGACATTGATCTACCTGTGGGAGGAGTGATCATCTTTACATCACCTATTTCAGTTTACTTCTCTTTTTCCATTTTTTCTCCACTTCTTAAAAGATATTCATCTCAATCCGTATTTTTTTTTTTATTCTTCCTTTCCTCTCACCCCATCCCTCTAGGGGTAGTGAGGAAAGTGAGTGACTGTGTAGTGTTGAGCTGCCTACCAGCATTAAACCATACAATTAACATAATCTTCGATTTCCAACTATTCCTATTAAAAATATTTCCTCAGGAACACCATCAGATTTTACAGTCTTTCCACTTAATTTTTTTGCAGATCACCGTCTCCGTCAGGAAAGTGGTAAGAAGCACTTAGTGCTCCAGACACACCACGACCATCCATAAATCTATGATACATGGTAACTGCTTTTCTCTACATCCTGCAAGGAAAATTATATAACAGCTGAAAAAACTGTAAATGTATGCATGCATTTGAAACAGTCTCCACAAGTAATTTCACTAGCAACAGTAACAGAACTCTTCTGAAATTCACTGTGACTTCTCCAACTGCTATTTTTCTAAGTATGAAAACTGCTATTCCTACTCCTCCCATCAAAATCCCTCGAGCAACTAATTCATGTCTTGAACAGACAACAAAAATCTGTTTTATTAAGAGTTAAGAACTGTCCTGATTTGTGTAAAATACCAATTTCCCTCTTTTCTTTCTCCTCCTGTGCGTAAAAGTTTAAACAACACATTCTTTAGATCAAAGACTTCCTGCTTCTTCCCCTTTTAAAAGAAAGTCCCTTGCAGATCAGTACTTTAACCTAGCACACAAAATAGTCATTATTACATAAAGGAGAAACAAATGAACAAGTGAGTAGAAAAGCGACATTTCTCTGGCCTCCAAAATGTTAACGACTTGTACTAAGCATGGAAAAAACATCAGTAAGAAGCTCGAGCTTTGGTTGGCCCAGGTGTTTTAACACTGAAGAACATTTGTTAAACCCGTAATTTTGGCAGAAACCAGCGTCTCAGAAAAACTGCTCGCCTGAGACACACAAGGCAAGCTCCACGTTGGCCTTGGCCGTGATCCCCCGGAGACCACGCCAGAAGCGCTTGGCGGCAGGACAGCAGCTGGCACCCCAACAGGGATGCGCCAGGTGACGGCGACGCCAAAGTCCATCTGTGGGAAACCTGAGCAGATACTCTGCTTGCCGCTGCCTGCGTCCTGCTCCGGAGGCAAAGGAGGGAAGGGGACAGGGTCCAGCAAGATCCCTGAGGCTTCCTTCCTGCCAGGTGTGTGCCTTCCCAGCGCCTGGCAGCTGTCCTGGGCACGGCTGGCACAAGCTCTCCAGCCGCCACAGGCCGCCATTCCCCGCCCTTCCCCCGGGAAAGGGAACGCCTCGCTGCCCAGGGCCCCGCGGGATGCCGCCTCCCCGGGCCGGCCGAAACCCTCCCGGCGCTCAGTGTCAGCCTCCTCCCGCTCCACATCCCGCCCCGCCGCCCCTCACCGTGGCGCCCATGGCCCCCCGATGCCGGGAGACGCTTCCGCTCGCCCCCCCTCCCTGAGGGACTGAGGGAGGGAAGGAGCGGGGAGCGGCCCCGCCCCGTACCTGTCCGGCGGGCGAGGAGAGGCACGGCGGCTCCGGCCGGCCGCCCCCCGCCAGCGCGTCCCGCCCGCCCGCCGGGATCGCTGCCTGCCGCGGGCCCGCGCCGGCGGAAGTGGCGGCCAGGGGTCGGCGCGAGCAGCGAGCGCATCGGCACCGGC
>JAOTQP010001286.1:64712841-64728081 GCA_026413545.1 Cichladusa arquata | reverse complement strand
AATATTGTTTTTTTAAATCTTCTACCAAAAAAGAATACTTTTTTTTTTTATTTATTTTTATTTTTTTTTTATTTTTAAAGCACCACTATTTTTTCGCCTCTTTTTTTCCTGGAAATAGTAATTGCAATAAAATGGCATAGCATCTCCAAATATGCTGAAATGTCAGACTATTTACTGCCATAGTGGAGATGTAAAAATAAACTAGTTTTGCTTTACTGAGTAAACAAGCAAAAATATGTTGATTATGAATATGTAAGTGTCATTTATATGTGGGGTGGCTGACTTTTTCGCATCTGTCAAATCTACACAGATTAGGAGTCTGATGTAAATGTCAATATGAATCCAAGTATGACAGCTCTATTTATTTCTAAACACGATGTGCACTGTGATGCCTGTTTCTGTAACCAAGTGTGCCTGAAAATTAAGTGTGTCATAAGCATTCATTTAAAGAAACAGCCTACAGTCTGCTAAAGATATCATATAAAGAAAAATATCCTTTTCAAGAAGGGAATTTGTTACTGGACTATTTTAATGTGAATTGTTTCTTCTTTGCAGCATGTCTACTATGTCTTTGGTAGCCAACCTGATTACCCCATATCATAAAAATTTAGTACCTTTCTACTGCAGTAGTTACTGGGTTATTGTTCATTTTGAAGGTATAATCAAGTCCATAAATTGCTAACTCTGCTGCTGAACTTAGGCCAATAATCTAAAGTCTTTTTTTTCCCTGTGGTCCATCTTGCAAGCTTTTTTCCTTTGCTAAGCAGTTTAAACTGATATTTACAAATAAGTGAAGCAGCATTATAACATGCATATTATTCTCAGTTTAATGCAGTTATATTCTGATTGCTTGGATATGTTGAAGGTAGTGTATTTCTGCTTTTTTTTTTCCTTTCCCTGAACCTACACAGCATTATTATTTGGGGTTATCTGGCCAATTCAGCCTAAGCCTTCAGCATGTTCTTTATAGACCCAAATCACATTGCAACATGGCTAGGTTGCAGTGTTCTTGGGCTCCATTAATTATATTGTTTAGTGATACCTGGAGCAGTAGCATTATTAATGGTGTGTGAGAAAGATGAAAATTACTTGGGGCACAAAAGCTGGTGGCAGAAAATCCTTCTACAAGCAAGAATCAGCAGGTTTCACTGTAAAGGAGTAAAGGTAGTGTTAAATGATTTTTGTTTAGGTAGAAACATGTGGCCTTTAGTTCCTGTGTACCCACTGCATTTAATTTTGAAGATTAAGTCTTAATTAAGATCAAGCCTTTTAAAGAAAGACAAAAATGAATTTTGTAGGTTCATTAACATAAAGCAGTGTTATTTTAATAGTAATGGCTGTGGAAAATAGTTTGACTGGTAAAATTGGTTAGAATTATTCTATTTGTGTGAGCAGTAATCTCAATCGGCCATTCTGAAGACATGTAATACTACAGTTGTATTAGAAGAGCACCTAGTTGTATAGAAAAATTCATTTCATGGTCCTTTGCTTGTAAGATGTTCCACTTCAGCTATATTAGAGGCCATTTCTTGTGGAGAAGTATCTAGAACTGTGCTAGTTTGCAATCTGATGGTTTGAAACCTCTGTATTAGGAACTCTTCGATAGTTCACTCACCAGAACAATTTTCCAGGACATCCTAAGCAGGATCACTGTTTTCGGCTGAGGTGTCTGGACATCTTTCAATGGCTCTTCTGAAACAAAAATATTTTTATTTTTTTAGATTGAAGCAAAGTTCCTTTGTGTAATTTTCCATGGGATTCTTTAGTCTCTTTATGTTCAGCGTTTTACATGCTGGAGGGTCTTAAGTGGTGAACACTGATGTTTCATGGCTCACACATTCATATTTTAAACATTTTCTATTGTGAAAGAATGAAAAACATTTTGTTTGCTCATTTCCTAAAGTGAAAAGTCACCTGCATAGAAAAGTGGCCTATTAGTCTAACCATTTATCTATAATACTTTAATCTATTACCGTGTTCGATAATTTCTGAAGCTGATGTAAGGTCTCACAATTAGTCTTTCAACACCATGCTGTTTTTATTCCAGCTCCTGTTTATAGGTGAGAAAACTGAAGAAGCATTTACAACACAGTGGGCAGTAGTACTTGTACTGTTAGAGCTCATTAATTCCTTTCACAGCCCAGTAATCATTGTCCCAGAATGCTTCAGCTTTAAGGACAGTTTAACTTTACTTTGCCATTTAAAATGTAGGCTAATTCATATAATATCATTTTTTAATTTGTGTTTGAAGGCAGGCATATTTGTCTTTTTTGTCTTTGTTCTCAAAATTTTGCTGGCTCAGTGTATTTGTCACTTTTTTCCATTATGTTTCTGTTCTGTGATTTATTTATTTATTTATTTATTTTAGAAATATTTGTGCATGTAGCATACTCATGGCAAAAGTTTAATTCAACCTGATTTTAGTTGGATGACATTCAAGAGCTAGTCAGGATCAGTAAAGCTTCTCTGATTGTGAATAAAAATAGTACTATTGTATAAGTAAATTTTCATCCTAATAGTTTGTGCCCATTTCATTACCGGAAAATGAAGCCTGTGGGTTAAGTAATGAATTTTAAGGTATTAAAATGCAACTGAACTACTAAACAAGCTTTTAATGGAGATTTCAATTTCTATAATGTTTGTTGAGGAGTTAATGTCTGTTTCCCACCAATCTGGAAGAGTCTGAAACATTGATCTTAGGCCTTGCTATGTTTGTGGCCATGTGCTCCAACGTTATTAAGCTCAGCAAATGTTGCCTGAATTTAATATTCTTTGACAAAATTATTTTTCATTTCAAGCAATTGGATTATCAGTGTGAGGTTACTAAAAATGATGAGGTTATTTTCACCTACTGAACTGAAAGTCTGGTAGAAGGATGCATAGTTTTCCCTGCTGCACACAATACTTTGCAGTCTGTGCCTGGACTTGTGCTAGATTTAACTTTGCTGTGCTTGAACCTTGTTTGATGCTTTCTGCTTCTCTGCAGACTTGGAGAAAGACTTTTTCATTCATCTGCTTTGTTGCAAAAATGGTAGGTGGTTTTTTTTTCTTTTTTTTTTTTTTTAATTTTTAATAAAGTGAAAGTGCTTTTTAATCTGCTCAGAGAGGCACAGCTTGATTCCATATTTTCTTGGGTGATGGATTTGAGTGCATTATTTGTTGTACTTCAGAGTTGGAAGTGACTAACCTAATTTCAGCTATGAATGTATTCTGCAGTATTTTTTGCTCACTTAGTTGCTTTGGATATTCAGCTGCTTGAACAGAAGGGAAATGGAGATTAGGGATGTACTTTTCCATGCCCTGGAGAGATGTGCCTAGAGGCAGCTTTTGTATAGTTTCTGGTGATAAGTGGATATAATACTGACAGACAACAAGGTATTTTGCTGTATGTTTGTCATGAACATATAAGAATGTGGACAATCTTGATGGAGCAGAGAAGAATAACTCAATGGTTATATTCATAATGTAATCTGTTATATAAGCATGTCCAAAGCTTTTCAAACTCATTCAAGTCCTGTTATTGTTGACCTGCTGAATAGAATTTGAGGAAGAGAATGCATTCATAATGAGAGGAAAATACTTTGTTTATTATTATTATTATTATTTTTATTTTATATCCCTTTCTTATGTTAATAAATCCTCTGCATAAATACAAAGACACTGTTTCACAAAAGCTTGTCTAAGAAGTGATATTTGCAGAAATGTCAGTTGCCATCTTTGTTTTCTTCATGTCAGTTTGATAAAGGAAAGGATAGCCTGCACTTGTATTTACTCTAGGCCCTCTGAAATTTAAATACAACAGTAGTTCTTAATAAACTATCTTGGTTAAGCTAAAACTGTGTTCAGATGCTGAAGGTCAGAAGTGCTAGAGGCTGGACTAGGGAGATTTACCAGTGGAGAACAACCACCAGCACCACCAGTACCATCTCAGAATGGTGACTGAACATGAGCTATTAAGGGAGATGGCTTACAACACAAGTCCTGTGCTTTTCCTCTCATGGCAATGGCTGATTTGGAAACATACTCTTTTTGGCAAATTCTGTTGGCAGAACAAGGAAACTTTGCATTCTTGCAATTCTTAACCTAATTTTGATTGCTAGATGAACTACAGTGTGCAGGAGTGGATGATAACTAAAATTTCCTCACAAAGAATTCTTGGAAAACCATAGTACATTTTAAAATCCTTGTTAAACTTGCATATTGATTCTGTAATTCTGCCTAGTTCTAATAGTCAGAATAAAAATTTGGGAGATCTTCCCCAGAGGATGCTTTTCTAGTGCTCACATTATGTAGCGATGCTGCAACTAGATGGTCTGAGGTCTCACTGCAGAGTTGCATGTTCTGCTTTGAGGTAATGGTGAACAATTCTTTTATGAGGAAGGCAACCTTAAGAACAGAAGGATACTTTTAAACATGCAAAACATCAGGTGTGAGCCCACTCTTCATGTCCTCTATCTACAGTTGTGGGTCACTATAGATATGTGTGTCCGTCCAAGATTTTTCTTATACTAGACTTCATCCGTGTCACATGTCATTGTGGGTTTTGTATATGCAAGAGGTTTGGGCTAAGTAGACATCATCTACTTCCAGACTCTGTCCATCATTTCCATAATGAATGGTTCAAGGAAAATTTTTGCCTTGTGTAAGAAGAAGAAAAAACTTTCCATGCTCCTACAGAGCAGAAGTGTACTATATGACTTTCACAGCCTCTTGCTTGACTAGGATGTTACTAAAGACATTTAGGTCAAAGCAACCTTGTTAAACTTGGTATGGATTATTTCCTTCTTGGTGGAGCCCTCTCATATCCTCTCAATTCCAACAGTGCATATTTCTGTAGCTTGTTTTTTACTGGAAATGCCAGCATAGCTGGGAATTGACACCAAGGAAACCCGATTAAACTGTATGGCATGATATAGACATATGTATACATATAATATAGTGTATAAGTCTTTCATGCCTTTTTGAGTATTAATTGCCCCAGAAGACTGTTCTACTTTGTTCTATCACAAGGGTAGAAGCAGAAAACATTTCAGAAATTAATGCTGTGTGGTTAGCCAGCACCAGAACTCTAAGAACTTTGAAAGTATGAATAAATGTATTCCAATTACTGACTAATGCAGGTAATGGGTTTATGGTACTTAGAGGGCTGGATCTGTTCCCTGACAGCCTGCAGACATTAGGGGCCCCTCATGACCAGCCTGCAATGTAGGCATTATGGAGTGATTTTTACTTTACTGCCTTTTCCATCAGATCATCCCCTTTCTTTCACACACAAGGTTAATTCACTTCTTGATCACATTATTTCCTCGCTGCTCTTTGACAATATAAAAATTCTGAGTGGACAGCTCAATCCCTCTTCCATCTCAGATTTGATTGTTATGGTATTGCCTGGCGTCCCTCAGAGGCCTCCAGCAGCCTTTGCTGCACTTTATGACACTTAAATGGCTGGGCTACAATTTCTCCATCTATTCACGAAATGCTGTTAATAACTCATTTTCAAAGAGGCCCTCCTTTATGTCTTGGCATTAAAGGATTTTTTATTAGGTGCCAGGATAGGTGACACACAGCCCCAGTAACCAAAGAGTTAATTAATCTGTTGAAATTTATTGCCTTTTATACTGCACTCAGTGTGACAGTCCCTAAGAGAAACAGATACTATATTTACAACCGAGCTGAAATATTCAGTAATATAGTCTGCATACTGACCCACTCCATCAGTGTATGCCTTTTGCTGGAGTAGCCATTAATCAACTAAGATGGATTTGTGTAATCTGTCTTCTTTCTTATTCTGAGATTCCAATAAATATTGAAATAATAATTTATTGATTACTCTGCAATATAAATGTGTAGTAAAGCCACCCAAGATATTTGCATACTAATGCATTTCAAAGCTCTCGGCATTCTGTAGATATGAGGAAGAAAGAGATTGTAATAGGGGTTAGGATGGAATTCTTCTGGAATGTATAACACTAAATTCTGTGTTAGCAGGATGTGGTGGTCCTCTGAGGTTATTTTTGAGATTTTATGTTGAGGGAAAGCCTAACTTGTATTACTGGCCTTTCATTTGGGTGACAATAAACACAAGTGTGTTTGTTCTGTTTTGCAAACAAAAATTTTTCAATTCCTTTCAAGTGAGGTGGTTATCAGAAGATTCTGGCTCTGTTCATTCTAAAAATTACAGTCTGGGCTGCCCACTATATTGAAGTCCTGCTGTAAAGGATGTGTGTGCCTGTAATATGCATGACTCAGTGTGGTAGATTATTTGATGCAGCTCTCCTGAGAGCTGAAATAAAAAAGATTCTGTCAAGGGAGGGATTATAACAGCTTCTGGCATAAATTAGAGAATTTATGTGGAGAGCTGTAATTCATTGCAGCCTTTCTTTAGCAGTGGGATGCAATATACTATGTACCTGCTGTAGCACTGAGATCCAAGGTTTTCACACACCTAATCCTGCTCTATACTAGGGCCTGGCATGGACTATAAGGTAGTTTTGTTTACTCTGTGCTGCCTTCCTATGGTAATTTCTCTCTACCTCCTTCTGATTTACTAATTTTTCTTGTTTATCACATTAGTAGTGGCTAATCCAAGCAGCTCAGCTTAACTACTGAAATGTTATGTCAGCAGAACAGTAGAACAGTTTGCATTCATTTGCAGAGCAAATTTCTTTGTTTACAACCTTGTAGGATATATAGCACTAAATAGGATTCAAACTATGATAAATTTAGTTCTGTTTTCAAAAAAACCCCTACTACATCAAAAAGTTAAGGCTGGACAATCTACTTGGAAAATCACCTGAGGAATATTGAATGACAATTGTGAGGTAGTAGCAATGTACCTCTTTATGCTTTATCTTCTCTTCCATATTTCTTTATGACTATGACAGCTGGAATCTGCCTTGCAGTAGACAGTGAGACTCTTGTATTTTTGCCAGAGAAAACTGCAAGAGAAAAGCTGAGCAAAGTTTTTGGATCTCTTGGAGATGTGTTCTTTTATCAACTTCAATTAGAATGTTTGCCTTTACTTCATAAAGGCTTCTCCCTTTGCCAACAAGGAGAAATGATTAGGTTACATTTTCCTCGCTGCCATTTAGAAAAACCAGATCATTGTGCTTTCTTTGAGAATGCCTACAAGTCAAAAAGTCTGTTCAGGCAAATCTTTTTCCCTAAGGAATTAGGAGAACCAGTCAATATGCCTGATGACTTGCGCTTCACTTTCTAGCACAGACTACATTTGTTCTAAAGTTTCAGTGGCCTGTTTACTGTCTCAAACACTGAGAAACATCAATTTTCAAAAATTAACACAGAAATACATCCCTCTAGAAAGTAGCTTTCTTAATAAGAGATTACTTGTGAGCATCAGCATAGCTGTTGTGTGGTATATGAGATACTAAGTTCTGCTTAGCTCTTACGCTATAAATTTAAGAATACTCTCACTCGTGTGTATATGGATAACCACTGTGTGAGACTTTCAATGTAGCTGTTGATCTGTAGCATAAACATGTTCATTTTGCCCTGAAGAATCAACTGGAAAATTAAATTGCTGCTTATCTTTTCTAAATTCCAAATGAGTTACTAAGACAGGAATATTTGTAGATTTTTTACATATGAAGAACTTTAACCTGCTTCTGGGTGCTTTGCTTTCTCTGTACTTTGGTACCAACCAGTATTTATCTATTTGTCTAGCATCGAACAAAGCATATTCTCACTCATGAAAACCATGATCATGAGTGGAGTTTTGAGGGGCAATATTTTTCCTTGAATGGTTCAGGAGCCCTTAGTTCAATCCAATCACAAGTGGTTTATGCACCACATTTCAAGTCTCCATAACAATTTTTCATAGTTTTAGATAACTGCTTCTGATCAGAATAACAGAAGTATAGATAAAACTGTACTGCACAGGATTTGTTTGCTAGTGTCTTGCTGATAAGGTTAACCAGATGGTGAAGTATAATCATCTAGGCAGTACCATAGATCATCACACACACACACAAACAGAAAAAAACAGAGGATGACAAATTTTCTGTTAGTTTTATTTGTACATGAATCAAAACAGACTCAAAACCTACAGAAAGCCAACCTTTTGAAATTAAAAAAAAAAAAACAAACAACAATTAGTTTATATATTTCTGTCTACAGTACAACATTCTAAGGAATCTAAACCTGTAGGCTGCCCTTTTTTTCTTTAATGAAATTTCACCTGTTTTGAATTTTAGATCAATTTTAAGGAATGTGTATTCACTTTCATAATTCATTACATAGAGTGTCCTAATACCAAAAACAAGGGGTTGAAAACTACTTAGTATGGGATTTTTTAATGCTATATTGGTTTAAGTCATCTGAAGTCAGTTATGTAGGAAGGTCACAGGAGTAAGCTGCTTTGCACCACGATTTGGCTGTTAACTCAAAATTGGGTTAACAACAATAATAATAATGTTATAAATATACAAATTTGGTTTAGTTTTTGAGGGTTTTTTTCCCCCCTATTTGATCCCTGTTCTCAGGAACAGCAACTCGTAGAGGTAGCAAAAATTCCAGAAATGGTCTTAGGGTATCTGGTGGGATTGTGCATTTTGAATATTAAGTTATCAGTTGTTTCTTTAGTCAATAGCATTCCCCAGGGTGGTCTGGTGATTACACGGGCTTGATATAAAAATGATTGCAGCACACAGCATTGCAAGATGTGCATCACTCAGTAACTGTGCTTCTTCTGCCACAAATTAAGTTGTATTGAGATTGACTGTACTGATTGAATATGAAAGACTTCAGGTGCCATGAGATATGTTGCTGCTTCTGCTCAGCGTAGTGGGAATTTTGGTTCACTGAAACCCTTTTTGGAATGCAAGATCAGGTCTGGTATCACATATATGTAATTATGTTAAATATTGTAGGACTGGGCTTTGCAAGCTTTTCAGGGGTGCAGAAATTTGGTTTTTGTGGTGAATTTGTTTGTGAATTATAACACAGTGACTGCGGTTTCAGTGCAAATGAACAAAAAGAATGAAAACAAACTATAGCAAAGTATTTCTTGTGGGAGTTAAGTGAGTTGGCTGTTAGGAGTGTGCTAGGATTTGACAGGAAGAGGGGCATTGGAAAGAGGACTGCTGTATGGGTAGATGTGAAAATCATGTGGCAATTTATTGTCTTCCATTGGAGGTGTTGATTGATACACTACCGTTTCAGGATGGTTTGTAGGAGGAGACCAATTATTTCAATTTCATGCGTGCTTGTATTTCTGGAAATACTTCTCTAGTTTTATGCAGAACTTTTTTCATCGTTGTTTGCACTCAGATCAAAAATATTATCCTTTATAAGTTCAGAAGTTTATACATCTACTATTTTCAGCTGTCCCTTGGGTGTGAAGAACCATTTTCTAACCAACTATTTTTGCAGAAAATTTATTTTTTCTATTTCCAGATGTGTCTCTGTATGGGACATTTTTATTTTTATTTACTTTTAGAGGAATTACAGCGTAGTAAGAAGTGTTGTGAGTGAGTGAGTGAACCCATCATTTAGGCATTGAAACAGCATATATGTTTTAAAGTGAGAATACTCAGGAAAAAGCCATTTAATGGCTTAAAGGTGATTTCTGCTTCATTCTGCTTCTAATGATTTCATAATAAACCTGAAAGAAATGAAGTTTATATATATGTGTCTGTCTTTACTGCCTGTGATTAACACAGATTGTGATATTTCTTTAATTGAGAATGATGTTTCTTTAAATTGAAAGTCACTTGGGACCATGTACAGCTGTGGTGAAAGGAAGTGTTACACCATCCAAAGTCAATGGCAGTAGTGTCCTTATATGCCAGGCCAGCCTATGGCCTCTGTCTCCTTAGCCATTCTGCATTAATATCATTTGGATATTCCCAGAGGTTATTTTTTCTTACAAACTATGTATTATGGTTGGCAACTTGTGACAGGTGAGTTCTGGCTCCCATATGTCGTGTTCAAGACTGCAGGAAAATATATCCATGTTCTTCCCATCAAACTGCCAAAATGTCAACAGTCACCTCTCAGCATAAAGACCCTCAGAAATAACAAAATACAAGTGCTTGGCATCATCCCTTGTAAATGCAGGCCTGTCTGAGAAGCTGTCTGTAGAGACAGATCTGTCACTCACTGTGGAGTCGTGTGTGTGAGGGAACACGACACAATGCTGTCGCAGCTTGAGCGCTGCGCTTTCATCCCATGGAGTGATGCATCAAGGCCTGCTGACCACAACACTGAATGACACTCAAGGTGACTCTGTCATTGGCTGCTGGCTTTTATTAAGCCACCTTCTAAAGGAGTAAAATTAAAGCTGGGAAAGTTGTAATGAATCCCAGCACTACTGAAAATTCTGATTTGGAAGGGACCCACAAGGATCATTGAGTCTAACTCTTAAATTTCTCCACAGATCTTCACCTTCCTTAGGTTTACCATTTTAAAATTTTTTAAAGCTTTGATGTATACCTCTGAGCTGTTTTTTCTGGGTTTTATTTGAGACAAAAACCATGTAAGTTTGTGTTAAGTAGTGTTATATTAGATCTCCTTTGAAAAAAACCCTAAGCTGTGTAGTAGTTGATCTCTTTATCTTACCCAACTGTAACCTTCTTTTTTTTGTTGTTTCTCCATGGTTGCTACTAATTAAAAATACTTTATATACCATTAAGTTTATAAAGCCAAACTGAAAGGCTATAAGCTAATATGTGTAATATTTAATTTAAATCTGATTTGAAAGAACTAAAATAATGGAATCAAGGTACAATCAATGTTCATACCATCAAGAATTAAAAATTAAATTGTACCAAAATCCAATTTCCATAAATTTGACAGAAAGAAGAACTGTCATTTAAAAGCCAGAGCAAAAACTAATAATATTATCTGGAGGTCTGATTTTTAGGACTTTAGTTTTTTGGGCTTTTTGTTTGTTTGATTGCTTTTCTTTTTTAATATATATTTTCTTTTTCTAGAAAATGATGAGAAACTGACATATGTATCATGCATTTTGAACCTTCTACTGTTGAGATCAGCTTCAAACAATACTAAAATTGTCACATACTGAAAATTGGCAGTTACTTTGTTGAAAAACAAATAAAAAATTAGAAATACTGCTTGAGGGTGGCATGTGAAACATTCAGATTGCACACATATGAACCTTTATCTTTTGGACTTGTTCTTATTTCAGTTATATTCATAAAATTCCATGTTTATTTGGGCAAATGACAGTATCAAATTTAATACATTCTGTTGACAGTTTTTCCTCTACTGAGAAAATCCTAGAAACAAGGTACAGAAGGGTATAAAATACCTGATCCTTTGTATAGTGTTTTCCTTATAGATTTAGAGATTTAGAAATTTGGAATTTAGTTCACACATGAATATTTATGACTTTCTTGACTTTATTTTTTTTTGTCAAATAAATGCTTTATTTAATGCTAGCCATCACTGAAGCCGGCAAAAGTTTCTTTAATTCTCTTTGTTCAGCTGGGCTTCGTGTGTGGGGAAAGATTGTATGTCATCTACCAGTGTTAGCATTGCTAATGTGAGTGTTGTTGGGGAATTTAAGATTCAGTAAGCAAATCATCTGAGACAAAAGAAATTTACAAAAGCTTGTTATAATATTCAAAACATTCTGTTTTCTCTGTGCTTTGTAAAAACTTTCTCTGTCATTCTCTCACACAACAATAACAAGCCAGGAAGTCAAGCTTGCAGAAAAAGTAAAACAATATTTTATTTATGGAGCTTTTCTAAAAAGTTGTATTTTGAAGAACTTGCCATTATAAGAAAATTTTGGTTCTGTATGAAAGCATATGTTGAAGGAAAACCTTTTAATATCAGGTCACTGTACCATTAACATTCATTGTAGTTCAGTGCAAAAGAAACATAAAAGTAAGGATCATTTAAGTCCCATTTTGGCCCATAACATAAATTGCACCAGCAAAGTATTTTTTCTTTCTAATGTTTCTGAACATGTCACAACTTTTTCAATGAAAATTAATTTATTTTTATAAAATTAGTGATTCACTTAAACTTCCAGGATAATATTTTTAGAGGAAGCCAAATGGTTTTATTTTTCCCTCCTGAATTTATTTTCCTCCAAGGGAAAATAATAGTGATGCATAAGTTATTGGTCATATGAAGGGACACATATGTAGTACTTTAATATTCCAGAGCCTATTCTAACTAAACTAACTTTTATATAATTTGCTGATATAAAACTGTTTTTATTTGCCAATAAATTGGAAGAAATCCCTTTCTCTTGACCTTGAATGTATGACCACCCTCTTAGGCATTGACTTCCCCCAAGGCTCAACATTGATAAGGCAGTGTAACAACTTAGACTCCAGACAAAATCTGAGCTGTAAGAAAGTACCTACTGCACCAGACAGGGAAGGTAAAATGGCAGATGGAGGTAAGATAGATTAACTGGGTTTAGATAAAAGTTGTCAGGAATTCAAGAGAAAAACTGGTAACATGGACAAGTAGAAAAAAAATACACTTGGCAGATGGGAGAACAACAACATCGAAGAGTAACAGACACCAACCACTCCCCACCAGGCTGATGCCTGCCTAGCTGGAAAATACTCATTACTACTGAGGTGTGTTATTAAGAATAATACAATATTAATGCTTAGTTTAGTAACTCATTTATCCCTGCTGTCTTTTCGTGCATGTTAGCCAATAAATGTATTTTGCACTTCTGAGTTGCATGTAAAATATGCCCAAGTAAAGTGATGCAGAGAAGGGAAAAATACAAAGGCAAATGAGTAGTTTCTGTCCTTAAAGCTAAACTCATTTACCCCTTCCCTGCCTGCCTTCTCCCAAAATCCATGTTGTGCTTTGAGAACAAGCCCTGTGCTGTGTTGCACCACAGATGAAGTCTAGGAATAGTCTTGGAGATTGCTTCTTGGCATGGTATGAAGCCGTAGTGGACAACACACAGCAACTATGTATTAATAGGTGGTTATAGGTTAGTATTCAATCCTGTGCCTTGGCTGTGCTCCAAGTGCTGCTGTAGATGCAACTCTTCATTCTAAATGAGGCTTGGGTTGGGTTTTTAAATCACAGATCTTGATGGAACTCATTCAGTGGCAACTTAATTTTTCATGTTATGTGCACACAAGATTGCACCTTGTTCAAAATCTTCCTTTTCTCTGTCCATGTCCTTTCTTCCTGGTTCTCTGTGCAATGCTGCAGAGCCAAAAGTGCGTGTTTTGTTTGCTTTTACCTGTGTTGGTTTGTTGCTATTTTAACACTAAGCTTTGATTAACTTGCTATGATTTTCCCTGAACAAAAAAGGTAGGATACAAACAGAGGTAATAGTGTCAGTGTCTGCATAATAAAAGAAGCAAGGCAAGTTAAGAAAAAATGAGAGTTATTAAAAGGATTCAGAGTTGTTATGTGGCCACATTAACTTGGTGGAGGAAGAAAGGATTTTTTATGAAGAAATTTAGTGCTGTGAGTTCCTACCAAAATCTAACAGAGCAGAAGTCTTACAGTACACGAGAAGAGAATAAATATTTTTTTCATGTCCTCCCCTGTTTGTCATCATTAGCCAGGTAACTCCTTTGGCTTGGGTGACGTGCTGCACAGTGAAACTTCTCTGTTGTTTATTTTTTAGCAGATGGGGCTGATAGGAATTACAGTGAATGAGAAGCTGAAAGTCTCCTAGGAGAGGCAATATAATGTCCCAGAAAAGCATCAGTTTGGAATGCACATTTTTTCAGCTCCAAAACTTAGTGTTGGCTTTTGCCAGGAATGTATTACAGTAATTGGGACTGTGAAAAAAAAATTGGATTTCATGGAATTTCTCCAGGGTGCAATTCAAAAAGAGTGATGAACATGGGAGAAATGGATACCCAGAAAATGGATGGTGATCAAAGTAGACAAAGGGCTGAACTTAGTCTGTTGTTAACAAACTAACATGGAACAGCCATTTCAGTAGAAGAATCTCTCTGTTTGCATCATCCCCAAGTTCTACATTATTTGTTAGGGCTTTGGAATCCAAATAAAACTGGGCCCTATGGAAGTCCTGTGCTTTCCATTTTCCTTTCTTTTCACAGGAGCTAACAAGGAAGTTTTTTATTGCTGCTTTTCAGCCATTTCTTCCTTGTTTCTTTGTCTACTCTCTAGCTGGACTTTTGTAAATGTATTTTTACCTCATGGATGAGGTAAAAAATAGCTTCTGAACATATGAGACTGGACAATTATGCATTCAACTCTGAAATTAGGATATCAATGATAATAATTTTTACTGATTGCCCAAGGGTTGCTCTTTCAGTTCAGTGGAGTATTGCTTGACTTCTTGGTGTCAGTTTTTTTATATTTTATTTACCTTGTGAAAAAACCCATAATATATGCTCTTGAATTGGCACTGGCACTGTTAGGGTTGTACTTTGGTTTTTGGATGCCATATATAGAAAGGAGATATTCTGGTTTAGGGCCTTTCTTTAAAAAAAATTATCTGTTTTAAGCTTGCATTGCCATAAATACCAGCAGGTACTTGGATTGCAGCATTGTTGGAAATTAAAAGGTTAGCCAGGGCCAAATGAGGAATCATTTTTTATTTATTTATTTTTAATATACTATTAAATTAGCTTTCAGCTTAGCTTTAACTGTTTTGGTGTGTGGGTTTTGTTTTTTTTTTTTACAGTTTCTTTCTTTTCAAGAATGCATATTTGTTATGTGATTAATGAGTTGGATGCATGATTCTGAGATCTGTGCTAATATTGGGTTATCAGTAAGGTAATCCATACATGAAGTTCCAGACAGCAGATACAATATAACTTTTCCTAAGCATTTTCTGAAAATTTATCTTATCTCAGGACTAATTTCTGAAAATATATTATAAAAATGTTTAGATGAATTTGTGGTAAACTAAAATTAGACTGATTTTTAAATTTTAAATTCTACAAATTATGTGATTTCAATTAAAAAAAACTAAAATCAGAGTTTATTTTCCTCCAGCTTTGGCCAGAAGAGGGAACCATCTCACTGTATCAGACACTTCTGTGACAACACTTAAAAACTTTTTTTGCTTTTGTTTTTATTCCTGCATTGCAACTAAATGCAAATGCAAGACTGCCTAACCATCTCAGGACTCCTTCAGAATCATAAAGATATTTCTTTACTTTAGGATTTATTAACACTTTAGAATCACAGTGAGCATATTGTGTTCTGCATTTACAACCAGAGGGGGAAAAAAAAGAGGAAAAAAAGTTACTTAATGCAGACTTAGCTTAATTGCTTTGCATGTGA
>JAOTQP010001286.1:64678429-64712810 GCA_026413545.1 Cichladusa arquata | reverse complement strand
AAAAAATATAATTTTCAATAGTAATGTCTTTGAGAAGAACAGCGAATTGAAAAGAAAAAAAAAGGTGAATATGAGAATTTGAGTAATCCGGGGTGTGTATTAGTGCAGCTTTTGTTACACAGCTAGTCCACACATCCAGAGGATTTTTAGATTGCAGAGAATGTTAAGTACTTAGGAATGATAGAGTTAGGGGCTTTAAGCCTGGGAATGTTGCTGCCAGAAACAAGTAATTCCTCCTCACTGCATAGAAACCTCCCTGCAGATAATTGCAGACACTGGGTTTCATTGATTGGAAAGGGGCAAGAATTGTGTTTTCCCTCAGCACAAAAACATTATTTTAAAAATATATTGGAGTCTCATTTACTTTGCTTGGGTTTTGTCACTGGGGACCCCTGTCTGCTTCCCACAATTGTTATGAGGTTGGCAGGCAGAATAACACCAGGTATAATTCTCAGGCATCCTTTAGCTGCCTGACACTCTTACATCTCCTTTTCTGCAAGCAGATGAGTGGAGGGAAAGTGAATGCACAGGTCAGTTTTTCCTCAGCTGGGGAAGGATGTAACTTGCAGGTAGGCAGAGGGATAAAACATTGTTTCCTTACTCTTTTTCCCAATAGCCCAAGACTCTGTGCAAAGTGGTTTTGGCACCTGAGAAACAAAACTTTGCCATGGTAGAGTATTTTGCAAGCTTTCTAGCTTTAATCTGCAACATAAGTAATGCAAGTGCCTAAATAACAAGGTAATTCTGTTAAAAAAAATATCAGTCAGCTTTGAACTGGTCTTTACTTGTTGAGTCTTATTGTGTTGCTGAGATTATTCACTTGTCAGGATGCCGCTTTGGTCTGAGATGAGTTGCAGAAGCCCTTGTGCATTGTGCCCTCAGGACAGCAAGGCTTTGTGTATTGGATGACACTGGAATGCATTAGAGTGTTATGTCATGGTACCTTTTGCTTTTAGTTTTGTTTTTGGGCTTCTGTTTACTAGTTTGGCTCAACTAATTTAAAATTGCTGGTAATGATAAGAGGCGACCAACACTCAAATACATAATTTGACTGATCTGTTTCTTAGGGTCAATGGCTCTGAACTGAAAGAAAATAGAGCGGATTGTTGGTTGATGAAATTTTACCATTGCATTCATTGCATCAGAAGATGTTTTGCCATTCAACTTCAGATATTGTTCATAGCATGCCAAAATTATCAAACTTATTTCTAGAGAAATTTAATTTCTGTTTGCAGTGACTAGATCTCCCGTGCATATTTACTGAAATCTGCTGGAGCTGTAATACCTCGCATTCAGGGAAATAAAATGACTCTGAGATTCTTGAACATGAGTGTAGAGGTATTGCTTTAAGAACCTAGTTGTAACACTGTAAAATATACTGATAGATGTAACATTAAAACCTGACATAGAAACATTCTTAGGAGGACCATCCACTTTAAGAAAATGGAGTCAAGAAAAGATTACGACCAATTGAAAATGCTGTGCTGAGCATAAGCGGGAGAAAATTTAATCGTCCAAGATGTACATTTCCTAGGGCACACGATTAATTGTAGTGGAAATGTTCAATTGCTTGTAATTTTGCAGAAAATTCCCTCCTGGGCTCTGAAACTTTACATGCTTAGTCATAGCCTAACAGAGCATTTTCTTAGAAAGTTCTGCTAATTGTTTTTAGTTATACTTGTGGGAATAAAAACAATTTTGGGGGACTTAGCTAAAGATGGTTCAAGCTGACAATAAAAACTTAAGATTTACATGAGACAAGTAGAGATCAAAACGAAGTTTATTTTGTTTGGGTGATTTCTGTTTTCTTGATTGATTTTGCTTGAAATAAATGATGTTTTTGGTGTAATTTTGGGGAGAAAGAAACATAATAAATAGATTTGTATAAATAAACTCATAATCTGTGCTGTAACGGTTTGTAGCTCCAGTGACTTCTCAGAGCATTAATATGGCATATGTTCAACTGTGCACTGGAATTTGCACTCCCTTAAGCTGCATAGAACAACTTAAAAGATTTAGAATATTCTTACTTAAGCAGTATAAGCATGTAGCATTCACAAATGTTCTTTACTTAAAGAAAATCTTAGGAAGTTTTTCTTGAAAAAAGTTACTGGGTGGGCCAACACACCTTATGTGCAATAGGTAGTTTGCTGGAATGTTCAAACAGTGGTATTTGTTTATGAGAATACCCTGATATTGACCTTACCTTGAAGTATGGTCCCTGCCTGTCCCTTCACTGACCTATGCTCCATTTTCATTTTATACCCCACTGGAATTAAAGTTGTAGTTATTTTATGATCAGTCTTATTTTGCCATTATTTTCTTTAGGTGAAAATCTGCATATTTAACAGACATTCCTTTCTGGAATTTCTTTGTCACAGAACTACTCAATCTTCTAAACAAAATTAAGATTATGTGAGTGATTTTGAGAAAACTGATCAAGCTGAGATGTACCTTAGCATGTTATATTTGGATTTTGTCGGATATTTTCAGCATTGAAAATTGAAAACTGAAATGTTTCTCATCTTTTAATGCCGTATTAAATTAATTTTTTTACTCTTCTATTACTTTTATAGCACTTTGCAGTGTTTTGTGTTGTGATTTGAAGTAGAGTTTTAACTTGAGTACTTTTAATGGTTAACTAATCTTTTCTAAGCAGGATATTATGAAACTAGAGAGTATGATAATATGTAAAAGATCCACTGTTTGTGGTATATTATATCAGAGTTTATTTTTTAGTATTAAATATTTCTTCCTCAGAGAGTATGCCCATATGGAATAATTTTTATTATCTCCTTTGGAAGTTTTCACAGTAATTTTGCTACATCTTAGTTAAAAGTGACCTTGGATGAAGCTAGTTTTTTTGGTCCTCCTGTGGTTACCTAAGGCAAGTTTCGTCGTGCATCCTGCATCAAATCTTGGTGTCAAATCTCTAGTTAATGGAAGAGAGAATTTTGCTCTAAATGCCTGTAATTGTAGTTGTTAAATACACATACAATAGTATATAGTTAGCTTTGTATTTCTCTTTCATGGTTGTAGAACTCTACTTGCAATTCTTTTATTGAGCATTTTTGCAAGTTTACGTAATGGAGGATTTGGAGTCAGAGTTGTCAGTATTTACTGGCGAAGTTAAAAGTGGCTGGATTTGCACAGAATTTAGGGGTGGTGAGAGTGACTGTGTTCCCAGTGGGGGTTATTTTACCTCTCTTTTCAAGTTGTTTTTTTCCCAAGTGGAGAGCTGTGGAATAAATTTTGAGACGATGAGATGTCATGATTCATGAAGCCTCTGTAACCATCACCTCCCTTCACCATCTTGTTTGTGCCTCTGCAGCACATTTAGCCGTAAATACTCAGTACCACACTGGCTTGAAATAATATTTGCTTAGGTTCTGAAAATGCAGGAAATATTCTTCACCTGTGGCTAGCAGTTGTGGAAGTCAAATATTATATAGTTCAGATTAATTTTTTCTAAACTTTGCAAAAGTGGTTTTGCTGGTTAAAAAGAAGGCTCAACACCTAGATGTATATAAAGCTGTCTACACTCTACTTTGTCTGGTTTTAAATGGCCATTAAAAGTGTCCGTAGCACAAAACAAACTTCTTCCCTCATAGACTGCTTGTTATATGCTAACCACTGCTGAGAATGGAATAAATACAGAAGAAAAAAAGAGCTAGTAAACCAGAGTATTTATGGTTGTGTGAGTTTTGCTTTTCTGTTCAAAATAAGAAACAGTGACTAATAACGGAATTGGAAATTAGCATGTATAAGCAGTTGTGCAATATGCACGTGTGATTTATGTGCTCAAGCATAGTATTTGCTTCCTTTTCTGTGGTGTTAATTAATGTTAGAGTGGTTAATTTTTTTTTATTATTTCAATCCAGTAATTCAGCAAAGCTTGTTGAGAAAGGCCCGCTATTTTGTGTGCTCTGCTTCTTGTGTGCCTGCTTTGAAAGGTCTTCAGTGTGGTTTTTTGAAGGAGTTGAATGATCTCAGCTGCTGTTGAGCTCTGAGCAGTGGGTACTGATTACCTTTAAAAGTTATGCTTTGGGAGTCCCAAAATGAGAATCCAGATACTGAATTACTCAAATTTAGCAAATGGTTTTAAATGCATAGCCTGTGATATCTGTCTTTCAGTTCCTTCATTTACAAGGAGGCAGAACAGCAATTCCCCTGTCTCATTAGGGTGTTAAAAGGTTTAGTTGAAAGTCTCTAGGATACTTTGAAAATGTAGAACATCATCAAAGACCAATTTAATATAAGCCAGAATCAATTGTAACCTGCTTGCTGGAGACAGAGAAATGAGGGTCTTCTTCCACTTCTGTGTTCAGTTTTGCAAGCTCTGAGGAGAATGGGAATGTGTAATAATGTGCCTCAATCTGGATGCCCAGTATAGCCACTGAACGAGGGAAAATCGCTGCAATGAGTTTTGGATTGCTTCCCCTCTTCCTTGGAGACACCATTACCTCCAATTATTCTGTATAACAAACTCATCGTGTAACTTCTTTATTAAGTTTCTTTATTATAAAATTCTTTATTAATTTACATTAAGATTGAGTGAAAGAAAATATTGACTTCCATAAGACCTTTGCGGGGAATTCCTCGTCTTTAGGATTCAGAGTAGAATGCTGAACCTGATCCTATAGTGTCTGCTCCTAGTCAATGTGAAGAAATTGGTATCTGGGATATGATTCACTTTGACCATCTTAGTTAAGTGATAAATTAAAAGTAGAACTACCACTGCTGGGGTCATGAGCAGACATCTACCTTCTGAATGTCTGAAAAGATGCATCCTGTCATTGCTTTCTGGGCGTCCCCTGGGGCTGACCACTGGAGAGCTGCCAGATTCACACACCTCGGCTGAGCTCAGGTACAATACAAATGTTGCCTGGCTCTGACTGACCCATCCATCTGCAGGAGGAGAGCTACACTTGTCCAGGGAGCTTAAAAGCCAAACCCAGGATGGTTAACAGGGTTTGGCAAGTTAACTTGTTGACTGGGAACTTAAGTTTTTATACCAGAGTGCCATTGTTCTGTCTGGTTTTTGTGCTAGCTGCCTAAAACTTGCACTGGCTTTAGAACATTTTGCTTTTCCTTCATATTTATGAGCTGCATATCAAAATCTAGAGTCACTTGAAAATTTTCAGCAACCTTCAATGTGGGCTCTGATCTCTCTCATGGCTTGAGACTATCAAAGAAGAACAGGTTTCAGTCTATGGCAATATTGGTAAGAGATACACTAAGAAAAATGCATTATTTTTTGTCTACTAAATAAAATTGCTACTAAGTATATTTGAACTCCATTTAATCTTTCTTTTTCATTTGTTGACTTAAGAAAACTCACTCACTGGAACAACTAAAAAAACAGCAGAATAAAGTAAAAATGTAAAAGAGAAAACCATAGGAAGAATTGTTCACTTTCAGATTCTAATGTGAATTTTTTTCCAAGGATAGGCTCCTAATCAGAATTTCTGTGAAAATATCCTTATAGTGGGAAAGTTGCCTGAAAGGGCCTTATATTTAAAAGCCTTTTGTTTAGTACTGAATTAAAAAACAAACAGTCAAACAAACTGTGAGCTCTTCCGAAAAAAATTAAATGTGAACATATAGGCTCTATGGGTACTGCTCCAGCATGTATTTGAGAGGATGACTGTCATTGAACTAATGGTAAAAGTTCCTGAATATGCGAAGGTTTTGTTCTTCACACTGTTTTTTAGAAGTAGTCCAGCTAATGTCAGTCAATGTTGTGAGCTGCTATGCAATATTGTATCCTGCAGGTCTACTTAAGGGCTAATCCTGCTGTTTTTGTATGCCCTGCCAGGAATGTGCAGCTGATGGAAGCTGCTGCTCCTGACAAGGTGGCAGTGGTGTTTTCTACCTCAGCAGAAATCTGTTCCTATAAGAGGCACCACGTCCCACACAAAGTCCCTTTTATTTTAATGCAAACACCTTTGAAAATGTTGTTATTTAGTGTCACAGAGAAAGAGAGAAACTGGCACCCTTGAAGGGTGAAATAAAAGTAATTTTGATAAATCAGACAAGACTTGATGACAGTGAGCTGTGAAAGGTGAAGATAACAGTTAAATATTTAAATTAAATCGAAAGAGAGGAATAAAAAGTTTGAAATCATAAAGAATTTTTTTTTACTCCTCTGATACCTTATGTTGTATAGCCAGATCATTTTATTATTGAAAATACTGTGGCAGTAATCTTTTATTGCTTGCAGTATAGGCCTACAGCATTAAGTTAGTATAAAATTACATATAGTTTAATATATCTGTACAACACCTTTAAACAAGCTTCTCTAGGCAGGAAGGTTATCCGTCTTATAAATCTATTATTTCATTGTACATCTTGATAGCCTAGCATTGCTTCTAGCCATGTTTAAGCATTAAATAGTGCATTATTATTTCACATAAATCAACCAGAGATGTGTGAATTCATAAATTTTGCATTTGCACAGACAGTATTTTAAACGTTTTATGGCTTCGTGGGAACTTGGTATAAAAGCCTGTACACAAATCAGTGCCCAAGAAATTTAAGCAAAATTTAACATTGCAATTAATGCTTTTCAAAGCAATTTCTTGCATATTTTAGAAATGTTTTAATAGGGTCTAAAAATAATAAAAAAAAAAGAAAACAAGACAAACCCTGGAAACAAGGTATTTAGTCAGATTTTGCTGGATAGCCCCTTTGCTGCAGTAGAGTGGATGATTGTTTTTTCTGATGTTTGCTATGGTATCATTTGTGTTGTTCTTTCTTCTTTATTTGTACTTTGTTTAGTGCTCTAACTTTTTGCTGCTTCTTGTCTTTCGTCCCAATTCTTCTAGGCCCCTAAACTGTAAAGAATCATGCACTGATTTTTTAAAGAAACTTCACTGATGGAAACTAAATATATATATGTGAGGTTTTTCAGGTTCAGGTAATTTTGAATATAACCTTGAAAATTCCTTCTGAAGAGATTTTATTTTCAGAGAATATGCAAATACTCTGCTGCTAAAAAGAATAATGTCAAGAAAGGGAAAAACCAGGAGAAACTGCGTATCAGGTATTGGACCATTGTATCACATGATAAGGTAGCTTTATGTTTTACAGAGAATAAACAAGAACATTGGGTCAAGATGTCCATAAAAAAAGCTGAATTGTTGCTTCTAGAGTCGATTATGTTTCCCATGTAAAATTTTCAAAATTTGACAATTGCTTTATTTATCCATAGTTAAAGTTTGTGAATTCACTACTGCTATACAATTGCAAGGTAATTCCATACCCCTTTCCTTTACAGCTGGGAGTCAGAGTCAGGGAAGTAGTCAGCTGTGTGTTCCCATGCTCATTCTGGCACAGGAATTACCTTTACTTCTTTTGGACACCCCAAAGAGCACCAGGGACTACTTTGAAGGGAATGAGATACAGTTGTGTTGGATCTCCAAATGAATGGAGATGGGAGGAACTTGGGAAATTACTCACAGTTCTTTTGCACTTTGTGGAGAAATATGGATCTCTGTTTCTTCTGCCATACAGCCACTTTCTTCTCACCCTTGTATGTGCATGAAGAGACCTCAGTTCCAGGTAGCACACCAGTGAGCTGAATCAGGCTCTGAGTATTTTACTTGCAGGTTGCACAGGTAAGTTGTTGCAGGGACAGCAATGGAATCTGCATTTAGAAGAACTGATTTCTGTTTTTTCTTCCTTAGCGTTATCCCATGTCAAGTGAACAGGGATTTTGCCATAAAATTTAACAGTCATAGAATAAGATCCCATTATAATCTTTTGTGTCTATGCAGAAATTATCTTTAATTATTTAACTAAAAACCTAGAACAGCCTTGACTTTTTGTTGTGTTGTTTTGTTTGTTTTTCTTTTGAACTTTATTGTTCCTTATGGCTTAGAATTCTTTGTGTTCTTTGCAAATTGTAATTGAGGTAGAAATGCCTATGCATATTTAAATCATACTCTCATGCACTTAGTTTAAACATCCTCAGCTTCAATCATTTTAGCTGTGGTGAAAGATCTGGGTAGATTTTCTCTTACCAATTTGGAATGCTTTTTATTTTACCTTCCCACATATAAGTGTCTGAAGGGAATTTAATCAAATGTTAAAATATTTCAACATGGGGTGAAGACTTAGGATGGAAGATTTTACCCCAAAAAATAGATGATTAGAGAGCATGTTTTTTGGATTAGGGCAGCCATAACTGACTAGCTGGTAGAATATTGGCTCAGAGCTACACATACAGTACAGAATTAGCTTTTTACAGGATGGAGATCATGGGGCAAATTTGGTACAGATTCTACTCTTGCATAATTCTGGGCAACTCTTCTATGTTTTGCTGATTAAATGGGTAATAAGTGTGGCAAAGAGAAGACCTTGCTTCGAGATTTTACATGATCTGCATAATTTGGGAAGCAGTAGTTTTCATTTGTGATACTAACAAAAAACGTCAGGTGTGACTCCTATAAATGCTTTCTCTTGAGCACGTTGCTCTTTTCACTTTTTCCCAGGAGATGTGGGGTTGCTGGTGAGGAGAGAAGGAAAAAATAATCTGCAATGCTTGAATAGCATTGACTTTACTCATAAGAAAAAGAATATAATACCTGTGTGGATGGCACACTATTAAGGACTTACTTGAATGTGAAAGAGCGGATCTAACCAGGAAGTTATGTAGGGAAATTTATATTGATTGGGAAGAGGGACTGTGAAAGGTGTACTACATTGGTGAGTGAAAATGGTAGCACTTCCCACAAGCATAAGTTTTGGAATTTTTTTTTTGCTGCATCAAAGTTTTGTTATTTTTATAACCTTTTTCTTTTTCTATTTTGAATTCTGTATTATTGACTGTACTAAGGAGCACCCGTGCCTATCTGACACACATATTATTAAATTCATTTCTCCAGTGCTTGGGACTCTAAGGAACCCAGATATACTGAATAGAAGAAGAACACAGTTAATAGCTTCGTCATGCACAAGCTTAAATATATTAACACTGTTTTTCCAGCAGTTCTGAGGAAGAGAACATTACACTAGCTCATAGAAAAGGCTTGGATTTAGAAGCCATATAGCTGGCTTTTATCGGAGTGAATAGTCCCCTGCTAGACATGGGTTAACTGGCATGAAACACTATTGCTGTCTGGAGAACTGGATTTTCCTGTGAATTTAGTGTTAATGAAATATATTCTATATGAAAGAAAATGGAAAAAAAATTTGAAAATTAAACTTTTCAATTTTTAGTGTGTTTAAATTTCTGATAAGAATAAGATTTTTTTTTTTTTTTCCTGGAAGATGCAGATGAAAATTACTTGTCTGTGTTTCTGGAGCAAGGATTATTTTTTTCCTATTTCTAACAAGCATTATTTTAAAGCTGGGAAAATGAAAGTGTATAAGTGACAAGTTTCATGGAGAGGTAAGTTCTAGAATTTTTATTGAGGGGGAAATATGTGAGCAGCTAAACATTTGAGTAGTGATTCTAGAAAAAACTTATTGCACCTTGCCACAGAAAGACTCTGTCTTTCTGTAATACCAAGAGGAATACATCTGTGGCACCGTGCTGGACTGTAGGGCCATCTGTGTCATGGGAGTGTGCATAAAACCTTGGCACTATTTTCTACTCTGGCAACAGCTATAATTGTATTATCATAAACAGATTTGGCTTGGTACAAAAATGGGACAGTGATGCAGAGAATAAGGATGTCTCACCTAGGTTGCCATCGTACATTGATACTGTGCTGCAGTGAAAAATTATCCAAGTGCAGAGTCCTAGCAAATCAGGTCCCTGTTGTTTTAGAAGGAAATGCATTTTTTGTGTTACTGTTCATTACTGGGCAAGAACAACAAAGAAGTTCAAGACTAAGATTAATGATATCAGCAGATCATTGTCTAAAGATTAATCTTTTTAAAATGATGAGAAAGGGATAGACACAGTGAGCCTCTGGCTGCCTACAGCTACAAAGAGTAATAATAAACATTACTATGGCAGGGCTGGCTCTGGAATACTAACAGAAGCATATCTAGTTATCATCAGTAAACACTAATGATAGGTTCGTGTTGTTTTTTGGCTACTGATGACTGTTGAAAATGGTGTGGCTTTTCCCCTCTCCTTCCTAAAGCAACAATTGTGTACTTTCCTTTGATGTCTAGCTATTTAATATTCATTTGTTTGGAATCAATTCTCTCTTTCATGATATTGTCAGTGTACTACTTTCACTTACAAAAACTTCTACCTTATTGCCTGGGCCTAAAACTATCAGAAATTTAAAAAAAGAGGTTCATTATAGAAATTACATTTGCCCTGTAAACCCAGGAGGCATTGTCTTTCTGTTAGCTCCCTTGTAACTAATCCTTAGTGCATGTATACTTTTGTGCATGCCTGCTGTTTTTATATTTAGCAGAGTATCTATTTATACTACACAGGAGGTCTATGTAGCAATTGCATAAATATGTTTATTTTTCAAAGGCTACATGACAGCAACTGACGGTATAGGAATGGTCTGTGTAAGCTAAAATATACTAATATCCTTTCTTTTTAATCTCATCATTATTTATGCATCTCTTGCCAATATTACAAATTTTTTATTTTGTAAAAGAGTTGCAGACTTGTGTTCAGAATGGTCTGAGCTGAGAAGTCTACAAATTTTGAAGTTCGTTTATACCAAGCAGTTCTTTTTTCTCATAAGTTTAAAAAGACAAACAGTGATGGTAGCAGCCTGTTTTCGTATCTGACAATGGCAACAGCAGTGATGATCTAAACATCGGTGAGAATCAGGTTCTGTCAGTCTCACCATCAGACAGAGAAGGATTTAAAAGCAGGAGCAGCTCCACTGACTTCAACCAAGTTCTTAGGGGAGTAAAATGTTAGTATGACGTGGTGATGGTTGCTCCTATAATCTTTATAATGCTGTGACATGACCATAGAGTTTGTTTTGATAATTTACTTCCACAAATGAAGGCTTTTGTTCTTGCATTGAGACACAATTTTGATTCAGGTTTAAAATGAGATGTTTATTATGAAGTTTGAGTTTTACCTACGTTATGTCCTGAGGGCTGAATAGTGCTCACTACCCTCCAGATTTAGGTATAATGTAAGACTACATGAAGTTTTGTCATGATGATCAACTTCAAGCCAAGTATGGTAGTAAGTGAATGGGTATGGTCAGGAGGAAGTAATTAGTGTGGTACCTGTGAGTCTATAATTAGAGTCATCTTTGAAAAGACCTCTAAGATCATGGACCCACCCACTACCCACATGCACTGCTAAACCATGTTCTCAAGGGCCACATTCAAACATTTTTGAATGCTTCTAGGGATGGTGAATCCACCACTTCATTTAGCAGGTGTTGCAATGCCTGACAACCCTTTCAGTGAAAAAAAATTCTTAATATTCAGTCTAAATCTCCCCTGGCACAACTTGAGGCTATTTCCTCTTATCCTGCCACTTGTTACCTGGGGGACTGACCTCCATCTCATTACAACCTCTTTTCAGGTAGTTGTAGGGTCTCCTCAGGACCCTTTTTCCAGGCTAAACAGCCCCAGCTCCCTCAGCTGCTCCTCATCACACTTCTGTTCTCATCCTTTCACGGGCTCCACTGCCTCTTTTTGGACACACTCCTCAATATCTTTCTTGTAGTGAGGGGCCACAGTATCACTGTCATTTGTCAGAGCTTACAGTGGTTCCCAAACATGGGAGTGCTGCTGATAAGCATGACAAAGTAGGAAAGTTTAAATATTTGGTTTTACAACACTTTCCCTCTGAACCATTTCCTTTCTTCAGGGCTGGATGAGGGCTGTTGCTCCCTTTGAAATAACCTGAAGGCTAATTGGTCTATCTTTGAACAAGGAAAGCTTAAATTTGAATTTTTACAACATGGTGAATGCTTAGCAATCCATGACTAAGTCAAAGGAGCACCTATATGAAAGTCTATTTCATTTTAAAAGTCTGTAAACTTATTTGTGATGGACTTTATGCAATATATTCCTCTTGTGGCTAAAATTTGTTTCAGCATTTCATTGTTGGTTTGTGTGACTGTGAATTCAGAATAGGAAATTGCTTCAATAAGGAGCGAATGAATTTTACTTCAGGGTCTTATCTAGCTTTATTGCAGATAGTCTTAAAACCAAAATCCATTATGCATTTTGTTGTCATTGATGCAGAGTTAGGCAAATTAGGTATGCAACTTATGTTCTGAGATCTAGATTTGTTTTAAAAGTCATCATGGTGGAGTTGTCAGCTGGAATAAAAGTAATATTGGGAAGGTATATCCAGATCGTTCCAAAGGTACTGTAGTGGTTCCCTTGATTAATGGGTAGTTAAAAATTCAAACTTATGGTCTTTTAGTGATTTCAGTAGTTGCATGATATAAAAAATGGAACGATGCAGTATGTGCTTGGACAGGTCTTTTGCTTAATAAACATTTTCTGTGTAGAAGAAAAAGCAAAAAAAAGTTTACCAGAAGTATACAAAGGTGCTTGTAGAGCTCATACCAGTTTTACTTGCTGTCTGTCACACTTGGTTTATAACCTCTGATTTGGTCACCCTGGTTCAAATTCCTGTGTGCCACTATAGCTCAATGAAGAGCTCTGTTAAATTCGTTGGCTTCATGGCAACACTTCCGTAACATTTCCGTAGTTTTTGTTCTGTGATGAGAACTGGACAGATTGAGCTGGACAATCTTAAATTATCAAAAAATATTGTTGTGGCAAAACTTTGTCAGAATTTGGGATTAGGAGTGAGTCTCTGGGTTAGAAGTTCTTTGGATAATCCCACCAACAACTGTGAAAGTCACTTCAGTGTGTGAAGTGTGTGTTGCCTGAGACGTTGTGCATCACTTTTAAAATGTACTGAGCATTTATATTTGGAAAATATCTCCCTAATTGTATATATTGTTCTGGGTCATTATTTTCTCATTGCTTAAATTGCAGCTCATTTATTTAAAGAATACTTGTCAAAGGAAAGCTTTAAGTACTGATTTAAGAAAGCAGTGTTAAATAATTGAAATGACTGTGATAAAATTGCCTTAGTTTAAACAGACCAGTTTTATCAGTCTGTTTAATGAATTGTGCTTTTATAGGGTGAGATAAATCTAATGTGAATTCAAGTGGTTGCACTAGAAATACAGCTCTAGGTATGATCTCTGGTGGGTTTAGCTAGGAGAATTAGAGGAAAAAAAATGGCAGCTCTACTCCTGAATTTCCTTTCAAATTTACTTCACGTACAATAAGCAATGCTGATATCTTACAGAGCCTTGTAATAGCTACGTACTGGTAATGTCTAGGTATTTACATATGGATTGTGTATTGGTGACAAAGTGTCTTGGTCATTACTTGGAAAATATTTATACCTCTTGATGTATAAATAAACTTTCATCCAATTCTAGAATCAATTTTCACACAGCGGAATAGTGACACAATCAATTTCTTTGTAGATTGAGGGAACTGGGCAGGCAGATATTGCTACTTACTGATAGTTTAGAAGGACTTTTCTTGCATGAAAACCATAATATCTGCTTTGGAAGCTGGCTGAAGGTAACTGTCACTGGCTGACACAGGAAAATCCTGCTATATTTTGGATTCTGTTGTTTATGCTTCTGTACATTGTGAGAACACATCTTGCTCACAAGAAGAGAAATAATCATTAAAAATATGTATTAAGTCCTTTAGTACATCATCAGCTCTTCTCTCTGCTAATCCTTTTAAATAACCTACATGGCAGGATTGGTGCCTAATATGGGGGGATAAATAAGGACTTTCTGTAGGACACGATCACTTTGCACTTAAAGAGAATGCCTTCCCATGCCTTGTATGCCTTCCCATACTGAACTATGAAGGTAGCATACAATATCTGAGACAATGTCACATTCTGGTCCCAAAATGATGGTGAAATTCTTGTCTAGTAGAACAATGAACATGCAGGTGATGTTGCATAACTCAAAGGAGATCATTGAACTAGTTATTACTAACAGTTTTTATAGTTGGACTAACATCAAGTGTTTCTTAAATGCTATTAAGCTGATTTGGGGGCACAGTTTGCCCTGTGAGCAATCATTGTGGATCTTAGGGTGTCTCAGGATAGAAGGCAATGCCTGAGTGGGGAATATACAAATCCCTTCAACAGCTTCCAGTCCTTGGTCATCTGTATAATGAAAGAAATAGAAGCTTGCAGGGTGAGCAGAATTTGTCAGACAGCAGGTGACTGACTTCCCAGGAAATTTTACACCAGCAGCAGTTGAATCCATTCAGGTATTTCTTATTCTCAACCAGGCCTTCATGGTTAGTCTTGTGCAACCAGTCTATACTGTCAACTCTGCAACTTCACTTGGAGCACTGGAAATGATAATGATTAATTTGGGGAGAAAAAACAAAACCAAAAGAGGTTGGAGTATCACTGCTTTATACAAACCACTTTCCAGGGGAAGGCCTGGAAAGTGTTACAAAACACTTGTATATCATGTAATTTTGCTCCAATCAAACAGACATGTATATTTCAAAATGATGGATATCTTCATGCCTTATCTTTTTAGTTTATTATCCTTAGGTCAACCGTTTTCACTCAGGTTGTTTTCTGCAACATTGCTGCGTCTGATTTCAGGATGCTGACAAAAGCCCCAGTTCACCTGATGGAAGTTTATTAAGATTTCAGTAGTTTTGCTGCTCTGAAAGGTGAGGGGAAATGATCTTTGTTGCAGAAGTTGTGAAATAGGATATTTAATAAATTGAGCTGGCTATAACTCCTCTTCTTCTTCCTCCCCAAAACAATCTATCTCCAAGCTGTGTGCTTTGCTGTTCTGTGTCTGCTACTGGCAGAAAATGGTCTTGCAGTTTTTATTACAGACTATCAGCTTGTCCATCTCTAGAAAAAACAGACAGGATTCTTGTACCACTTAGCAGCTGTCTAGGGAATTCAGCCTAAGTTTTAAAGTTGTTGAAATCAAGCTGCTTTGAAGAACAGCTTGATTCTGATGGATTCTAATAAAGTAAAATACAGGTCTACATAGCTGTCTTTCATACTGGTTTTATGATAAGAGAATGAATCAGAAAACAAGAAAAAGTGAGTGTATGAAATGAGGGAGGCATTTGAAGTAAAAGAGGTTAACATTTTTACTGTTCAGAAAGTACTTACATTTTTATTAGGGAGTAGACTTTTCTGTCTTTGTTTTCTAGCCATTTCATATTTCTACTACAAAATTTTAAATAGTGGAAGGATATATTAAATACCAAGGAAAATTATTTTTAAAAGCTATTTAAAAAATTAATTTAAATGTAGACAGACATAGTATTATGGCATTAAAAGACCCCAGGGTCTTTTTTATTGGTCCATTAATACTTGCCTCGAGTGGTAGAACACACCTGAGGCAAGATTTAATGAACCAATAAAACATGCCCTAGAGTGCCCTAATGCTATATTGCTAACCATTCTTATTACATAAATGCACTTTGCATACTTCTTTCATATATTTCAGAAAAATCTTCAATTAAGTGAAGACCATATGACAATTCTTATCCAGAGTTTTCTTCAGCATATTTTGAACTGATTGAAATGATTATTTGAGATATTCTCAATCAACCAATGCAATATATTGTGCTTAGAACTTTACAGATTATCCAGATGCCAAATCCTTTAAGTGTAGCTGTGTGTTAAGTCAGTGTGTTTCCTTTTAGTTATTGAGAATTTTTTCAAGTCTTCCTAAAGAATTTGAAAGGAGTGCTGTTCTATTTCTGTTTTTATCTTGAAACTACCCCACTTGTTTGTCTAGAACTCACCCCAAAGCAGAAATCTGGCAGAGAAATTGGTCATATCTCCACTCCCATTAAAATCCTCAAGGATTTTACTAAAATGATGTTGTCCAAAACCTCTGACACTGTTTGGTCATAGTCATTTTAGTCCTTCTTAAGGAGGGAGATTTTTGGTGTTGTAAATCAATTTGAATGGAGTTAAGCTGATTTGCATCAGCTGACAGTCCAGCTCTTTGCTTTCCAGCACGTTCAGTAGGATTAGAAATGTTGTACTCGTATTAAATCTGACAGCTGAGATGGAAGAAAGCACAACAGATGCTTATTGTATTTTGCAATTGTTAATTTAAAGTCTTTCACTGAAGTTAGCTTTTGCCATAATGATTTAGAACTCATAACCATGAGCAAAAATTGATAAACATACCTAAGTGTATCTGTACTTAGTAATAGGAAAAAGGAGGAGAAGATTGGTTTTGAATGTCATTGCATGAAGAACAATAACCCTTCATCAGAGAATGGGAGTTTTGTGCATTATTAGTTTTGCTTTCCAGCATTGTTTTGAGGCAGGATGATATTATCTTAAAGAAAGAAGACTGAAATTTATAGATGCAGTTCATAAAAATGGCTTATGACTTTTACATAATTGACAATCTAACATGAAATAATTTTTGCCTTAATGTAACTTCACAGTAGTCAGAGCCAAATTAGATATTACTGAAGACGTATGCATTTAGCAGAATCCTTACTTGAAAACTTAGAAAGAGAATCCCATGTTGTTAAACTGATATATAAAAATTGAAGAAATTCCCACTAAGGCATTTTCGAGGGTGGGGAAGTTTTGCAGGTCAGGCTTGATTTTGCAAGAGTATTTGACAAGTTGAGCATACATGACGATATGAGCCACACATACTTGTTAGGGCAAAAGTAACCCCACTTCCTTGTGAGTCTAGATCCTCAGCTATTGTGAGCTGGCATAGTTCCATGTAAGGCAATGAAATTATACCAGCTTATACCAGAGGATGAACTGGCCCCTAATCTTTCAAGAAAAATGCTCATTAAATGCTTAGGGCCGAATACCTTCCTGGCATGACTCCATTGCACTTAATGGAATTAAGCCAGGAGAGCATTTGGCCATTATTTAATACAGATAATAATCTAAGGAGAACCAGGTTTCTGTCTTTGTTTTTCTTTTGATATGTAGCATTAGCAAACTGTATGTGATTTTTATAAGACATAATATATGAAATACTGCCTGAAAGAGTCTGCACAGAGATCTCACAGGTACACCACCAGATGTTCTTGCTGTGCTACCTTCTTTGGAACAAATAATATTGACTTGATCACAGATTTAAACCTTTTACTCTCTTCTGGAAAGGTACTGTCCAGACTGTAATCTCTTGTCGCTATTTCTTCTTTTCTCATCATTTCACTGTACAGTCATGTCAGAAATTTAAGCTGGGTTAAGCTTATTGTAGAAGTTCAGACTATCTGAAAAATTATGCTGTTTTAATTCCAAGACCAAATAACTGATGTACATTTTCCAGTCATTACTAGCACAGTTTTCTTCATTTGAAAAGCATAGTAGCACATTCTGTTTAAGATTTTTGCTGCACCATCTAGCAGCTAAAAGGCTCAAAGGGGTTAAGTATAACATTGCTGTTACCAGAAGTTGTTTCCTAGAGACAATTTCATTTTTTTAAAGCATGAGGTATTTTTCTAAGTTTTACTTCCATGTCTTTTCTGCAGCCTAGTTATGGTTAACCCTTATTCTTTTGGATTAGTGTGTGGATGACCTGAGCTTGTTAATGCTGGACATAAAATGTGTCTGAGAATCAATCATGAGCATTCAAACGTAGTTTGTTTTGGTTTTTTTCCCTTTTTCTTTTACCCCAAACAAAACTTTTTGCCTTCTTTACTATTGTGACATCTCTTTTTTTTATAGGTTGTTCCAAGATGTTACATACTACTCCCAGCAGCAGTTAGGTCTAGACCCTTGGGGGAAAAAAACTCTTTGCTGTATTTTTGGAGGACAATTTTGTAAAGGTGAATTTTACTGCCCACCCTAATCCATAATTGCTATTTACTAAAGAAGAAAACCATTTTCAAAATAAATATTTACCACTGAAGGGCTCGAGGCCTTGACACAGTGCTTTGCAGCTGAGTTCAGGCATAGCAGGAATCCTATCTCAGGGAAGATGAACTTCCCATATAAAGGTTATAAATCCAATTCAGTGGTTGCTTTGTGACCCGTATGCAGTTTTATGGAAATATGAGTAACCCAAACACTAAAATCCAAAACAGAATCACCAGCCCTTTCTACAACATTCTTATTAAAGTTGGGCCAAGAGAGATCACTGCAAACTATTTGCAGTTGTGAGTGATGTAACACAGCTCAAGGGCATTCAGTACGTGGCAAGCAGAACTGTCTTTGAATGGACTTAGATAAAGGACCACCTTGAAAACACAGAATGAAAAACAGTGGAAGGGAAATCCTCTGCCAATTAGTACCCAAAACATTCAGATGGACAAGAAGAGCTCCTTAAGCAAACCAAGTTGGGGGATGAAGCGTCTGGAAACCAGGTGGTAGGATGAAATGACTCAGTTGAAGTTATGCATGGAAATATAATCAAATGTAAAGGAGTCAGTAAAACTTCTGGCTTGCATAAGTAGGGCTAATGTTTTCACATATCTTTCATGTTTTGGTCTTGACCTAGGGCATGTAAAAGAAGCAGGTATCTTTCCATGGAAGGGGAAGGGCACTATTACTGTTACAAATAATACCTTAACAGCCTTCTTTAATGGAAGTCTCTGCCTTCTCTCTTTGCTCACCATGCTGGTTGAATTACTCTAAATCAAAATCTAGCAAAATAATTTATGACAAGTAAATGTGATAGAGGGAGAAGAAGCTGTGTGACTGTCTGATAACTGCAGTCTGCAGAGTTGTTTGCTTGTAGAAATGAGAGTTTCCCAAATCTCTGATGAAGTGATACAGTGGAAGCTACAGACCACAATAGCACCAGGAGTTCTTGTTGGGGATGGTGAGTGGCTTAATGGCACAGTCTGAATCTGTTTATTTGATTTTTCTTTTGTTTCAAGGAGGGCATCTGCACATGAGTGTGTTTTCAGTTCTACTGAGCAGCAGAGTTGTAATCTTGCAATGACAGTCAATGCATGTGCGGGACTGTGTGTTTGCAATAAATATATATATATTTTTTTTTTCCCTGGAAAATCAAGTATAGAGGTGTATACCAAGTTTAAATTAATGGCTCTGGTTTAACACTGAGGGTTTTTCCTCACTGTATGCTTGAGTTGATGGTTACTTTTTCTATTCCTAAACACAACTTACGGGAAAAATATTTGTGTGAGATTGCCCAAGTAATTAGCCAGTTTACTCATGCAAATAAATATTTTTTTATTCAACTTGGAACATCTTTTTGGCAGCATTGGCTTTAATTACAGAAACATTTAAAGGATGACAAGGATGTAGCGCATACTAAAAATGTTCTGTGCAAATAGTGAGAGGATTTAGGAGAGAAGCAGCAGCTCTGTAATTACCTTGCAGCCAGAAAGACCCTCACGTCTTTCGAAGGCTGTTAAAAATAAGGAAAGAAATAATTTTCTTCTCATGGGAAAGGAATTAATTAGCAATGTGCTGAGGGCCTTGGGATTGGTTCTCATCCAAAGTAGATAAATAAACCAAGCATTATTTCAGACTACTCAATACGAGCAAATGTTACCCTGGAAGAGCACCTTTGTAGGGCTGAACAGCAGATCGGGCCCATGAGGGGAATGGCTAAGGGAGTTTTAGAGCACCTTTGCACCTTTCCAGCATGGCTTATTCCAGAGGTCATTGAGACACTACTAAGTAGAGGCAGCCTGAAGGCCTGTCTAAGTAACTCCATCCCTTTGGCTGACCTGCCAGCTGACCTGCTCTTCTTTTTTAATCTGTGTTCTGTCAGCTTGGGCTTGCTCTGAGGTCTGCAGAAGGCAGCTTCAAAAATAATTTTGTGAGACGTGCACTGAAGGAGACAATCCTTAGCTACATTATTAGATCTGGAGTTTGATTGTGTTCCATTGTTTTCAGCTGACCTCCCTAAATACCTAAATAGTATAAATAAGTCTTTGTAAATGATCTGATATTTATTAATGAAAGAAAACTGAAAAACCTTTGCCTACTATAGCTTAGCATGGCTTTAGAAGGAAATAAGACTTATCCCTGCAAACATTTGTTCTCCAGGGTTAAATTTTTAACTATTTGCCTGATTTCAACCATGAAATTTGACAAAAAACCTACAGGTGTCAAAGATGATAATTTTGTGGATATTTCTTGCAAAGCATCTGGGTAGAGGAGAAAACATTTATTAATGGCTCTGCAGGAAAGAATTGATGTTGGAAGCATGTTTATTACCAAAAGTGAATCTGTGCAGGAGGGAGAAATTATAAATGCCCTAACTGTTAGAAGAACTGTAGTTGAAAGTCACATCTTATTAGGCACTAGAAAATCCCAGCCATAAAACACAGACTCCTGTGAGACCAGGCAGTCTTGATTCTGCTGATCACAGAACTTAAATCTTTTATATATATGTTTTCCTCATTTCCTTGTATTGGAGCCTTTCTTTTAGGCCTCCTTGCCTCTGTTAAAATAAAGGATATTCATCAGTATATCCTTAGGACTTTTTCTAGAAAGTTGCTTTATCTGGTGTTAGAGTTCTCAGGGTGTCAGACCACTGATAAAATTTCATACGTCAGCAGTGATAGTGTCCCCCTAAAATTTACAGTGTTTTCCATTTGTTATAATTGACATTGTTATTTAATTCTCATAGTATAATAGCTGCTAATAGAGATAATTTAAATCCCACTAGGCTAGATCCTGTGAAAACACAACATAAGAGTGTCAGATGTTCTGTCTTTAGGCCTCCAACTTATCTCAGAGGCTTATTTTTTGTTAACTAACTTCAGTGTTATAATTTACTCCCAAATATCCAACAGTCTCTTTTAGCATTAGTATTACTAAGGTTGGCATTTGGGCAAAGCTTTGTACTTGTCGTAGCTCTTTAGCTATCAAGTTAAGAATCTGAAAAAATTTTAGTTCTACAGAAACAAGAAGAGAAAGCTGTTGGCAGGATTTTGGATTTGTAAGAGAGAACTGTCAAAGACTATTAGTTTAAAAAGAAGAGCCAATTTACAAAACTGTTTTTGATTATTTGCTTTTCTCTTCAGTAGTGATTGCATTTTTGGAAACTTTTATGTAGCTTTGTGCTGCTTTCTTAGCTGTCTAGTTTGTGTAAATTGAGTTCACTTTGTATTTTGTTTAGTGCAAGAGAAGCATCCTGCATATGTAACAGCAAAGAGGAAATAGTTTTCAATGCCAGCTCAAAGGAGATGAACATCTGGAATTCTTGAAAAAACTCAGTATGAAATATTTATTAAATAATAATGAAATATTAGTGTTAAAATACTGATCTGCTGATACCTTGCTCTTTGTCAATACTGAGTCTCTATAGTGTGTATTTCTTGAGAATTTTTACTACTAGAACTAGAAGATCCATTTGGTATTCCTGCTAGGAAATATACTTAAAAATACTGTGAAAAATGAATGAACTATTAACTTTGCTAATTAGTAATTTTTTCCTATGTTAATTTAAATTTCTTATATGTGGAAATTTGAGTATCTGAAGTCTGTGTCTAATCAAAATTCAAACTTACATTTTATTTGAGAAAACATCAAGATAAAAAGGAAATAATATTTTGAGGGTAAATTGACTTCTTTTTGTGGAGAAATAATATGATTATTTCATAATTTTGGAAAAATGGAAAAAATGAGCTATTTCTGCATGAATATATGAAAATATAAAGATATTAAGTAGGGAGAAGAGATTTAAAAGGGCATGTTAGCAGAAGATATATGTATAAATGCATTATGATGGATTTTTAAAGATTTTTTAGCCATTAGGGCAATTTAGGTTTCGAGTGGTAAGGACAAGTAGCTTACTTATTTCATTGTAAAATACACAAGCATAAATACAGGGGTGAGTTGCTTAGCCTAAGAGGGCTTGGTTTTGGTGACAAAAGATATGTCTGTCATTCATTTATTCCTAGTAAATTCTGTAAAACAAACAGTATTTTGAACAGTGTTTTGGTCAAATAGGTGTTTGCAAATATTTATCCAACGCTTTTTACTGGGTTAACCCTTGTTATAACAATTTTCAAATACTTTGATTTCTGTGAAGCTTTTTAGCATTGTAAGAGTTTAGGGTAGAATATGCTCCAAATGTCCTAGGTATTTTGATGGGGCCAGGTTTTTCAATATGCTTTTTTTTTTTCTTCCTTGTACTATTCTCTGACCCTTTTAAAATTAAAATTATTTTTATTTGTTCACATGAGCATGAACACATTCCTGGCCAACCTAACCCAAAGTCCACTGATGCCAGAACTTCTACTGAATTTTTGGACAGGATCAAACAAAAGAAATTGGGGGTTTTTTTTTGCTGTCTTTGCAGGGGAAGGATTAAATTCAGGTAAAAGAGCCATCTCTCTTGTCTAAACTTGTGCTGTCCTGTTTTTCTCTTTGTTCATATATATTCCCGCTGTTAGAAACTAAATGCTTGCTTGAAACAAAAATTCAAGGCCCCCCTTACTAACTTGCATTGTTTATTGTGCCTTCAGGCTATAACTAGTGTGTACACCAGGATTGATGCAGAGCTATGAATCCAGAAGATCTATCACAGTGATATGATTTTGGAAGCATCTTTGCACCAAATTACTTGGTATACATTTTCAGAGGCCCAGAAACCTAATATTCTCTCAGACTTCAACTTAATGGGTAAAGCTTCAACAAATAAGAATAAAAGATATTTACTGTATGGGTGTACATATGTAAATACTTAAGTCTGGCTCCATTGGAGGCGATGGTGTTTTACCACTGACTGCAGTGGTACCAAGCTTTTGTTCATATGCTTATACTGGGTGACAGCAGAAAATACACTCAGACAAATGTCTCTAAACATATAAATAGATAATGTCTTTCAGTTATTCATTACATTCACCATATTAAACAACAACTGCAAATTCATATGCCCACGACCGTATATTTTCTGTAACTGTGAGTCTGTGGCATGAAGCATAATTACTAAGTCTTTGCCATCTTCCTTTCTTTGTCTAAATGGAAAAGCAGGAACCTTTTAAATATTTTAAAATTGTTTCTTCAATTGATATTAGTAACATCTTGCATTTTTAAGGCTTTTGTTTTTCCAGGACTTAAATTTTTAACACAATATTGCTCACAGCATTTTCTTGGCTTTGGAGTTGACATTAAAAATGGTTTTTCCTTGTCTCTGCTTTCCTAAGATGCACACAGTATCTAATTTCACTGAAAACTAATTTTTTAACCTTAAGTTAAAAAGTGATTGGACAATGGCTGGGGGGCTTCAGCAATAACACACAGTTCCCTTTGCCACGGAGATGATTCCAGGCTGAGGAATGTAGCATTTATTAGTAGCAGGAATTGTGATGAGATTAGATGGACAAGGCAGGCTTAGGTAACTGTCTTGTGGAGGATATTGACACACCTTAAAATGACCATGTTATATGCAGCCCAGCTAAAGGCAGAATTCTCCCTGGTTGACAAAAACAGGAAGGAACATCCATTGTCTACATTTTGCAGACCGCTGAGACACATTCTTTTTTGGTACTTTAAATGAGATCTAACCATACATTTCTGCACTGTCAGCCTATTGGTGAAGTAGTATTTGCCCTCTGTACTTTTCAAAGTGCATTCTTACCAGTGGTGGGCATTTGGAGGGGATATATGTGTCTTCTGGAAGAACAGTAAAAACTGTTTCAGAATTCCTTCCAAGCCCTCTGAAGCCTCTTGGCTTTCACAGGGAGAGGAAGTGTTCTCTTCTTTCTGCTTTGGTGAGGGCAATTTTCAGCACTGATATTCTTAGTGCATGTGGTGTTTGTGTGCAGGTTTACTGACAGGGAATGGTCCCTGCCACTCAGAGGAATCTGCACTGACATTAACAGGGAGCTTAGACTTAGAATGACAGATCTGAGCTTGAGATACTGGAAATGCCAGTGGTGGTAAATAGAATTGGGTCTCCCATTGTTTAGAAGGTGAAAGGAAAATGAGAGCAAAAGGGCCCCTTAAAAAGATATTGTTTGGATTGGAAAATTAATATGGGAGATTTGTTTATATTTGTTAAATTTGGGTGTCTTAAATACATCTGTAATTCAGATTCCTGTCTCTCCTGTGGGATATGGTAACTAAATTACTAGGAGTTTCACCTGGAAAATCTCATATCTGAAGCCACTTAGGATTTATCAATTTAATTCTCTCTTTTTCAAGTTAGTGTCTTGCACAGCACCATATCTAAACATGGGTCATGATTTGATTTCATTTCTCGTTGTTGATTCTCTCCAGGACTGACTTAAAACCAGGAACTTATGAACTTGCATTATTTTTTCTGAAATCTACTTTGACATCCTTTTAAACACAGAGCTCCTGTAAAATCTTCAGGGTTTAACCATCTCCTTTTCCTTTCAAGGCTTCCTCTTCTGGCATTGAGGCTATGGCTCTCTTTTTCCTCTTATCCAAGGAAAATGTCTCTCTGTCTTCCTGGGTAGCCTTTTCTGCAGATAGAGATGGACATATTAATTCAGTGCAAGGGGTACTCCTTTCCCCAATCCAGAATTAGCTGAATCTTGCTGTAGTTCTGGTTCTCCACTTCTCCTGGGGCAGGTGCTTAGTAGAGCCAGGACAGGCCTGAGCCAGGAGTTGTGGTTGATGACAGGGCAAGCACAGCAGTGTCCTCACTATCTGGTGATGCAGTGCCACAGCATGCAGTGCAGACTGCAGAGGAGGAAGCTGATGGCAGGTGGGATCATCTAATAGTGTACTGATTGTCAGACACGTGCTACTGATGTTCACTTAAGCTGAACTGGAGCTGAATAATCTTCCTCTTGAATCAAAGCAGCACACTAAAAAACAAATCCCATTTGGACCTCTGCCTGCCAGCATCTGGAGAGGACTCGCAACCCACCCTCAAGGGCTTTGGTTGCCTGTGATTAAGGTCTGCCTCAGTGTGATATAGCCTTACAACCTTGTGTCAGACCTGTGAGGAGCCTCCTTGGAATTGCCTGCCCTGAGGCTTGAGAGCCTTGTGCCTTGATGTCCCAACCTGCTGGCTTGATTTCCCAGCTCAGCTTCAGCCCCAGCTCCTAAGTCTTGGGTCCGCTAATTTACAGCCAGCACTTTGCTTTATATAATGTGAAGTTTGATCCTAAGATTAGCCAAGATGTAAATGATTCACTGTTCTTGCTTCATTGCTGAAGTTTGCAGTACCCAAACCTTGGTTTGAGCCATAGTTTTATTTTAGATGGCCACGCAGATGAGATTCAGTGAAAGTTAGGTTTTGTATCAAATCATCAGAAAGTCTTGCCAGAGCTTTAGGAGCGAGAGCTGTGCCATTTGCTTGCCTCTGTCACAGTCCTGGAGAGCTAAGATATTTGTATATACCCGAATAGATTGCCAGAATCAATCCACTTTCCAGAGATGAACGTGGACATGTCGTCTTTTCCACAGTAATGTGAATACTCAAATCTTTCCACATAAGAAACTCAAATATATGAGTTTCACAGCACTCCCTAATAAGGTTTTATAGCCATTAGTGTCAGTGCCATATATCACTGAGGCATTGAAAAAGTGGAGTTTCTTTCCCAAACCACCTTTCTAAGCATCCAAGATGAAGTGATTTTATAGCTTACACTTCCACAGATCTTTCAAATCCCACAGCGCAACTTGTTTCACCTGAGCCTCAAAGATTTTTGCAAATGATTTCCCAGAAGCTCTTGAGGGGATCTTTTCTCTCTTTCTTCATTTAAATTTATGCTTAAAATATGATTAGATTCTGTTCAACACAAAATTGTTCTAGACTACATTGCAAGAAATGTGTGTACAAAAGGTAATCTACATTATCTAATAAATAAAATCGTGTAACAGTTTGAAATTTCAAATGTGATCATTTGCTTTAATATTGCGAAGTGTTTGTTAAACCTTTAAGCTTGTGACATTTTTCCACACTGACAGCTAAATAATGAATTAATGGCTTTAAAGTCCATGGCAGCCTGAGGGCTTCAAATACATGTTTAGTCAAAATAATTGGTGCTTTAATCATTTGTTATGAACCAAAATTGTTCCTTAGTTATACAGGAGCGGTGTTAAAGCAAATATCTATGCTGTGAATGTTCTTTCGTGTTTCTAAAATTACCTGCTAAGTTGGAAAATGGTGTCTGGATGCATTTTCTTCTCTGGAGTTTGAGAGTTTTTTTTTTACTCCCTTAATGACCACTTACATGGCTACAGGTTGTGCGGACTTCACTGACAGTGAACAGATTATTGCTGATTTTGTATGTGTGTAGAAAGACAACCAAGTTTTGAGAGCAGATTGAAGGGTGTATGGGGTTGGTGGTGGGGGGAATCCTCAGCCCCTGCACTGTCAGATACAGTGCGTAGGACATAGGTAACAAACTAAATTAGAGGATCTGTCTGCAGCAAACTAAATCTCACCCTGACTATGACACAGGTAAAAGCCTCAACCAGAATACCTTCTGGTAATAATGGGAATAAACAAGGTTCCCTTGTTAGGTTAAACAAGAAAATCTGTCTTAATTTTATGATTGGCATCATATTAGTAGACTACTGTGGCTGCACGATGTTCTGTTGAGATGCTTATTTTGACTTCAGTGATGCATCTATGCCAAATGAGGAGGAGATGCCAACCCAGTTATGACAGACCAAAATTTGCCACAAGCCAAAAGGGGTCTAAGAAGATTTCTGTTCCTGGTACCTTTGTGACTTAGATAGGACTTCTTTTATAGCATGAAGACAATTTAACATTTGTCTCAGGGGAGCTTGTAAAACCACAGATAGCTATGATATGTAAGGTATACTAAAAAAACCGTTAGTCTAGGTTTGCTATTTCCTTCACAGAACATCCATTAGTGATGTGTTTGACCTCATACAGCCTCAGATGAGCAGTAGATGTGAACCAGTTCCTGTGTTACTTGCTTAACTTCTAGAGAATATTGCTTATCAAGTAACTAAATGATTTTATTGGAACTTTTGTGGTGCTTTTTTAATAACAGTGGTGGGGGCAGATCACAAATGGAAATTAATTATCTTCAGGACCTGCCCCAGTATGTACTTAGAACAAACTTAGAGTGTACTGTTTGAGAATTCCTGCCAACTTACATGGTTTTGAAAACAATGTGTTTTAGAAATAGATTTCTGAGTATCAAAGATACTTCTGGTAGCAATTCTTCAGCCTTTGTCCACAACCAGTGAATTCCCACAACATGTTATCTTCTGTTGTCACAGCTCTGTGTGAGTTTGGAACAGCCTTTGTCCAACAGCCATGCTGGACTTTTTCTCTGAACTCCTCATTGTGTTTTGTAATAGCCTAAGCACAAAGCACTTTGACAGAGGAATGAGGAGCTGGCTGCTCCTGTCTTGTCCCCAGTGCTTGCTGAGATTGAACTGGTGTACTGTAGTTGGAGTGCAATTCTTTGAGTCAGGTCTCCAACCTGGCAAAAACCCAAAACCAATAGTGTGAATGGCTGCAAAATGCAATTATTCTTCTCTGGCTGTTAATGCAGGGGGGAAATGACTAATTTATAGCAAACTTCTTCCTATTTGGATAGCGTGACTGCATCTGATTAAAATGGAATATTTTACAGAAGTTTTATTTCCTGACTTCTAGCTCAGTCTAAGCTGGTATATCAGTTTGTTTCCCTTCTGCATGTAAAAGAGGAAGCATGGCCATGATTTTGGGGGTAAATCTGTCAATGTTGAGGGCTAAAGTGTCTTGGAAGTGGAGAAAAACATCCTGGCAAGATACAGCTGGCTCTTGTAAATGTTAGATGTTTTTGACAGACTGCAAAAATGTTTCTGCATTTCTTTGAAACTTTTCTTTAGTTTAATCTGTGGCAATTAAAGTGTAGAATTTCATCTGTACCTACTTTTTTGTCCTGATATATCATTGTTAAGGCAAATCCTGTGTTTCCCCGTGTTTGATTTGCCCCTCCATTCTTGTCACATCTTCAAAATGGTACAATAAAGATTTTCCTACCTATATAAATTACATATTGCCATAAACTATAGCTAATTATATAATTAAAACAGTGAGTAATCCTCTTTACTGTAGGTGTAACCATTTCAAAATTGGAGTGCTGCATCTATAGATGAACTTGTGGTAGTAACAAATTTTTTAACATACAGGCCTGAGATATTGGACAAATTCTAGTCTTAGTTTGTTGCAACAGCAACAAGTAAATGCTTCTATCAGGGTGCAGAGGGCTTTCCTAAATGCAGTGTCTGGATTTAGAGTTGGAATAGAACACAATTACAAACAAGGACAGTACTGAAAAAAAACAGAGGGTGAAAATTTGTACTTTGAGAAGCAGAAATTTACTGTGGCCAAATGAAGCAAAGAAAATTAAGAATGACATTGCAGGCTTCCTGCTAAAAGAAAGAAACTTGCATTCCCAACCATTAAGCTTTGGAAACGGATGTCACCTTTCAGGTGCCTTTCCAAATACACATTGAGCCTTCATTCATTATCCAGCATTGGCTCAGTTTCCTCACCTTTTGCTCTTAGAAGTTAACAAAACACATGTACTTCCCCAAGAACTCCTAGAAGACTGTAGGCTTCTTAAGCTTTTCATCCTTGAGTCAGCCATGACCAGAAGCTGTACAAGCTGTTAAAAGCTGCCATGGTTTTATAACTAGGTGTGTTCCAGTTATTGTTTGAATAAATAACCATGAAAATCTGAACTAGGGAAGAGCTAGTGAACTTGCTTCATTTCCTGAGAAGACAATGCTGCAGTTTACTATGTTAATATCAAAACATACAAATAAATGTTTTAATTTCTACCATAGTTAAATCTTTCAATATTTTAACTAATGATTTAGAACAATATATTTTTTAACTACTCATGATTGTGCATGAGTTCTTCTCCTGATATCATGATACATTTTCTTTCTTCGCTGTTTGACTGTTAACTGTCTCTTTTGATCCTAAATGTGTTTAAATATAGTCAACCTATCTCATAATGGCTACTTTACTTCTGTATCTGCTACTTTTTCTTTTTTCCAAATTACCTTTAATATTGATGAAATATTAAAAAGTTACCAGTAGGATTCTGAAAATATTTGCAGCTTGATTTTTTTTTTTGTTTTTGAGCTGAGAACATAGCCATTTGAGCATATTTTCCACAATTTCATCAGCAGAATTTGAATGAATCTCTATGGTTGTGGGTTTTTTTCTCTAATTGGAATCTATTTCTAATGCAATCTATATATTAAAGCTGCTGACGCCCTTAAAAAAAAGATTTTAGTACACGAGATAAATATGAGACTTACAAAACTGAGCCTTCAATTTTTTGCCTGGAAAAATGCTGGTTTGAGTCCACTTTGATAGTAGGCATAAGAAATACATGGATATTACAGCTTGTCATTGAATGCACATAAAACTCATAAAAATGCTGTCTGTTTTGATTGTGTCTTAAGCTTAAATATTTGAATTCTACTTAAACATAAAACTCACAATGGAACATAACTGGAAAGGTGATCTGTGGATTGAAATGAGAGAAAATATTTATACTGAAATCTCTTAAGCATCACCACTGTGTATTCCTTAAAAAAAAAAAAAAGTGTCTTGCATCTTTTGAGAACATTATTGTGAGTGTCCTAATGGAATCTGACTCCTTTGTCATAATCTCTTCGTCTAATAATTCCTGTGTAGCATTTTTTCCCCTTATCATTCACTGTGTGTTAATTTACATTTTGATTTCTGTGTCCTTGACCCAAAACTGTCAGGCCAGGGTGATACCATCATATACAACAGATTGTGAACTGTTAATTCTGTCTTCCTCTATGTGCAGTAGTGTGCCATATGCAGATGGGGCTCCTCTCCCCAGAGCTTGTACTTTCTGGTCTTTGAGGGTCCTCAGGTCTGCCACAGATGTTCTGACCTGAAACAGGACATCAGAATGGGGTGGGTTTGTCTGCAGCCTCAGTCTCCGTGCTGTGTCTCACCCATGAAATGTCTGGCCTTGTGTCTCCCTTTCAACAGTGACCATTTCCCAGAGGAATACGCAAGCAGTTTCAAGTGGCTTCCTGGAAATCATATATCCATGGAGGATTTTTCCTTTTAGTCAACATAATTTGCCAGGCTACTTATTTGCAGAATAACACATCTTTTCTAGGTGTGTATTCATGTCTGGATTTGTATATAAATGTTTATGTGTATATTTTGTGCCCATGACTACATGTATACACAAAGTAATTTACAGTCTGAATGACAGAAACTCAAATATGTGGGTGGAGGAAAGGAAGGAGCTGTATTTGGGATTTCAGTGGAAACTTAGTTCTGATTTTTAACTCTAGTGATTTTTCCCTCTCCCTTAACAATTAAAATATTTTCAAAACAACATTAAAAAACAATAACATTTAACAGGAATACAAGACGGTGTAAAAGAGCAGACAGGTCATAAAAATACCTTTATATTGTGTCTGTACATGCTCCTTGTGTTGCCTTTATTGTGATGTCTGTCTGCTCACTCAGCCAAGGCTGCATCTGTTTCTGGAGAGTTTTGGGAACTTCTAAAGGGAGAATTAAAGCAAGCATATAGGTATGACACAGACATTGGTAGCTGTCTAGCTGGACAGGCTTGCTGTCTTTCCCATTCACTGCTTTGACTAGTGCCATCCATGGGGATCTCAGCATTGTCCTAATTCGTATGAGGCTGCTTTAACTCACTTGCCAAGTCTCTTTATCCTGTAGCAGTTCCAAACACACAGTTGCTTCTTCAAGTAGTTCTGGGTAATATATACCATTGCACCTTTTGAAAATGGCTTATTAAAATCTCTCACCACTGTGGCTTCAAGAGGATCTACTTCAGCAGTGCTACCTATCATTTGATAATGTAAACCAAGAAAGACTTATTGTGTAGCCCTGCTGCTTGAAAACATGCATAATTAATAGCAAATGCCAGACAGATTAACTGGCCATACTGTTGTACAACAATATGGGTCCTCCTCCTCTTTTTTCCAGTTAAAGGGTAGGATAATTAAGTAGAGAGCAAGGATAACTTAAGTGGTGCCATTAGAGATTGTTGCTGCAGTCCAAGTGACCCCTTTCCTACTAATCTGCTGGAAGAGAGACTACCCACCTCAAAATTCAGTATTGAGAGCACTGTTTTTTATGAGATGGAAAACCAACTGGATTCACCATCATCTTTGGGTAGCTGTTTTCTTTCTCCTGATTTCAGCTCTCTTGTTGCTGGAGTCCTGAAATGAAATGGTTATATCCACACCTGTGTTTATCAGTGGTTTCTGTACAACACATGCTGTAGTTACCGATAGATGGGGATTGAAACTGGTGACAGAGTTTGGACTCCTAATACAATTTAGGAATCTGATTTCTTTAGAGCATCATAATTTCTGGAACCTTTTTTAATATCCTGATGATGATCCTGAATGAGGAGATGATAGGAACTCTGACCAACTGCAGTTAACCATTTCTGGTGAAGTTTTCTCACTGAACCTACGAATATTCAGTTTCCAACTGACGAGAAGTTTGTGTTGCCTGTAACTATTCAGAGTGGCCAACATTTCAACTGAGATTGCAGATAATGGATTTTCACTACACTTCTAATATGGTGGTCATGACAGAGATAACACAAGAGCATCAACAGCTTCTGAAAACAAAATTGACCCTATCTGTCATGAGAGTGCAGCCTTCCTGCTATTTGAGAAAATCACATTCCCCTAACCCATAAGATATTCAGTGATATTGATGATCTCTTGAATAAGAAAGCATAGCAAATACAGACTTTTTATTGCTGTAGAAAAGAAACCAAACCCTTTTTTATATTATAATGTATGTATTATTTCCTATGTCCTGTTTATGTAGAAGTGGAAACACTTCTGCAGTTGATCTGTATGTCTGAAAAGTATCATTGATCACATTAATTTATTGCTGGAAACTCATTTCTCATAAGAGAAATAGAAGGAACCACAAAACTTGAGGATAGCTTTTCACTTGTTACCTTAGAGTTTAAATATGTATATAGAAGTAGTTTTGTGCAGGGTTTGTGAAATCGGCTATATTATTTCTTAACTTCTATGCTTCAGTGATAAAATTCAGCTTTACTATAAGAAAGTCTTATAATCATCTTCACATTTGCTATGCATTACTCTCTTCTTCTCTCCCCCTCTTTCCTTTTCTTAAATAAATAGTACTTTGCAACAAATTGATTTTGCTAGATAGTGCATTGATCATGCACCTTGCCTGGGGACAGAATATAGCTTCAAAAACAATAATAACTAAGACAATCATCTAATTTTACTGAAATAAAACTGAAAATGTACACCCAATGAAATAATCTCTGAGACTACTTTAGGTGCATTTGTGCTTGTACTTTATCCTCAGTGACACAGTAATCTACTAAAGTTCTTCTCTCGATTTTTCTCTTTGCAATCTGGAAGAACAGATTCACCAGTGATTGTGCTCATTTATAAAAGCATCCAAAACAAAATTGAACCCCAAGGCTGATAAACTATAAAGATGCTGATCAGATCTGAGCAGAATGGACGGGATGCTTTGGGGCTTGCTCAGCTAAAGACGGCTCTGCAAGACTGATGGCTTTATATACACAATTACAAACACCATAGCTTTGTCGAATGAATGGGAAATCATAAAATATGTTGCTTGCCCGTTATTAAGTAAAGAATGGTATTTTGTAAAATACTTGCAAAGATTTACTAAATTTCTGTAATTTAATTTCTGCTGCTGTGTTTTCTTTTTTTTGTGGAAAACTTAAACATTTGTTTGGAAAGGACAATCTGACAGACTAAACCTTTTAGTCCTGAAGAGCAAGGGGCTAATTGATCTTGCTTACCAATACATAGCAATTGGTGCACACTGTCTGTCTTATATAAAACTCATTCATTTTTATTAGCTGTCATAACCAAAAATGCTCTAAAATTGTATTCATTCTCACAAAATTCTTCTCTAAAGGAGACACTGAATGTAAGAGCTCTCTAAAAATCAGGTATTTATTTGAAATCGTAGGAAGTCAAATGCAACAGGACAGAGTTCTGTGGCTCTTCTAAGTGATATTTCCTATTACTATAAAAAAGCTTTGTCTTTATGATGACATGAAAAAAACCCTATGATGTAGTTATTCATAGAAGACCCATAGTGGCTTTTGAAATAAAATAATATAAAACAGAATAACTTTAACATTTTAGCAATAGTTCGCAATAGTCTTTTAAAGCTCATTGATTTCCTAAGCACTGTTACAATTTCTTGCATTTTACTAGTCAGTGGATATTTGAGTTTCATTACAGTCTCTGTCATTTAGGGAACCACCACATGTATGGAAATATATATGGCAGGATGGAGGGGTGGGTGGCAGAGAGAAAAAGAAAATAGGAATAAGTTATTAAAAGTTATCTATGCAGACTTTAAAAAGGAAGAGCATATCCCACATGCATATACATGGGAAAGTCAGAGATATTTATCAGTGCAAGGGCCTAACTGTTAGGTCAACTCCAAATTGCTTTCCAAGTTAGAATGAATATTGTGTTACCCTTGACCTTGAGTGTTTCTAATTATTTGTGATTTTAAAATTAAAATGTATAATGTGTCAGCAGTCACACACACAGGTCTTAGCTTGCAAAAAGTAGTTTGGATGTAGTAGGACCAAATACTTTATAATTTTTTCAACAGGCATTCCTAGGGTCATATAGATTTGCTATAAACTCTAGATTGTTCGTACCCATCTTTTACTCAAGATATCACAGAATCACAGTATGGGTCAGGTTGAAAGGAACCACAGTGGGTCATCTGGTCCAACTTCTCTGCCTGAGCAGTGTTGTCCCAGAGCACATTGAACAGGATTGAATTCAGATCGTCCTGGAATATCTCCAGTGAGGGAGACCCTGCAATCTGCTCCAGTGTGAGTTACCCACACAGTAAAGAACTTCTTCCTCCAGTTGAGGTGGAATTTCCTATGCATCACTTTCTGCCCATTTCCTCTTGTCCTATTGCTTGGCACCAATGAGAAGAGCCTGGCTTCATCCTCTTGTTACCCTCCCTCAAGATACTGATAGACATTGATGAGGTGTGTTCTCAGTTGTCTCTTCTCGAGGCTGAACAGAACCAGCTTCCTCAACCTTTTGTCCTAAGAAAGGTTCTCCAGTGGATTTCACCAGCTTAGTAGCTCTCCTCTGGACCCACTCCAAGAGCTCCATGTCCTTCTTGTACTGCATAGACCAGAGCTGGGCACAGCAGTCCAGGTACAGCCTCACCAGGGCTGCATAGATGGGCAGATCGCCTCCCTTGACCTGCTGGTAATGCTTTTCCAAAAGTATTCCAGGATTCCATTGGCCCTCTTGGCCACAAGAACACTCTGCTGGCTCATGGACAGTTTGCTGTCCATCAGGACCTCGAGGTCCTTCTCTGCAGAACTGCTTTCCAGCAGGTCAGCTTTCAGCCTGGTGCATGGAGTTTTTCCTCCCCAGGTGTAGGACCCTTCATTTGCCTTTGTGGAATTTCAGAAGATTCTTCTCTGCCCATCTCTCCAACCTGCTGAGGTCCCT
>JAOTQP010001286.1:64650513-64678329 GCA_026413545.1 Cichladusa arquata | reverse complement strand
CATGTCCTTCTTGTACTGCATAGACCAGAGCTGGGCACAGCAGTCCAGGTACAGCCTCACCAGGGCTGTATAGATGGGCAGATCGCCTCCCTTGACCTGCTGGTAATGCTTTTCCAAAGGTATTCCAGGATTCCATTGGCACTCTTGGCCACAAGGACGCTCTGCTGGCTCATGTACAGTTTGTTGTCCATCAGGACCTTGAGGTCCTTCTCTACAGATCTGCTTTCCAGCAGGTTAGATTTCAGCCTGGTGCATGGAGTTTTTCCTCCCCAGGTGTAGGACTCTTCATTTGCCTTTGTGGAATTTCAGAAGATTCTTCTCTGCCCATCTCTCCAACCTGCTGAGGTCCCTCTGAAGTGCAGCACAAACTTCTGAGGTATCAGCCACTCTCCTGTGCTTTGTATCGTCAGGGAAGTTTCTGAGGAGGCCTCAAGTCACTGATGAGCAAGTTAAACATATGTCTGTGTCAGGTTTAGGCAACACAGAAAGAAAAGCCCTCAGGTGATTCAGAGCAATGAGGCTGGTTGGAATTATATCCTGGGGAAGTTAAGCATTTTCCATCAAGCACACAAGGACATTCACTTTATAATTTGTGCAGTGGAACAAGATTTTTTGAATCTTCCCCTCTTTCCCCTCCATGTTTTGGATAAACCTTCAAATTGTGCTTTGTGCCCTTTGTGTGTGACAATCGAGGGCTTATTTCTGCTAGTGAAATCCAGCTAGCAAATCTGTCAAAGGAGTAATTGTGTGTGTGTGTGTGTGTTTGTAGAACTACTATCTGGTGGGATTAAAAAAGGATCTTTTTAGATGGGTTTCACTTAGACCTTGTTTATAAAATGCTGTCCTCTTTATTTTCTTCCATGAAATGCCACTTTAATTGCACTTATTGACTTCTTATAGGACAAGAGATTTGAAAATTTTGAGGCATAAGCTAAAAATAGCATCTATAATATATACATGAGGTAAAAATGGAGCTTATAAGTATTTTAATGCCAGATACAATTTTGTCCTTCAGACTGGCATTCATCTTTCTTGCATAATGACAATACACTGAGTAAAAGGAAGAACAGACTGGCCAAGAGTATACTTAATGCAGGGAAGCAGATTATCTGACTTTTTTTTCCCATCTTTTCCAGGTCTGCGATGTCTTGTTTAGGGGTAGTAACATACTTGCTATACAAAGCTAGATTTTTCATTAAATTAGTAAATAATGGTATTTTTTTTTACTGTCTGATATGAAATTCTTTTGATCTAAAATTGAGTTAATTTTATTTTTAAAAAGATGAGCTTAAAAAAGCATGTGGTCATTACCGATTTTTCTCAAACATTTTTTTTTTCTGAATCTGAAAAGAGCAATCCATTCCCTTCTGCTCCATTTTGTAAATTAAGAGAGCTAGTTTTAAATGGTATGAGCTAAAGAATATCTTCATAATGTGTTTGTAATTTTTTTTTTTACTGTTCTAGCTTTAATTCATAATTACAAGCTTATTCCAATCTCTGCATTATGGAACCACATTTTAGACCAACAGCTGTTATCTACTTTCACTTGTAGCCTTGGGGTATGCATATTTTAATATTCATTTACTATGTGCCGATAAACTAAATACTTCCTACTGGAAGTCTATGAAATTAATCACAGTATCTTAGTTGCTGTTCTGTCTTCCATGTAGCTCATATTTTTTAAACTTACTGTGTTATATAAATTCCTCTCCTTCTCCTCCCCTGAATAAAAGGGGAAGAGGAAAGGTTATTACAAAATATACAAACAGAACAAGTTGATTAAATCTGTGATAATTAGAAAATAGAGAGGAATACGGTGTAGTCATTCAAATGACACAACCTTCTCTCCTGTTCCTGTATCTTGCATAAAACTAGTATAAAACCTTGCCACATTGCCTCCAGCAATATTTTAATAGCTGGCTTTGTATTTGAAGGTTGTGGTTTTAACTGTTATTTAAATAGTATTAGGTCCTCATATGCATATAATATAGCCTAAAGCTAGATATTTTCCAATCTTCCAGGCACAAACACAACTCCAAGTGTCTTTGTATTAAAAATATAAAAAATATGGCAACTTTGGAGACAAAATGCAATGAACAGGGAGGAAATAAAAGTTATGCAGCCTATTAAAGTTTAAGGCTGTTTGTTGTGCAGCAATGGATAAAGGATTGGTGAAACCTGTACAGGAGCATGAAAATAGATTATTTCAAGGATGTGTTTGGTGATACAAAGTAATAGTGTCAAGGTTGGAGATATTTGGATGGATTTCTCATATGTTTATATTTCTAGAGCAATGTCCTCTTCACACAAATTGCAGCTTAGTGGCAGCCCTTAGAGACAATAACAGACGATACACACCTGCTTTTGCTCACACTGCAATGGAGCATTTTGCTACAGAGCTTGGTGGGAGCACTGTTATCCAAAATCCCTTCAGCATGTAACATTCACTGCTGCATTGTGAATGACGAAGCTCTGGACTGTGCCATTTCCCACCCTTGTACCTGGATATTCCCCAAGGGTGACCACAAGCACGCTTCAGGCTAGATTCAGTAACTGAGCTTAAGAGAATGCATAAGACACAGACACCTGAAACCACAAAGTGTGTCCCAGAAAGTCCCTGTTCAGCTGTTGGTTAGGGTTGCAGATGTCAGCTTCCAGATGTACCTCCCCACAACTGTTCTGGAGTCCCTAGTGGAGTCCCAATAGTTAACTTCCACACTTGAGAACTAGGAGCATTTTGATGTTGTCAGTGTATGTTCCTTAAAAGTTCATTTGGGATGCAGAAACCGGCTCTTACTTCACATAAGTCTCTGGAAGAAAAATTCCAGCAGCCATATTACAAGCTGGCTGGATGCACTGGCTCTTTGCATTGAACTGTGCTTGAGAGAATTCCTAGCATTCAGGCCCTCTCACTCTCACTTCGGTTCCCCAGCCAGTTATTCTCTCTGATCCAATGATTCTGGGTTTCTACCACTCATAGCCCCAAAGGGACAGAGTGAGAAAATTCCTTATTCTGAACAGAATGTATTTTGGTGTGGACAGTGCTCTCTGGAGATGGGGTTTTGAATTCTGTAAAGTTGATGAAGGTGCTTTTGGAAAAGACTTTTCCATTTCCCAAAGGGCTTCACTAATCACAAGGCTGTTAATCAGAAGTTGGATGACAGCCCTACCACATTGCACTTCACCAAGAGGGGTGGTAGGTCCTTGTCTTCAGGGAACCCATGCTGGGAGAGGCAGATGGGCAGGGGTACCCATGCTTTGAAAAGCAGTGGAAGAAGAATGCAGATACACCCTCATTATCAATATATCTTAAGTACTATCCAGTTCCTTATTGAGGGTGAAAGTTCCCTTCAGTTTAACACTTAATTATCTTAACATGAATTTATTATTGTTGTTATGGTCCTTGAAACCTTCTGAGGTATAAGGCAGGCTTCATTTTTTCTGTGATGAGAAAAATCAAAGTGAATGAAGAAATGTGCTATATTATGTTGATATTAAATATCTTGAGGAGTAGCAGACAATTTTATTTGTAATCATATTAAGATATAAAATTATATCTAATCTGAAATTTGCGTCTCTCTTTAATTAATCTCATAAAATGTATAATAGCCTACAAACTGCAGTTCACCTTCACAAGCTCACTGATGCCCTTCATACCTCCTATGAAATGCCTAACGCACTTCTGAAAACTAAAAAATTGTAAAGAAAATTGAATATCAGTTATATCAGTTATATCTCTTTTTGGTGGTGAAAAAAAATTTTCCAAGTCATTAAAACACACACACACACACATAATGATAATAATAAAAAAATAGAGTCCTAAACATAAATAGAAAGCAAGGAATAAAAAACAGTAAACTAAGTCACAACCCGTACCAAACTATCAAACTTTACTCAAACTTCAAGAAATCAGGAAATTGAACTGATGACAGGTCATTGAAGCTTTGTCTCAGCAGAATCATGAGGAAAGCACAAACACAAATCACAAACTAATTTGCAGCTGATTTTTTTCCCACTTGCACAAATCTAAACAAAGCACTCTTTTGGGCTGAAATATATCAAAACATTCTTTTTAGCCCCATGTGGAGTTGAAAAGTGGAACACCAGTCTTGTGGGACATTACATTTTGTTTAGAAGTGGTACAAAATTAGCAGAGTACTTGGAAGTGGAAGGTTTTGCTTCAGTGGTACACTGCACCTGCCCAAAATGCTCTACTGCTGCATGAGAGCTGCCATGTGGCTGCTGTGCTCTGTAGTTGCTTTTGCCCATCAGTGCTGTTGGGTTTCCCATAATGGCTCATGTTGAGTGAATCAAAGCACAGGCCACTCTGATGGGAAATGCAGTCCCTGCTGTCCAGCCTGTGTGTCAAACTGTGGGCTACTGCAGGTGCAGAACGGTAACTAACTAAACCAAAATATTTTGATTTGCAATAAAACTAACTGGAAACATAGTGCTTTGTTTTGCTTTCAGGATTGAAACTACCTGTGATAAAATTAAGAAGCTTCTAGAGCAAACTCTTAAGAAAATACTTCTTGCAAACAAACGTCTGATATAAGAAGGAGCTTTCCTTTGTATAACTGCATGTCTTGCTTACTGAAATTCTGTGTCATTTAGGGACTAGGGAAGTGAATATTGGCATGGTTCTTATATGATTTAAGGCATAAATTCGGTCAATAATGAAGTGAAATTTGCATCAGACTCTGATGTCATTGTCATCTGTGTAACATTATATAGTCCTCACAGAGGAGACTTTCATCTGCTTTAAGTAATATTGATATTGCTGCAGAGTTGCTTTTGAAGTTCCCTGATTTTCAGATCTCTAAACATTTCCAAGCAAATGTCCAAACCCTTTTGTAATTAATTTATTATGGATGCTAAACTCTTGTCATGGTCACCTTAGAAGTTCCCTACGGATCATGTGTAAAAACTTTTGCATTGAGCTGTTTCACTTCCATTCATGGAAAAGAAAAAATTGGTGGACTTTTTGGTAGAAGCTGTAGTGAAATATAAGAAACTAATTACCTGTTTTGTGCTTTTATATGTGTTCCCTTTAATAGAATTGCAACTTAGATTATTTGGCCAAAGAAAGCAAGCATGTAATAAAAAATTTCAGGTAACTGTAGAAGCTTAGCAAAAAACATGGAACAGTGCTATGAATGAACCAAAACAGATCACTAAAAATATCCACTGCTGCCAAAAAAAATTGCATCAGCTGTATTAAATGTTCATAATTGTGAAATTTTGTTGAGGTTCATATTTACTTCCAGGTATTAGACTTTAGTCTGCTGCACTAAGTGAAAGAAGAGTGAGAGAGTGGTACCCATTACAGCTGTTGCATTTCAGATTCCAAGGACAGATAAAGCCTTTGTATGTAGAGGAAAATTTCTTATGGTAGCAAAGTCCTCATGCTCTAAGCAATTTAACTTTTTATTCATTGCAAGAAAAATAAATATGTTTATATGATAAAAATTTTACATTCTATTTCATAAATTTGTTTATATATCTGATACCTGATAATGTCTCAGATTGCTGCCTTACTTTCTTACTCTTTCACTCAGTGGTTCATGACTGCTGTTTCAACTCTACAATTTTGCAGTGATTTCCATTGTTTTTACAGTGTTTCACCCTTTTCCACTCTACCAAAGTTCTTTTCAAAAAATATATGAAACATCTTTTCTAGTTAAATCAAAAAGGCTTTTTTCCCCTCCTCATCTGGCACCTCTGTTTTTCTTTCTGTTTTTCAGTATCTTATCCTTAAACGCCATGCCAGAGAGGCTAGATAATTCTGAAAGTCAGTGTTAGATTATTCTAAGATTGATGTTTATGTGGAGCCTTTAATTTATTTTGGTAATTATTTGTGTCATCAAACCTTAACCATATCGATTGCTTGACAAATGGAATTTGTCATTTAGTTTTTGTGATTTTTCTCAGGAGCTGGTTCATCAGTTACAGTCTTTTTTGTTTTTTTTTTTAGGCAGATGATACAGAGTGATACAAAAGAATTTTTTTAATCTTTGCAAGCTTTTAGAAATATCTAGTTCTTGTCCTCCCGTGCATATTATTATTATTATTATTATTATTACTATTATTATACATTTATATAATTAAACAACAACAAAGTAACAGCAGCAGCAACAACAACAACAACAATAACAACAACAACAACAACAATAATAATAATAATAATAATAATAATAATAATTTGGGCAAGCCTTTGCTACTCTTAAGCTTTCTGGTAATTTGTGTGAATGAAATGTTGGTCAGCTGAATTAGTGTAACTGAGAAAATGGCAACAATAAAACCAATTAAATGGACCAGAAAGCTTTATTTATGGGGTTGTTTGCTATTTTGAGGTCTGTAATAGGATAATTTTTGTGCTCACAACACGCACCTTTCTGATTTTCAACTGGCTTTTTTTCCTGGATTTCCCCCGACTTCCCCCTGGCTTTTCTGGTTTGGGAATGAAAAAAAAGGAAGGCAAAGAAAACAAAGGAGGAGGAATAAATTTCCCTCAATGAAATCTATTACACATTTCAGGATAATGTGGAGGGACATGAGGAATGATGTTTTCCAGTTTCACAAAGATGAAGCATCCTTATTATATGTTAACCACATCCAGTTCTCATTTCTGATGAAGGACAAAGGAATTTAGGAGCCTAATCTTTCAAATTACAAGGATCTGCAGGAAAACTAGGGAAATTCAGACATCTGTGTTCTTTCTGCAGAGTGATGGTTTCAAAGAGTAAAATGAACAGTAGTCTTTGTCTGGAAGTCGTGAATTCTAGCACTTCTCGAACTTGGCAGCTAGAGATCCTCTTAGTAGTCTTAATTCTCTGATGTCTGTTCTTTTTTATGAGATTTTTTTCACCTGAAAAGTATTCCTGCAGGAAAGCAGTATGAGTGGCATGTTATTGAAAAAAAAATTAGAATCTTGCCCATCTGAAGTCATGTGGTTCTGAACTTTCTGTCTAGATTTCATTAGCACTGTAAAGATCCAGAAAACTATGAGCAGAAAATTAATAAATTTAATTTTCAAGAAATTATCATAGAAATGGAAAATCAGAGAGAATAAATGCATGAAGAATAACATAAATGAAATAATCACATCAAGTGTGGTTTAAGAGCTCACACAGATGACCTTCATGTTATTATAGATTATGAAAAAGAAAAATTAGTAGATCAATAAGCATTCAAAATTGCTGTTATTGTCATTGCAGATATGGCCACAACAGATTCCAGCAGCATTCGTAGAAAGCACATGCACAAAACAGCAAACCAAAAAAGTAAAATAATAAAAAGCCCAGTTCTCTTCCAGAAGGTCAGAACATGACTCTAGTTGAAGTGCTGTGAGAATTCTCTTGAGTCTCTAGAAAGTGTCTTCTGAAGGAATCTCCTGTCTTTCAGGTACACAGGAAACATGAGAAGATAAACTTCTAACAAGGGTGCTATGAGTGTCTCCCTAATCTCATTCTTATGCCTAATATATATGTCAAAGGAAACACATTTCTGGGATACTGGTTTCTATTCATATTTAAATTCTTAAATCTGCCCAATTAGTACAGATCTATTTGTATTTTCTGACTAAATACTGTAAGAGGTAGTAAGCTTATAGTCAGAAGCCTCCATCCACCCAACATGTTCTTCATGCACACAAGGACGTCTCAACAGCTTGAAATTGCAAATATACTCAAGCCTCTTTCTGATTCCAAATTCAACATTAGCAAAGTTTTACAGCAAGCTTCTTTATTTTTTGTCAATTTTCAATTTGTGATATTTGTGCTTTCCTAGGTTAGAATATTGTTTTTTCCACAAAAGCATAAATTTTTATTTGTGAGATGGCTATAATTTCCATGGAAACAATCACAGAAATAGAAAGGAAAGCAAAATCCAGCTACAGAAGTCTGCCAGTGGTGTGGATGAAAGCTTGAAGAAAAATCATAGGCTAAGTAAAAAGAGTTTTTTTGAAATTCTCTCTATGTTTGCTCAAGGATAAAAATGCTTTTAAGAGGGGTGTTCCAGAGTTGTCTGAATTGACTTTGCACAGATTTGGACTGGCTCCTGACAGAACTCTGGTAACACTACTTCATCCATATCTCTGGCAGATTCTGAATACCTTATTCAGGCAACAACTTTACTGAATTCTCTGGGAGTTTTCCAATTATATGAATTCCTATATCATAGGTTAGTACAGTTACAAAATTTTAACCTATAAGTGTACAGCTTGTACAAATATACCAAATGCTTGCTCGAGATTTCCAGAATGTTTCATCAAGCATATCTTATACTCATGACTGGTGTTCATGATCTTGCTGGTGATGTTTTAAAAAAGTTTTGCAGTAAATGTTTGAGGTATACTAATGAAGTGTTTCATCTGTACAATGGGACCTTATACAAATTAGATTCAAAAGAAACAAATTTTTTATGGTATTTTAAAGATTATTAGATCTCCACTGAGTACTGTGGCAGTTTATTCTCTTCCATATTGATTTTTAATTATGCTGACTCTGTACATTGTTTAAGAGAGGGAAGAGGAAGTTAAATCCTAATCTTATTAGTACTGGTATAAAATGCATCAAGTTCAATGGCATTTCAGCTTGTTCTGGTTCTGATGTGACTGCGAACAGATGTGAGCCCCCTTGGATTAGTTTTTTGTTCCTATGACATAGTCATTTTGTTCTGGATTAGATTTTTCATTCATATGACATGGATTTGGCACATGTTGAATTGATCAAAGAGTAGACAAGGCCAAGCCTATCTGATTATATAATTGCTTCATCTGTTGTACTGAAGTTGCACAGGGCCAAAACCTGAGATCTCCAGTCATTTCGAATCAGTCCTTTTTAAAACAGGCCTCAGCTGTCTTCTAGGTTTGTTAATGCCATGGCACTGAAAACTGCCAATTTGCCTAATAAATAAGAGTGGTTTAAATAGAGAGGTGTAAATCTGTTAGTTCCTTATAGCTGGTAGATTTGTACCCAGGTAATTAAAACCAGAGGCTGACCACGGTCAGAAGAGGGAGGTTTCAGCTATTTGGCTCAATGTTCAGCTTTTCCAAGACTTTCTGTGTAACCTTAGTCAAGGTATGTTGTTACTTTGTGCCAATTTTCCACATAAATGTCCTCTTTAGTTTCCCGCTTTGCTCTAGCCTTTTGGAAATCAAAACCCAAAAATCTGGGATGTTTTTTACTGCCATTAGGAAGTGCTCAATAGAACAGGAACACAGTCTTACAGGATGATATGGGATTTGACCTCAGTTCAACTGCAATAGCCTAATAGTTGTGTATGGCAGGGGGTTTCAGTGTATGTATAGCTGTACAGACACTTTAGGGGAAAAAGTCACACTGTGACTTCTACACCTCCATTCCAGTAATGGAATGTAATCAGGTTGCCTTGTACAGGAGGCTTATGTGACCTTTAGATGGTACAAAACTATCTGTTAAAGTCCAAAGTCTCCTTGTATTAAAGCGAAATGTTTGCCTCAGTTGCCTAGTTTTCTAATACTTTCTGAAATTACTCTTGTGGACTAGCTCCTTTCTTGTTGGTGCATAAAATAACTACAGTCACAAGAGACGCTATTGTGCATATAACTTGAGAAAATGTCTTTCATTCTTCATTTGTTCTGAAAAAAGCAACAGCACTAGAGAGCCCTCATCCCTGTCTGTAATAATCACATCGTTTCACTCACTCGTAGCTGGTGACTTTTCTAAATATTTTTGATCAATAGAAAGAAATGTAAAAAATCAGTAGATTGCAGCTTGTAGCTGGAATTGATAGATAGTTTAGGTGGCAGGCTTTGAACTCCCTTGGCAATCAGTAGTTGAAAGAAATTACCTTACTTCCATAGCTAGGATCTTCTGCCAAATTTACCCTGTTCACGTCTAAATCTCTTACATATTTTAAAGGATTAAAGTTAAAGATGAGATTAAAAACTTTCCTCTTGGCTTCAAAAAGAGAACAGAATTCTCTATACAAGCATAACTGACAACCTCCCATGAGAAAAACAAGTAAAACACTAAAGATGTTTCTCCATCTCCTTAACCATTTCTTTCCCTTTTTTTTTTTTTTTTTTTTTTTTTTTTTAAACTAGGTGTCTCACTGAGATGCCTCTTTACAATTTGGTGTTGTTAGACCTTATGCAAAGGTTATACTTTTTGATTTGACATACAGTATTTTTCTTCCTTTGAACTCTTCTTTGAATCTTTAATTCTTAACAGTGTAGTTAATTCTGCATGTTGTGGCAGAATTAATTGTGTTGCTATAACATCACTTTCCCCTAATAAATTTTCCACTGTGGGGATTTCAGCACTTCAAAGATGATACAACATACCTTTTGCTAACCAGATGATAAGGTTTCATCTATGCAATGGAGCCAATGATTATTTTTGAACCAACATATAATTATGAAGACACAGTGAGAGAACTTTCAACATGCTCACAAGTGGCAGAACTAAATGCAAGCAGAAATGTCATGTTGGGGTGGAGGTTCAAAGTCAGCATCCAGTCTTCGACTCTGCAGCTGCTATAATTACACAACTCTGTAAATTGGAATCATTTATCCTCTGCCAACTGCAGTAATTAATTTTCTCTTCAGTCGGTGGAAGGGGGATTGATCTTTCTTTGTGAAAGTCTTTCTCACGCAAATACCACTTTTCTCTTCTATGTTTCCAGTTCTGGAAATTTGTCTTTCTATGCAACAGCTATTAAAGAGTGGGGCTGCAGCTTCCTTGCCTGTATGTTCTTGTCTGTGTAGCAGTGGTGAAAAGGAAGATCCAAAGCACAGGGTTTACTCATAATGCTTAATCACTACCTGATTGTGGAATTAGGGTGGCTTGGCTAGTAGCAAATGTGCAAACCTTTAGCTGGTTCTAATAATCGCTAGAAGACAGATATTTCTTCTGTCTAAAGGCCTCTTGAAAATCTATGAAAATTATGTGTGATTTACATCACATTCATAATGTGTGTCTCCATTCTCACACTGCCTTATTATCTAAATAAATGGCAATTCAAGAAGAAATCTTGCATAAAAAAAAGCCATAATCTGAAATTCAAGGATTTATCCTTAGAGATCAATTTTCATCTGGGCTTTAGCTTCTTTATAATTTTTGAGTGCTGCAAAAGAGCTATTGCCATAAAATTAATGCCTAATAGATACCTTGCAGGAGAGAAGTCTATACTGTGATAGGTTTTGTGTTATATTACTGTCCTAACTAATCTGGAGTTAAGCACAGAGGCTGTATGCTTGTCCACAAAGAATATGGATGACTTCTGTCTCGTGACTGTGCACAGAACCCTTCTCCTAAACAAGAACTTTCTCAAGTTTTGTTTGGTCTGAAATACTGTATTCATTTGGCCTTTTCACATACTATATCTCACACTTTCAGGGCCAGAGCTTCCACTGCAGTAAAGCTGTTGGCATTTTTCTGGTGGTTTGCTGGGTTCTGGTGAATTCTGAGGTGTCAGCTGCTCTTAACTACTCTGAAGCTACTTCATAATCCCTGGTGATTTATGCTACTGGAGTCTCCAGCTGCCACAGATTGCTCACCTGTGGAGGCAGGTGAAAACCCAAGGGAAGGTTTTCATCCCTCCTTGTAGCTAACATTGTATTTCACTTAGGCTAGTGACCCCCCCAGACCTCTAGGATCTGACTTGCAGTTTAGTGTGATTGAGTGAAGATACAGTGCAGGAAGGATTAGAGCCAAGGCAGAATTCTTCACTGTGTTATCAGTATGAGGATGGGTCTTTTAAAAGGTTTGTCTTTCTTCCTTTGCTGGTGCCTGGTTGAACCCTTTCTATAATCCTCTGCAAATGATCTGGTGCTCCTGAAAGATTTTTGTTTTGTGGCAAGTACGTGAAAATAAAACTATAGGAATTAAAATGCTCGTAATGTAAGAAGTAAAAGAAACATTCATTTTGCTTTTTTTTCTTTCAGCCTCTATAGATTAGATATTTATATGTTAGTAAAACTACTGTATATACAGTAAAAAAGATGGCCATTTGAGTAGAAATAAAATTATGTTTACCTTTTGATCATAAAGGAGAAATGGGGGATTTCTCTCGAAAAAGAAACTCACTATATTGCAGTTTGAGATACCCGATAATCCTTCTTTGTATCAGAGTTTACTACACAGTTAAAACACATCAAACATGATCAAACTACATTTATCAGCAGAAAACAGCTCAAGTAAAATTATTAAAAATCCTTTGAATTTCAAAGGTAAGAATACAGCGTGCTCCTTTGGTGTTTAACTTCATATGGTGATGCAGAATAATCTGCTTCCAGGCCTTGATCTTTGCGTATTTATACTTGCTTTATTGGTTATGGGGGTTTTGTTTGTGTTTAATAATAATGCAGCTCAGAGTGGCTGTTGAATGCATTTCTGGAAGTTTTGTAAAAATCAGTATCAGTTTGGACAGGCAAAGCCCTGCATATTTTGACAGTAGACATGCATTTGAAATCAATACATGACTTGGATTTGGGAACCCTGGAGCAAAACCCTCAGGTGGAGTAAATCACCATAACTCCTTCGACTTCCATGAGATAAAGCTGATTTTCACCAGCTGGGAATCTAGACTTTGTTTTGGTTTCCCATTTGACTAAACTGAGACAAAAGCAAAGGAAATGTTTTATAGATACTTAGTTTTCCTGAAAAAGAAATTAAAAGGGAAAAAAAATATCTGAGCGGGGATTGCAGTAAATGAGCATCTCTGAGTGGAACAAAGGAATTGAAGAGAGGGGCTAATTGTTTAATTAGTAAATGTCTGCTTGGTTAATGACATATTAATGAGTTTTTAAGACAGTCATATCATTTACCATAAAAGACCCATGTGCGTATCCCTGGATATACTGTATAATTAAGTAATGTGACCCATAGGAGTTCATCATTTAAAAACCTGTCAGCTGTCTCATGTTTGGTAGCAGATGAGTAAGCTCAGGAGGGGCTCACCAGGAGGGACTCAGTTAGGTGTCCAAAATATCTCCCTGTAAAACAATCTGTTAATCTGTCAGCAGCGTGGTACCTGTGCATAAAGACAACATAGATTAAGATTTGCCCATCAGTCTATTGAATTTTAACAGAAGAGCTGTTTCTGTAAGGTGGTGTGTCCTACCAAATAGGCTTCTTCCTCTCAGCTTAATCTCATCATCTATAGGAACTGAGCAAGTTAGGTGCCTCTTCAAGGCTCTGGGCCTCGGTTGAGGGGTGAATTTTACCCAGGACTGATGCAGTTCATTTTATTCTCTAACTATTTTATCTGTCCTTGTAAGAACTTACCTTTGGTTGTAGGTCTGATAAAAACATGTACTGTACTCCTAAAGAATTCCTCAGGCTATGACAACAATGCATACCCATCTAAAAATTTCCATCCTCCTTCTCCTGCACCCCACTATAGGGCCACAGAAGGCATAGGGGTGATTTAATCACAAAATATATTCTCCACTCTTTTCATATCTGAATACTGCTTTGGGGAGTGTTGCAGCAAAGTCCTTGCTGCACACCTTCCTTTAGCTTTTAAGATGAAGGTGTACATTAGGAAAGGTGTGGCTGTTGGAAACTACTTGCCTTCACCTTCAAGGAGGGGTGTAAATGTCAGTATCACTCATCCTTTCTGCCTCAACATCTACATATATGTAATTTCATACACAAATACATTTCATACCTGGGATCCAGATTTGAAGGTTATCAAACCTTCAGGTACAGGGCATGTGGGCTTAAGGTGTATGCTTTCTCTCAAAACTGTCTTAAGGCATTGAAAGTGCATGGGCACAGCACTGCAGAGTGATATGCAGAGAATGCTAATTGCACACCTAATTGATTGGAATGTGAAGATCCGATGCCAATCAATTATGCAGCACGTGAGGTGAATCTGACACATCTGATGTTATAGGCACAGGTGATGAAAGGCCTTTTAAATCTTGGGCTTGGCTTGGCTTGTGGGTATAAGATATACTGGAAGAACACTCCCATTATTTTTGCTTCCTTTCCTCAAAAGATTTTGGGGGAATTACAAGAGTCCACTGTCTCCAGACTTCCGGGCTTTAATGCAGAGAATATAAATACAGCCTGAAAAGAGATGGATAGACCTAACTCTGCTGTGCTCTTCTGTTAATAGTTTGGACTCTGGCCTTAAGGACTATGGGTACAACAGGCAAGGTGTTTGGTTTCCATAATACATGCTTAGCAAGTAAAAAAAAACACCTGTGTTCAGAAAAATATTAAGGAACATTGAAGCAGTTATTAATTTCTTTGTGTTAAATTTGCATTACTTTTTCCAGTTTATTTTTTTTATTGGACACCTATGACAAAATATTGTAGTAGTAGTTGCCTAAGAAAATATTATAGTTTTAGAAGAAGTTTGTGTTCAAAGCAACTAAAAGGTTTTTTTTCCTATTTTCCATAAAAATTAATACACACATATGTGACAGAAAAATAATTCCAGAAACTGTAGAACGAAAATCAAGAAAGTGACTTGTTGCAAGTCGTGGTATCTGGGAACTGGGTATGTTTTCAGGTTCTCCTTTCTAGGGCATCCCTTCCAGTCTCTTCAGGTTTGGTAATGAAATCGAAGTAGACAAAGGAGCTAAGCTTCTTTATCATACATGTAAACAAAGCCAAAAATGGTGCTACCTTAGCAGTAGGGATGACAAGACAGCAGAAGAAGCTAAATGGACCATTGTATCTATGCACAAGCAGAAGCAGGAGAGCACTTAGTAAAATACCTGTCCCTAATACATGGTGTAGAGGTCACAGAAAGAAGAAAAATCATATAGACCTTATAAATTTTTAATTTTTTTTTCCCAATTTGTATTTTTGGCAATGGTAAGTGAAGTACCATTGATCCTGATAGATGAAGTTTGAGAGCAAATATTACACACCGACTAAGGGCTTAATTCTGATCTCCCCTCTGCGGGTGTGTATCATTAATGATTCATTGCATATTTTGAATAATAAGCTGTCTGCATAGCAGAGGGCAGAATGTAGTCCTAGGAGACTCTTGCATGTGTGATGCATTAAGAATGATATTGAGAATGTGTAGCTTATTAAAGTAGTTGTCTTGGGTTAAGTCACTTTTGGGGTCTATGCATGTCTACTTATCTGAAAATTAGAGAAAATTAAAAAGCCATCTCAGAAAACATTCTGCAGAATGAGACTGTAGAAATACAATTTTAAAGGAAAGCTATTTTTTTTTAAAGGACATGAAGCATGACCTTCACCTCCTGAGTTAATAACATTCGAGCAAAACTGACAAAATGTATTTGCCTGTTCTAGTTCATTTAGATTCTTTTATCTGTTTAAAGTGTAATCTCCATCTTGTAAAATGAATGTGAAAATTAAGTGACTTTAGCAACACTCTGCTTTCCTGAAATGATAACTATAATGAAAAATTAATAATATTTTATTTGTCTATATACATTCCTGTGTAAGAGAACAAGCAGAACCTGGGAAAGTTGTTATGTATATGATCTGTACAGAAACCTGTCCAGACTCAGTTTTCCATGTCTGTGTGTGTAATGCAAAGACATCAGTTTGTCAAAATGTTTGTTCTCTTATTTTCAAGTAAGTATGGTTACAGAAAAATAAAACTAAAACAAAATCCCCAAACTCTTTTTTTCCCCTTTTTCTTTTCCTCTCTCTCTTTTTTTTCCTTTTCTTTCTTCTTCTTTTTTTCTTTTTTCTTTTTTTCTTTTTCTTTTCCCCTCAGTCTTCAAACCAAGTTAAGTATAGCTGGCTTCTTAGCTTTAGGTTGAGCTACAAGAGTCTGCCCTAGCTGAGGATCTGCCTCATGGTAAGTATGGTGTGGCCTGATAAAAGAGCATGTCAATGCAGTGTTATTCCACATTCTGTTGTACCTTTAATGTATTTCATCACATATGATTATGCGTATTATATAATGACTATGGTACATATTATAATTATGCAATACAAATTTTCAGGGGTGCAATCCTGGCATGACTGAGGCCAATTCACTCTCTCAGGTCAGGAAACTAAAACATTACAACTCTAAAACCAGTATTAATTTCCTGTACTTACAAGAAAATGCTCTTTCAAAGAAGTATCTTCCATTTTTCAAGATTTTCCATGAGAAAACCTTGTCAGCCTAGTTTAGGAATGCAGCAGGACTGTTGTGTCCAGATTGGAAGGTAAAGGTTTTTCTGCTTGGTCTTCTGTTGGCTGAGAATGAAGGAAAATAGAAGGGCAAAACAAATAGAATTGTAAAGTGCAGTGGCTACTTTGAAATGTTACCCTTTTTCCCATGCTTTCCATTTTCCAATGTCTCTTCAAGCACAGGCAGAAATATGGTTTTTTTTAAACAAAACTTAGGCATGTGGGAAACTGGGTTTGATCCAACAATGCACACGTACCTTGAAGACTGTGGCTAGCCAGGGATAGTGGTATTGTAGTCACACTGTGTAATTCTAGTAGTTGCTTGAAGAATACATGTGAGGAAATGTTTTGCTTGAAGAAAGTCATGGACTCAGGCTTTGGCATTCTTCCTGACAGGATGAAACCATGAAAGAAGTAGTTTGTCTGTAGTAGAGCAGGGATATTTGGTCTATTGATGCTACCACATTCTCTTTCAGTTTCTGTACTGGGAATATTTGAGGGTAAATAGCAGCTACACACTGGTATGTGCGGATTTATTGTATTTATTTTATTTACTCCTAGTGTATCTTATTGTCTGTTATGTGTACAATATACATAGATAATAGAGTAGAAAGAAATGCAATTGTGTGTAGACTGGAGTAGATAGTGCTGTCTGTGCTGGGAGGAAGGAAGGAGGGTTATTTGATCTGTGTTTTAAGAGAGAGTGATACTGTGAAGTTTTTTTAACTTTGTAAGCTTTCCTTTTGAGGGAGATATGTGTGCAATCTGCATGCTTGGCTAGCTCTTTGATGATAAATTTGGACTCAGTTTTTAGTCAACTACAAGAAGGTGCCAAAAGCATTGGCATCTGTTTTAGAAAATTGGCAGACTTTCCTTGGCTGCAAGTTTCTTTATCCTGCCTCATTACTTTGCTCCTATCAGCTTTTTACCTGCATGAAGAAAGACCAAAAGAAAAAGGCAAGAAAACCCTTTTAAACTTAAGTAGCTAATACAACAACAGAGCCTAAACCACTCAGGGTGAAGATTCTATAATTTCCACTCTTTACACATACTAGGTGCAATCAAACAACTTGAAGCAATAACACAGGGGGAAATATGTTTTACATAACTTGACTTCCAAATAGTGATTATCCTTTCAAGGCTATTTGTTTTTCCAAGAATCCTGCTGGTTATAGGCTCTACGTTAAACCTGTTTCAGATGATAACCTAGCTAAACCCTGGCATCCATTATACTAACTGAATTGTGGTTTCAATGAATGAGCAGGAATTATGGGTTTCTTCTGCATGCAGGAATGTTGTCTCAGACAGACTTGTGCAGTGATATGAGGTGCTGATTCCAAGAGATTACAAAAGATGAGGTGAAACCTCAGTAGCTGAAGACCAGTAGCAGAAACCTTGTTGACCTCAGTTCCGACAAGCCATTGCCTCTAGTATTTACAAGTGATTTTTCTAGTTGGCAGCATGTGACTTTAGATCCTAAGAAGGAAACTGGTTTTGTTTTATGGTGAATAGGTTCATGGCTTAGTTGGTCTTATGTTTTGCTTTATTTTTTAAATATTTTTTTTGTTGCTTTTTTTCCCCTAAGATTTCCTATGTTTATTTTGAAAATATGAGATAGAGTCATGTTCTGATCAGAATTAGGTGACAAAATAAATGGGAGATACTGTTCTTAATGTATAATTTGTCATTTAAGGAGATCTAAAATCATCTAAGCAGATCTGAAGGTATGAGGTCCTAGAAAGCTGTCAAGAATCTAGCCTCTGTCTTTTGTAATAATATGTAGTCTCAAGGGAAATCACATTCACATTTCACGCTCCTTGCTTCTATCTGGAGCTGGCAAAGACTGGATGTTTCTAGGAGACAACATATCTCAGTTTTACTTGTAAACTGTTAGTTTTTCTTGTAGGGCTGTCAGAGCAGAGCAACTTAGGCATATAGTGCAAATACCAACCCTTACTGATGGTCCTTGTCTGGGTCTCACTTGGTTCACAGCCAAAATCTCTCTTTACCTGGGTTTCTGAAGCCTGTCTTGCATTGAATTTATGATGCTTGAAGAAAGTTATTTTGGAAAGAAACTCATAGTGCATTTTAGTTCCTGGAAGCTGCAAATTTCTCCAGCAGCAATTTCTTAGGTATGAGGGTTTTTTCCTAGTCATTCTTCATTCCTTCTTCTTACTATTTCTATAATGGAAATGGATTCTACCCTATCTCCAGAACAAGTTGCATCTGTAAAATAGATGAATCCACAGACAGATAATGTTAAATTTGTGGTAGATGGTAAAGGACATGTGAATTAACACAATACAAGTAACAGATATTAGAATTTTTAAGAGATATGTTATTTGAAAATTGTTTCTGCAATTATTTGAAAATTTACAAGGGCAAAAACTATATGCAAAGAAAATAACTGATATTTCATAAGCACATTTTTAGTATTAGCAAGAGCTTCATTTATTATTGAAAGTGAAAACTACAGAGACATCTTAGTACTGATATGCTGTGTCAATACTAAGATGTCCCTGTAGCTTTCACTTTCAATATTGCCAATTTAGGTCCTTTTGTTAAATTAATTGTGTCTTGTAACAGGAAAGCTGAAAATAATAATTAAAGAATCACGTTAGATATTTTCTTCCTCATGCTTTAAAACACTAAAAGTATTTCTTGCAGTCCTTTAAGAATCACTACTACATTCATTCCACACTGCAAATGCTCTAAAACATCCATCTTGTGGTAGTGCCCAAGATATAAGTCATTGGAGCAGCTCGGCAGTAAGGAAGAAAACATAAGGAGTCAAAGAATCATAATTCACACCTTCTGCAGTACAAATGACCTGCCAGGTGATTTAAGAACTGGCTCTATAGTTTAACTTGGTCAAGTTACTGAGGTAAAACCCAGACTTCTGCACATTTGCTGACATTTGCAGTTGCTGAGTTTGTAAGTGGTATTAGATATGTCTAATATTATGTGATAAGTTCTCTATACACTTTTATTGATCAAAATATCATTGGCCTCTCCAAGAGTATGGCTTGATCAAGGATTAAATAAATTGATCTCCTATGTCTCTTTGCCTGTTACTAAAGCTGGTAGAGTATTAGTGTTGTTCACAGGTGTATCCATGAATTTGTTAAGCTTAATATTTAAACAGTTTGAAATACACGTGTGGGAAATACTAATGCCTAAACCTAATTGCTATTCACTTAGGTGATTCATCCAGCTCTACAAGAAATAGAGCTGAGGGTGTAGAATAAGAAAAAAAAGATGTTTATAGACATATATACACACATATATATAGTGGTTAAAGCTTAATTCTACTTATTGAATTATATTTCTTGATTGAAATTTCTTTATGTTTAGATGCTTTATTACTAATAGTCTGATAGTAAGCAATTATTGGCATTGCATTCATAAAAATGATAAAATCATGAAGAGGCTGTGTCCTATTGTTCATGTATTCATCCCGTTGTGAGTGGAGCATAGGAATCCTTGACTTGCATATTTTTATAAATATCTGAAAGAGTGGGGATGAAAATTTTTTTTATGCCTGAGTTCAGGGGGCATTGCCAGTATGGCAGTCTATTAATTTTGTTTGTTACTTGGTTTTCTGCAAATATAATGTATTTCCATAACCCTTTTAAACATTATGGAAAGTTCCTCAGTGGCTTGACTGATCACAGAATTGTTCAGAAATTTTATATAGTCTTTTTAAAGCCGCAGATACATGCACAACTCTGGATTGTAGAACTCATAATAGGTGGTGGGGTTTTTTTTTGGTGGCTGTTTTATTTTTTAGGGAGGAGAGGGAGGGAAGCAAGGGAGGATTTGTTTGTTTCTGGGAGTGTTTCTGGGTTTTGTTTGCTTGTTTAGGGAACCACACCTGAGTAGATTGAGTACTACCTTTCCAGACAGCACACAAGTACCGAGTGCTTAGAAGAGTGGCACATCCTCATTTTTGTTAATTCTAGCTGCAATGCAGGCTTGAGGAAAGAAGTGGAAACTTTACTCTCTTTTCCCAGATTCAATAAAGTGACATTTGATGCTTAGTGTACAATTCCCTCCTGCTTCTTTTTTGCCTGGTCTCATTCATCTGTGGGTCTCTTAAGACAGAATTACTGGGAAGAGTGTTTTGTATCAGGAAGGTCAAAGTGTTGAACTTTAAGGGGTATCAATTGCAATTGGATGGCAGCCCAGTAGGAGGATCTCTTAACGGGGTGGAATAAAAAACTTATTTTTTAATCTGACAAAAGGTAATACTTCAAAATGTTTGCTCCAAGGAAACAATATTTGATTTAGCATATTTTGTGTCCTGCTTTTCAGAACATGCAAGCCTTAGATCTTCGGATAATTAAACTATTTTTAGTAGATGAGAATTCCTCTGAATTTGATTAAGGTTTCTTTTGCATTTAACCTCACCTTAAGAGGGGTGTAGCTGGGGATTTTTCTTCTGTCAGTTTTCTGGTGTGTTTACTGGAACTGTATCACTTCCTTCTTTGTTCATCTTAATTTCTAGCTATTCATATTAATTTCTACCTATCAATAAGTATGACATAATCTCTGAAAGCCAGAAACATGGAAATGGTCCCTGTTCACTTGATTAGCCAGGCTGGGTAGCTGATGGAGCAGGAGCTCCTCAGTCACAGCTGAACTGAGCAATAGAAAATTGTTAATCTCTTGTAAGAAACAAACCAAACAAGTTTTCTTATGAAAATTTTCTCCTTTGCTTTCTTCTCTCATAGAGACATTTCTAACTACTAGTTTCGTCTTTAAAAGTTCTGTGATCACATGGACACTAGTATCATCTTTCAGAATTTTGTCTGTTGTTGCCCCTAAAAATGCACAAAGTGGCAAAATAAAAAGAATGTGAAGCTAGTAAGTTTTAAAGGAATATAGCCAATATAAAATGCAACGCTTTTAGACAAGGACTGATTTTTATTTTGTCTATCACTAAGTTGGCTTATTGGAGCTGGCCCACCACCACCCTAAGGAAAGATGAACGGCTCAGTAGTAGATGTGTCTTCTGCTGCTCAGCTCTTGACTTTACTGCACAATCACCCTTTTGTGCCTAAAGCACTGAGGGGAGATATCATTGCTATCTTTATATGTCAGGAAATAAAAGCCAGGAAGGAAGAATGAGCAACACTGGCACAAGAATAAATGGTTATAAAACAGTAATAAATTCATTAGAATGGAAATTAGAAAGATGCTTCTGTTCTATTTGAGAATTTAGGTTCTGGAACATTTCTCTGAAAGGAAGAGTGGGAGTGAAAAAAAACCAAAAACCAACACAAACACCACATCAACAAACCCCAAACCTTCTATGGAATTTTTAAAAAATTCCTATGGAAGTTAGAATGAAAAAAAAAATGATGGTAGTAATATAATGCCCATGCTTGGACTTCAGTTGTTTGACTGAGCAGCTGGGATGGCCTTAGTGGCCTGGAAAATGTCATCCAATCCGGTGCTCCTACAGCTCATTCCAGTGAAATCACTGACAACATTGACATTCACTGGATCTCCACCACTTGCTGTCAGTGAGAGGTGAGCACTGTACAGCATCCAGAAGCTGGCTTGTTGAAAATCTTTAGGTAGACTGAATGATAAAAACAAATGAAAGAAATTTTCTTATTTCAAGGCTTACAAATCAAGCGGTGCTTTTTTCACTTTTCTCTCCAGGACTTGGAACAGTCCAGGGTGAGCAGAGGTGGGGAACACAAGCTCTGAAGCTGTGACCAGCATATATGTGTGACTGTGTGATACTCAGATATCAGTCATGAAATGGTGATTATCTTCTTAACATCTATTCATTTAAAGGAATACAAAATGCTGTAATTTGAGTGACAGCTCTCATCCATAAAGCATTATTTTCTCTCTTAAGCTTTGATTAGATGCATCATGTGCCATTAGATTCCGCTATATTACGTTTAATTTCTCTTCCACGAAGTAATAATGCCATATATTAAACCTTAAAAACATTAACGAGAAGATGCTTTAACCTGCATTCAGAGTGCATTTAGCTATTCATAAAGCTTTTCTCTTCCCTAAAGATAAATACTCAGACACTTAAATAGGCACAATACTTATGCTAAAATAAATAGATTCCTATAATGGACTACTTTTTTAATTTTTTTTTTTTTTTTTAATGAATGCCAGGCTTGATACAATTATACTGTAAAGAAACTCTGAAGTCTGTTGCTATAGGAAAACCTGTCATCTGACAATTCCCAGGAACCCCTCTGCTGCTCTAAAGTCTTTTTCTCTTTGGACAACTGCCAAAATCCACTTTAATCCAAAATACTTTAAAGACTTATTGGTTTGATCCAAAGTCCATTGAAGTCAGTAGAGATTTTCAGTGCCTTCAATGGGTTGAAACAAGCTGAAGGCTGACATCTCATTTACTTTGGGGATACTGTTATCTTATTTATGTAGGTTAAGAGTAATTATAGGTAACATAGTGGGACTAACCCTGCAATCCTTAGATAATTCCTATTTAAGCTCAACTACTGTTTAAATCATGGATACAGATGAAAATATTCTACTTTGTTCTTTAATTAGCAACAACAACCAAAGGCACATATCTTTGATTTCTCATTAACTATCAGTATATTAGGCCAGGTAAGAAGCAGATATAGAAAAAAAGTGTTTTGGTTTTAAATGCTTGTCCCCAAGAAGCAGTGTTCAGAGGATTATGGCAGTCATTCTCTTGCTTAATAAGGTTTTATGCCACACCCTTAAGCACATTTCTGAAGTATCTTTAGGAACTGTTCATAGCAACAATGGCCTAATTTTCCTTTCCTCCCTGAGGGAGTTGGTGCTCTTGGTTTCCTTGTTTGTTTTCTTGCTCACCTACTTTTCTCTTTTGCCTGTCACTTGGCACACTGAAGCTGGTACCAAGTGTATTGTAGCCCCCACTGCACTTCTGCCAGCAGGGAAGGTAAGAAGAGGATGTCCAAGTGTCCTGGGCCAGCATGGATAGGAACTGCAGTCATTTATTTCCCCTTCTAAAGTAGGGCACTTTTATCAAATTCCCAAATCACTCCAACGTTTCACCCCTTTTAGTTCCTCCCTCTGAACGGAAAAGTCAAAGGATACCATATTTAAAAAAAAACTATAAAGAAACTATCATTTCAACCTTTCCTCTCCTTCAAAAAAGACTATGTTTTGACAGTTTACCATTTTGAAGAGAAGTTTTATTTTAAAAAAAAAAAAGTACTGGAAAACTTCTGGCTGATTCTGGGATTCTACTGAAATCCTAGTGCCTTCTTAAGTGTTTTTATCTGCTCTACTAATGACAATGTTCACCTTAACAGTTTTGGGTTGATAATCTGTCCAAACTATTCTCTCAATCTGCTGTAGCTTGTCAGCAAGCTTTATGTGGTTTTGTTTTATTAAAATACATGCACATTTGAACCTGTCCTACCAGCAGCTCTGTACCTTTCCAAAACCTGTCAGAGACTTGACTATTCTTGACTGATTCTGTTCTTCCATTGAGACACAATACCCTTTAATTGCACAGGGGTATCTGAATGAGAAGTGTTGATCAATTTAATGCTGATTTTCTGGTTATGGTACACAAGAAAGAATCTTCAACAGTTTTTCATAATTTAAAATATAGTATTTTATTTGGTCTCTGTTGTAGACGTAACATCAATACTACTCTTTTTGTCACTAAAATCTATATCAAAGACATAAATTGTGAAGATAAAAATGAAGGCAGATTTCCACTGGGATTCCTAATTGTATTTTCTTTTGAAACAGATGGATCAGTGTTGATTCACAATTAGGAAAAAAAAAAAAAAAGAATGCCATTTCTTAAATTTTAGTTCTTCTTATTTTCTGGCCATGGCTAAAATGAAATTTTCTAATACTTACCAGAAAATGCTATTTACAGATTAGCCAGGATATAAAGGGCAAAGAAGAAAACAATTTGTGACCAGCAAGTATTTTTCAAATAAGGCCCTTGTCGAAGAGTGTAGGCTCTTGATGGGTAGAAGTATTTAATCTTTCGTGAATTACTTTTGCATTGTGTCCACTGGTGACTTTGTGGTGGTTTGATTATTTAGGCAAATGTTATCTCTCTTATGGTTGCCACAGTTGCAGTAATGTCAGTAGGAATTACTTTAACAAAGCCAGTGTCAACAGGAGCTGGAAAAAAATATTACTTAGCCAGATAATGCATTGCTAATGCATGACAGATATGTCACCTCTGCTGCATCATGGCTGCTCATCACCTTATGCAGTGCAGCACTAGGGATGATTTGCAATTTGATGACTTTAGTCATAGTTTGATGCCATCAGTAGGACTCTCAAGAGATACTCTGACCAAAAAAGGTATCTATCTTCCTCAAAGGGAGAGAGTCCCCAAGAATTAGCCACTCTTAATACTGGTTTTGAGGACAGCTCAGATCAAATATACAGTCTTGATCGTAATTTTTGAGGGTTACCAAGTTTCCTGAGAGAATAGTTCCATAGGCCACTATATTCTGAAGAGACTTGCTGGCTAAAAGGTTGAGATAACCAAGGTTTAGAAGTTACTTTTAATGTTCATACGGATTGATCAAGCACTTAACACTAATGTGGTGGAGGAAGACATCTGTATTATTTGTTAGTTTACTATAAAATGGATTAACATTAAGCGTGAGTCCAGCAATATGTGGTGTTGTTGGCTGTATCGAAATGTTTTACCAGCTATGGAAACGCTGGGCTCTGAATACATCCAATGCCTTGTATGTAGCTTATAGGATTTTGGCCAACCTTAGACCTCTTCCTGAGCAGGTTAAACTAAACCATGAAAGGTGATACTTGTGCTCAAACTAAGTTTGTTAGACCAATCTGGTGTGAGACTTAGATATTTATTTTGTTTTAAATTAGTGCTCTGGCTTTTTTATGTAGAAGAGGTATCAGGAGCAAGCCGTGGCAAAATTTACCAGAGTAGGCCTGCTAATAGCATTCAGATCACTGAACTGGACTTGTGAATGAAGGAAACATGTGATGTTTGTTCAGCATATGTTCCTCAGTAGGATACATGTCTCCAGAGATCTCATTAGAATATTTTATTGCAGTACATGTAACAAAACTTTAGAAAATAAAAAACATTATGCTAGTTTATTTCTACAGTCTCCTGCTACAGTTTTAGGAAATTATTCCATTGTCTAACAATTGTAGGGATGACTGTTACTTTTTGGGAGTGGAATTGTAGAGAGGAAACTACTATTGTCTAGTCTAACCTTACTCAGAGAATTTTCTGTGATACTGGGGCAAACCTCTGTCTGCATGCTGCTGGCAGATACCAGGATGAGGAGCATCTATCCATAGCAGTCAACTCCATGCAATGCTTTTTCGAGAAGGAAGACTAGATACTAGTCTCCACTGGTCTGATAGTCCAACTGGGCTGATGGACACAAAAATGGAGGAAAAATCCCCAACAAAACAAAACCAAAAAACTAACACAAACCACCCTACTCTTGAAATAAACTCTTTCCTCTGGCTAGTGCCATTTTATCTTAAGGAATGACAGAAAGAATAGTAAACCTAACTGCAAAGCATCCAGAGATTACTTCTCACATCATTGAAGTATATCCTGTCTCTGGGGCAAAAGCTAGCAGTGGTTTAAGAGCATACAGTGATGCTGTACAGGAATTTCTTTTTGATACAGTTCCAGCTCCTAGATGTAATTTCCCACTATCAAGTTCAGTCATGGTGATGAAGCTAATGTTGCTGTTCTTATTTTAAATGTGCCAGAAGGCTCTTTGATAATCCAAAATATTCTGGGCATCTTGACTGCATCTTAAAATTGAAAGAATCTCTCTTCAGTGAGAGTAATTTCTGTACAGTTCAATAAGGCTAGGTGGATATAGATAAACCATATTGGCCTATGACATACGTGCCAGTACCGTAGGAGATTGCTTTGCCTCTCTTGTAGCTGGCCAGATAATTCAAATCAGCCATTGCTTAATCAATGATGTGTTCTTTACAGTAAGACCATGTTCCAGAGATGGCCAAATGCTGATTCACTTCAGATGTGAGAGAAATAAATCAGCACAAAGTAATATGGTTGAGGTTTTGGTGGGTTTAAAGGTGTTGAACTTGGGAAAGTTGTGGTGTTTAGTAGTTTAGAAAGAGGGGTTAGAGCTCTTCAGGACCAGCCTACACTTGGTGTACAGTGATATGGGTAGTAAAAGACAAAAAGCTGTAAGAGAGAATAAAAAATTCTGTCAGGACCTGTAATAAAAAATGAATTCCACAAGAATTTTGGAGTGTTCACTTAATACATTCCATGTGTTGTAACAACGACAGAACTTTTTGAGTCATGAGGTAACATTCCGAAGTAATTCCCCAAATTGGACTAACTGGCAGGGATAATTATTTTTAGTCAATATAACTGTATTTATAAAGTTTGACAAACCAATTGTAGTTTACTTCAGGCTGTTGTATCTGGTTTCTTATGGTATGTTTCACCAGTTTACTTGATAGCTCTGTTGCACAGAACTAGCCAAATCTAATTTACATACTGGAGGCTCTGTGGTCAACTGGAATTACATCTTTGCCTTCTAATTCTGTGAACCTGGATTTGCATGTGATGGGAGTTCAATAGAATAATGTGTTTTGTGGTCTCATTTACCAGCATGTCACCAGAAGAAATTTGTCCACATTAGACAAACTACTCAGATTTGATGGAGTCCAGGGCAATTTGCATCCTCTGATCCAGGGAAGTCAAGTAGTGGAAGAAAATGGCAGGAGTTTAGAATGGATTAGCTCTGATCTGGGTATCTGATGATTGCAGCTGGTACTTGTACAGCAGACACTGCAAGCTTTGTTGATGTGACAGTACTGTGAGGCGAATATTTTCATAAGAAAGGACAGTTGTTGAAAATTTTTAATGTGCACACTATGGGTTCTTTTTTCATCTTCTAGGTTTAGTGGATAGCCATCTCTGTACCTGCTGTGATTGCATTTTCTAAGATACAGAGCAATATCCTCTCCAAGGCCAATGTAGATTTTTTCTGGTTCTGCATCAGGACATAATTGCTGTACACCAGACAGTAGAAATCATTTGTTCTGTGGGGGTTTGTCATGTGGTCTCTTTGGCTGATTTTCTTCAATTTTCTCAGTGACAGTAGACATTTTGTAGCAGTGACAGTACCCACTAACTTTTGTATCAGTGACTGTAGAGCCTGTAACCATATACTCCTACTACTACCCTTCCTCTAAGAGTGTGTAAACGTGGAACAGAAGAATCATAGAAAAATTTTGATTGGAGTGAATTTTGGGAGGTCATTTAGTCTTTCCTGCTCAAGGTTGCTCAGCTTGTCCTGCTCAATTTTAATAAGGATGTTCAGGCACTTAAACAAGGATCTGGAAATCCTCAAGATGTAAAGTTCTCTGCCACTCTGGGCAACTGTTTTGGTGCTTAGACATGCTTATTGTGAGGAATTTTTTTTATACATATACAATTGGAATTTGCCTTGTTTCTATTTGTAACTGTTGCTTTTTGTCCTTTTGTTGAAGGACTTTGCTTCTGTCCACCAGCATATTTCTGGAAAGTCATCATTAGTCTCTTCTTCCTCTCCTCACTACTCTCCTCTGGAGAGCTTAGCAAGTCTTATAGGTTTGGCCTCAAACTTTTCTACTGTCTAATTTTCTTCTGGAGGGGAAAGAATAGCAGACTCAAAATTACCTTGTCTCTACCCCTCCTCCTCCCCCCTCCCCCCCCCGCCGG
>JAOTQP010001286.1:64638349-64650413 GCA_026413545.1 Cichladusa arquata | reverse complement strand
CTTCCCCCCCTCCCCCCTCATCTTGGAATGTCTTTACATAAAGGATGCAAAATTCCCTATATTTTGGCTGCTCCTTATCAAAATTACTCAAGAGATGGAGAAGTGCACTAGACAAGTGTTTTTAGGGAATCTTCCAAGGCAAATGAAACTGAGTCAAATCCATGCTACTCAACAGCTCAAGGCAGAGGAGATAGCTGCATATTTTTGAGGTAAGAATCTCACTTTGGTACCGGTGCAAACCTCAAACTAAAGTTTGTGAAAGTCTACCATTTTAAGAAAAATTTTTGAAGTAACACAGAGACTGCTTGTATTTTTTTTTCTATATATTCATGGTAAATTTTGATTTGTAATGCAATTAAAATGCTTTTGTATGCAAGTGTAATCATAAAAAACTGTAGAAAGTTATGTTTTTACATACTCATCTGTAGCTGAAAGAGAATCTTTTATCTATGTGAATGTTAATATACCCAGACACAAAATCATATTATGAGATCAGCAGCAGATTATCATGTGCAGAAATTCCATTAAATTCCCTGGAAGGAATGCTCTCTTCTGCCAAAGTGTCATGGTTTAAGTCCAAATGATAGTGTAAAGGCTGAGTGGATTTTGTTCACAGATGCACATTCTATTGGTGGTGCTCGTAGTCTGCTTGCTCCAGACAACTCTGGACACTTTTGTACTTCTTGATGATCAACAGGTTGTTTCCATGGTTGGGCCCTATAGTTCCCTGAGCACAGCAAAACAGATTGTTTGGAACAAGTGTGTGGTAGTATTTTATTCATGTCTGTCATAGCAAAAGGAAGGTTAAAATTCACAGATTTATTCCAGGAGCCATGCTAGATGCACACGACTTGTGCCAGCTGCTACATGAAGTTACCAGGTTCATTAGCTGACCCAGTCCATGTGCAGTCTCAGATCTCTGATATGACTGTCCTTTTCTATAGAGTGAGAACACTTGTCCAAGTAGTATTTCTCATATTAGAAATTCTACATAAAATAGAGTTGGGAAAGGTTTCTGCCTCGTGTTGGATAAAACCAATTCCTGTTTTGATGAAAATGAGTGGCCATTATGTGTTCACAAAATGCACATTATCTGGACCAGGTCTTATCTTATCTTAAGAATATATATACCAAGAGGGCAAAGAATGAAAATTCTAACTGAAGTTATATGAAAAAGTTAGTTAAAAAGGAAGCAAACAGAAAAACAAACAAACAAAAATGACAGAAACCACACAAACCCCCCTAATGCCTCTAAAAAACACAAACAGCAAACACCCAAAAAAGCAAACCCATTTGAAGGCCAAACTGGAAACACTAAAAATTACAGAAGAGTCCCCAAACAGAGATTGGAGCCCTGCAGTTGTGGTCTCACTATGGTAAACTAAATCATCTGTACAAGCTGGTTCCAATAAACCATTCAACGTGATAAAGGGATGCTATTATATTACAAAGCCCAGGAGGCTCTGGTACTTCCACTGTCAGGAATCAAATAGGTTAAAAGTATTTTAATGCAACTGGCATAGCTTTCTTTAGTAAAAACAGAGCTATAGACAGAAAAAAAATACCCCTTTATTAATGTATACAGTAGGCCACTAGGACAAATTAGAGGGAAGTAATCCAGTTTGTTCCAATCATTCAGTGCTGTGAAAACAGTTTAAGAATCTATGTAAAAGCAGCTGGGAAGCCAATGATTTTTATAAGAAGCTTTGTAATAAAAAATTTCTCTAGAAAAATGAATTGCATGTTGTAGTTGAAGGGACCCCATCAAGATGCAGTCATGTTTTTTTTTACTGGAGGGAAAACTAGCCCAGAATCAGTCTCTGGAAGGAAGAGTCTGCACCTTGCCACCTTGCAGTTATTGTTTTATTCTTTCCTTCTTGATTTCAGTACTAGTGGTGACAGAGGAGACAGACTGTTGCCTGTGAATGATAATTCCTGTTCTGAAACATCCGCTCGTCTTGGAGTTCTGTATTGCCGCTGTTGCCATCTGATATTCAGCAAAACAGGATAAAGACAAAACAAAGCCTATGAGTCAAATGCCAGAATCCTTACTCAAGCTCCATTCCCTGCTTTTTGAGGAAAACGTATGAGAATGGGCTGAAAGGGAAACGAAATCACTGTAAATTTCAGCTCCTCACAGTTCCTTCTTGAGTTCGCTTGTCAGAGTGGGTTTTACATCCCAGAATCCTCTGCCCTTAAAATGTGAAATGCATATCTTAGGCAATCTGAAGGCATCAAACAATCAAATATGAAAGCTATAGCATTTGATGATAGCTCTGTGGCAGCACAGTTCTACTGAATTTGTCTGATGAAGTTTGTTTATGGTGACTGTTGAGCCAGGCAAGTTCCTTGGGTGTGGAGCTCATGTGCATGGGGTGACACAAGTTCTTTGTACAAGGACCAGCAAGGTGTGATTTGTACCCCAGTCTACAGGGACAAAAATCCCAGTGTTCCAAAAATGCTTGAACTTTTCATTATTTTCTGTTGAGAGTAATTTCTGTGAACTAAATGGACTTTGAGAAGGAAGGAGTTACATAGCCAGGGTGCCTTAGCCATGTTAGGTGATCTGAGCAACAAGCTTCCCTTAGCAGTAAAGCGTTTGGAATTTCTATTGTGGAAGTTGTTGAAGCTACAGGATGCTTGGAGGGAAAGACTCTAAAGACAAAGGAGGGAAAACACTGTTAAGTCAATGCTTTCTGTGCAAGAGGGGTAGCCCTGAATTTCTGTATCCTTCCGCAGCTGTCAGTGCAACTTCTTAATGAACGTCTAGGGTCTCTGCAGGTAAAAAGACACAACTCCTCTGAAAGCCCACCCAGCTTCTCCTGGCTACCTTTGTTGACGATCAAGCCTTTAAACACCATGAGGCTTCATGGAGTATTATGATTTGGGTCAGGTCTCCAGGAGGTACAGACAGTATAACTCAACATATTTCTAGGAAGTTGCTCCAGCAGACACAGGCTGCGCACTTAGTTCTTGGATTTTACTCTAATTCACAGAATCAGTGCCAAAAATAGAGCCCTAAAGGTGCATCATTGTGTCAGTTATATATTCTTAGATATCATAGGCCTCCACCACCAATCTGCCAATGCAATCATGGCAATTAGTATCTTATGTTTTCTCATGTTAATGATGAATTGGGACCTATCACCTCTCCTTCATCACACCTCCTTCCCACAAACCTTTGATTCTGCAGTATTTGAGAAAGAAAAGCAAATTCAGATATTAAGCAAAACTTCTTGTCACAAAAAATACGGAATGAAAAAATGACATGAAATGCTCTGTATCATTTACGATGTAATCTCCTGGCAATAGAAAGCTGGCAATGTGCTACAGTCATGCTTTCAATTACATTACTAAGTAATCACACATTAAAGTCTAATAGCAAATGATTCTTTATTCCCAGGCTGCCCTGTCCAATTGTTTTTTTAAATTGGTTTCAGGAATAAGGATGCAAGTATGACTGCAAAAATATTATTTATGGTTTGGAAGTCATCTTTTGTATTTTTTTTTTCCCTGTGTGCTTTTGGCAGATGGTTCAGAATGTAGTTTATTATTTCTAGGGATATGTTATAGTTTGACAGTTAAGAAATGCTTAAACCTCATGATAAACTTGGTTGGATTGATAGATAGAGTTGTCATATTTTCACTGCCACCAAATATGTTGTTTGTCCTGTAGGAAATTAATAGTTTCTCAGGAAAGACCTGTGTTGGAATTCGGTATTTTTTGCCTTTCTCATGCACTTACATTACTCCTTCTCAGTGCCTGCAGCCTCTGGTATGCAGTGAAAAGAATGTACAGGCTTCATGTACTAGTGTCTTCAAATATGACAAAATGTAGGACTTATGGTGCTTTTCTATAATAATAGTATTAATAATAATTATTATTAACAATAATAATAATTCCCTGAGGAACAGAGACCATTGAAGTACAAAATAATTTTTGAAGCTTTAAGGAGGTAAAAACTCAAATTGTAGTGGAAATTCTTGCTAAATATTTGATGTTTGCCTTTATATTGCACTTTGGAAAAGTATATTTATACAGCTGACATTTTCTTTACTCAATATCATTGTGTTTGTACTTAATCTCATGATAGTTCTTAGCAAACAGTTTTTTTACCTTCACCTGCATTTTCACATAGAGCAGAAAAATAAAACACTTCATAAAATGTGATTAATCAAGCCATCACACATTAAGGTCATAGAAATAATGCTGCATCTCTGGTGGTTACTTGAGTATTACTTGGTAACTTGCCACTTGGGTACAAAGAAGGAAGAAATGCAAAGCAGGCTTGTGTGAAGGCTATGTACTGTGAGGTCACAAAAAGAGGTTATAAGGAGATCTAGTTCCATGGATCTGCTCCAGACCCACCTGAAGCAGCCAAAACCATGAGCAGCAGCTGTCTGTCCATCAGTGTTCGATGCTCTGAGCATAGAACTTTGGTCTTGAAAAATTCAGGTGATTTGGATGGCCCAAATGGAAGTCTGTTTCCCTATTGACATCATTCCCAGTTTTGGGAAACCTTTCCAACATCTGTAGTTCCTTCAGAGAAACAAATCTTTATGCTGCTTTTAATATCAATGTGCACATATGGAGAGAAAATATGTTCAGGATTTGTATTGCACAGAAAGGTATTTACAGATGTAACTGTTGTTGGGTTACAACTTATGGAGCAAATATATAAGGGCAATGTGAGTTTCTCCTAGTTCCTGCTGCTCTTACTATTTCTGCCTCCTGCTCTCCCTGTGCTGTTTGGTGCATTGTCTGACGTGGAGATACCGTGAAACTGAATTATTTATTTATTTATTTATTTATTTTAATTTTTTTTTTTTTTGTTTCATTCTTCCTAACACCAAGTGTGTCATCTGGTGGAAAAACACTGCTACCAGAGATAAAGACCCAGCAGGAGGCCAATGTGAGCACTGCCAAGCTGCCCCAGAGCCCAGTATGAGCCCTGCAAGGTTTGATGAATTCTAAATGTTAATTAAGTCAGATGGCTAGTTTTAGTTAAGACCATAAGTGGGTCTGATCCCTGTGAGATTTTGCTATAGTGAAAATGCAAGTACTAGAAATTACACTGCTGTAATGACTTTTACAGGGTCTATACACTGAGCCTGGTAACAGAGCTAGTGAAAGGGGTTGCTTGCTGTGTGGGAGGTGTAATATGAAGGCAGCATTAGACCATAGTAGAGAGGATGTTTAATATAGAAGTGGAATTGAAACTAGTGTTGTTGTGGTAGATGGATCTGGTTGTTTGATTTGACTGCCTCAGCCTTTGCTTTGTACTGCAGCACTTTATATAATTGTGGCTTCCAGAGCAGACAACCTCTAAGTTTTAGGAAGGAAACCATCACGATCAGCTGTGGGAGAAGAGTTTGTCTTGGTGGTGTTTTTCTTAATGAAGTATCTGACAATTAGATGAAGAAATATTTCAGAAAGGACCTGGTGCTGCCCCTTAACTCTCAAATCAGGAAATGAAATGGGTCATTTGAGAAAGCTGTTGTGTTTGGGACCCACAGCAGGACAACCCTGGCCTTATTCTCTGCAGCACTGTGAAAGGAGATGTCTTGCCAACATGTGGCGAGCTATGCAATGTGGACTTCGAATGAGACTCTTACCAAGACCTTTCAGCTAAGTCCTGGATTAAACTTGACAGACCTAAGTAGTCTTGTGACTCAGTGCAAGTAGATAATCTGAAATAGTTCTGCATTATTTATTTGATTGGTTTGCTTTTGATGTAACATCTTATAGGTACAGTGGATTTTATGTGGTGAAGTCATCATTTTAAGGGTAACACTATAAATACTAATGTAAACAAATGCATGAATAATTTCTTCAAGTGTTTCTCTGTCTCATAAGTACCCTTGAGAGACTTTACCATTAACATACTTTATATTGAACTATACTTAAACAGGAAGTCTGGAGTATCTGCTTCTTGCATTTATTGGGTCACTTTTTTGACCTGAAACAGGATCAGCTGAGGACAAACCCTAGGCATAAAAAAATGAGGTTTATAAAAATGGTAATTGTTGCAAGTGTTCTGTAAAGAAATATTTTTGTTGTGTGATTTTAACTGTATCTGCCTCTTCTAGTGAAAGAAGAGGGAGAAGAGAAGAAAATGAGGTTGGAAGTCTTCCAAATACTCTAAGCATAATTTACTGGTGCTTGGTTTGTGCTACAAATGTTCAGAAATTAATTAGAAAATTGTCCAAATTCCCTGAGAGTACACTGACATGTTGTCTTTCACCAAAGGTTGTTTCTAACAGTGAGAAATTGTTCTGGTAGAGACTGCCTTGAGAGTGTGCTACTTACTTACTAGTATATCACTTTATTTAAAGGTCCCCAGGCTTTATAATAATCCTGAGTTTTTGTGCTAGGCAATGTACAAAGAAAATGGGGACAAGCGCCCTTGAAATCTGGAAAATCCAAAGAGGAAAATGTGTACACAGGATGCCTTTATTCCCATTTTATGCTGCAGTATTGGAGACAGAGTAAGGTTTGCACTGACTGAGGAAGGTGCTTTAAGAACCTCCCATAAGCATCTAATTTATATCTTGTAAATATGCCTGTTGGTATCTAAATGAACTAAGATTATGGTGGGTCATTTAAAATCACATTATGTGTCTATGACACAGGCAGCAATGAAACCCAGACCTGAATTCTAATCCTGTGGTTTAGCAGCAGTGTCAACCTAACTTTAAATATAAATCCATTGCCATTTATTGAAGCTCCTGTACCTCCCTGTCTCATCCTACCTCACAAATTCTGGAGAGTACAACAAGTTTTAACTTTCTTATTGTTAATATGTGTTTGGTTTTGGTTTTTTTTTTTTTTTTAACATTTTTATTTTCAGTTATTGTCTGTGATGGTGTGAGCAAGGTATGATCTAGTTCCAGTCCAAAAGCAGTGTGATTAGGGTCAAACTGCACAGGCTCGTGTGTTTTGTGACTCAGTTCAGGTTAATAATTTAACCTCATTGTTGCAGAAATGCACTGAGTCACAGAACTTGAAGTCAGTTTGAGCTACAGGGATGTTTTCATGGGTGTACAGAAGTTTACAAGTTTACAAGTTTTGTACTAAAATGCTTACCTACATTTTAGTCAACATTTGTTCTTCTGGCCTAAGCAGGTCTTAATTCCTCTTTTGGTATTAAAAACGTAAAGATTTCACTTATGATTGCATTCAGAGACATTAAAACATTGATTTGGCTTCATTATATATGGGGGATTTAATTTATTTTGCATTATGGCTTCTAGAAATATTGCGCATGAAATATGTTTGAGACCTAACTATCTTGTTGTTGTTATGGAATAGATATTTTTTTCCTTCTAAGAAGGAATTTTGAGAGGAGATTCATAGCAAATGAATGAGCTCATGATATTGGAATAATGTAACTTAAGATGGACTTTGACTTCAATAGACTGTGGACTAGTCTCTATAAGCATCTTGTATTTTGGATTATGGGGTTCATGTGATTACCATGTACTGTACTTGAATTGAGAGATACTTTGTGTTTGGTAATTTTGGATTTCACTCCATAAAGATTAAAATCTATGACACTGAGAAATGGTAAAAGCCTCCAGGGATATTTCAGATATATGGAAGTGCAGTGAGCCTGTCTGTATAACTGATCACACCTTGACTTAGAAGCTTATTCTGAAATCAATGCCACACAACTACACACAACATCAGGGGAAGTCTTCAGATAAAAATATGAAGTTAAGCAGTGTTCAAAATTATAAATGCATGATACTTTCTTCAGATGAAAAGCCAGTTATAGAATAATATAATTTTTTGTTTCTTTTAATTTAAAGAACATGCCCAAAGATAACTAGAAATTGATTCAGTTGAATTGCTTTCAAGGAATCAAATAACTTATTTCCATGGACTTTCAATTTAAGCCTGTGGATAGGGGAGCTTAGCTGGCAAACACACACTTTCATATAAAACATAAGCTGTTATCAAAACAGGGTTTATGCCCTCAGAATTCCCATGAATAACTTCCTTTTAAAATTCATTTCAATATTTCTTTTCGGGGTTTTTTTATTCCAGATTGTGAGTTGAAACAGTAATATATATATATATATATCTGTAAACAATAAGAGAATTAAAAATAAAGGCTTCTTAGCTGAGCTAAATTTTCTTAAACTTACACAGCTGCAGACAACAATATTTATTTGTATAATTTGCATATATGTACATATATGCACATTCTGATGAAGACTTGTGTACTGGACTTGTACTGGACATTGTGTACAAAGACTTGTGTACTGGAAATGCAAAGGATGGCAAAAAATAGTAATACATGAAATGGTTCATCAGAGGGTCTGAAAGTCCTTTCCCTTCAGAAGCAGTAGTTAATTAGTTCTGAAAATGCCCTTTATGATAAAGCTAATTTTGAAAAAGAGTATTAAGAGATCAAAAGTGTTTGTGACCATTTTCAATTATTCCTAAACTCAGAAGAATTTGTTTCTTATTCTCAAAAGCACTCAAGGTAATGGCTAATTGTAAGCATGTGCTAAAGTTACATGGGCATGAATACATAATTAATTTTTAAGAGCTCTTGCTGAATAGGTTTGTTTTTCTGATTCAGTTCTGACTGTGGAAAGTCACAATGCATTTTTATTCCACAAAGAATATCGAAATCTCTTAAGTTCACCAGAAACAATTACTTCTTTTTAAAAAATAATTATTAATATGGATCAACTCTTTAATTTAATTCTGATTCTACAGTCTGCTTATGTATTGCTGTAAATCTGAAGTATCTTGAGTGAGTTACAACATTAGATCATTCATAAAACTATACAAAAGGTTTATGCTGACTTCATCCTACAACTCAATCTTTTCCTTGATGTATGTGATCTGCATTAATTGATTAATTACTGTATGTTTATAGCTAAGGATTGAAGTAGTTACCATGCTTTTGTAGTAACCAGTTCCTCTTCTTGCTGATTCTTTTACTCTAGAAAATAAAAGAAATTCAAAGTAAAAGCCAATGACTGTATATCCTGTGCATTAAGGTTGCCATTTGGTGGTCTAATTAAAAAATTCTGCCAGTTACTAACATAATTTCAAACAAAGTTTGATGGAGACCACTAAAAAGGCATTGTCCTACAGCCCGAAGGCAGAGATCATGTTCAGAAACAATCCCTTTTGTCTGTGAGTAAGTACATTGTTCATTCTTTGGAAATCTGACAAAGATATTTGTTGCTGACATTTACATTTCTGTTGAGCTGAATGAAAATATCCCACATGGGCAGACCTCTCAGTGTCCTGGAGTCCCAATGTGTGCAACAGCTTTTCCTGCATCACGTGAAGTGAGGAAAGGAGTGCAGACATCTGGTCCCAGGGTGAGCACAGGTCTGTGTGATGGTGTGACAAGGGGGAGACCCTCCTCTTGGATGCACCCAGGTGATAGCACAGAGTTGTGCTGGTGATAGTTGGGAATTCTGGGGGTCCAGGACTGTTCTTGAGAGCAAGCCTCTGCTATAAGGCACGAGTGACCTGCCTGCTCTTGGCACCTCTCTCTTGCACCCTGAGCAGATGGAGAAGGTGACTGGCAGATGATGTCTGGTGCATCATATCTGGGGAGAGATGCAGTGCTGTCCTACCAACAATGTGAAATATTGTCATTTGGTTTTTACACCATATCCTCTACCTGTGGGCTCTTGCCCAGGCTACTCCACAGGACTTGATCTGACTTCCCAGCTTCATCATCTCAAAATTGCCTCATGATCTCCTTTTTGAATCTTGCCCCCATCCCTGGCCCTTGCTTTATTTGAGGACAATGGCACATGCCACTTGCCTGGTGAAACACTCCTTTGCCAACTGTGTTATCAGCTCCAGCTCCTGGCCCATTGTGCCTAAAGGTCAGAACCTTGCAGCTTCCTGGCACAGTGATGGCTTCGGCTCATCATTAGCTTTCCCTTGTGTGGATGCAACTATCTGGAAAGGTGCTATATAATACCAAACTGAAGTTTGCTTGCTGCTTTACAATGTACATTTGTTATGTTGTAGGATTTGAACCAAGAGAAGTAGGAAAAGATGAGGTACTGGGGTGGACAAATCCCAGCTGTTCGTTTGTGCTTCTTGAAGTACAATTGTGCCTTTTATTGGAAGCAACATATGCAACTATTGCTTATTTCTATCACAGCAAGAACTTCTGCTGTTTTGTTTTTACACCTTGTTTCTAAATTGGCATATGGAGGTGCATAAGTCCCTGCAGTGACCTTTAGGAAAGTGGAGGTGCCTCAGCTCAGTGCCCCGAGTTAGACAAGTCTGAGTTTGAGCACTTCGTGTTATCACCCATTGCATCTTTGAAACATCTTGTAAAGTGGATATGCAGATTTCAAAAATCTATTTTTTATTCATTTCAGTTCAGTCCATATGTTTTTGTGCACAAAAACCCCCAACTGTATTTAAGAGTTGGCTGAAAATGTGGCATAAATGTGTTGGCTTACAGTGACGGCTGCTCTCATTTTGTATTTTGAGAAGAAGCTTGCAACACAAGGAAATTAGGCTGCAGATGTCTGAGGTCCTGTGAATGCTCATGACAGAGGAAACTAGATATTTAAAGTGTTTCCAGTAGAATAAAAAGTTACTGCGAGATGTAGACACAAGGGAGTTTTTAACCACTGGTTAAAAGCCTTGCCTAGAGTTGTTCACAGTTGTGAAATAGTGACAAATCTCTGGTAATGGCTTTTCATCTGTGCATCCTGTAAAATACTGTAATGCTACCTCACATAATTGAACTGGAAGGTTATCTAAAATTCAACTTCATGCTGTCCTTACAAGAGTATAAATTTAAATTTTATATCCTCAGTGCTCAGATTGCATAGAGCATGTTTGGAAATGCTCTCTAAAAGAAAGTATTATTTTCTGTTCATATTGTAACTTATCTGCAAATTTCTTTCAAAATAAAGTCTTTCCAAATATTTTATCAAAATCATACTTTAAGGTATTTAGTCCATAGTGACACGCTGTGTTACATCCTAAAAACACTGTATAAGAAATAACCATATTAATGATGGTTACTTTTTCATTGGAAGTCTACAGAAGTAGAACAATGTATTGGACACTGCATTTAATAGAGTTAATTAGTGCACAATGGTTATTTAATATGTTAATCAAGATTTAATCATGATAAAATAGACTAATCTTGCCATTATTCTGCCATTATAAAAGTGTAATTGAAATATATTGGAAAAAAAATACAGTACATTCTTGTCAGTCTCTTAAAAAATCCAAGCTCAGAAGCACTGCAGTGCTCCGACACACATTTCAAAATTGGTTGTATTTAATCAAAGTAGGTTTAATTCAGTTAGTGTTTTACATTAAAACTAAGAGCCACCCACTTGACAGAAACAAGCTCAGCATATAATTGTGCAAACACGTTTTCAGTTTTAGCTTGGTTTCCTAGGGAGGAGGCTGAGCCGGTCATTGTGTCTGTCTCTGTCTTTGTTTATTCTGCTTTCTGACCATCCTCATGATGTCCAAACTGTTGGAAATCTTCAGCCAGATTTGTCAGAAGAGGAGCAGTTCTCAAGGAATGAGGTCCATGATCTTCAGAAACACATGGAAGAAGAGAGGGTTGATGCTAGCAACTATGCTGACAAAGTGACTGCCAGCTGAGCTCACACATTGGACTCTTGGGAATCTGCACAAGAGAAAGGCATAACAAATTCATTACAGAGCTCTTTTGGGTCTCATTAGATGATCCAACAAGTTCAAGTTCATAGGAATCCAGACCCCATTAATTTCATTGAGTTACAGAAAACATTGTCTAAACTTTGCAGCAGGGACAGTTGTTGGTGGGGCTTTAATCTTGATAGCTACGTTGATTATGCAGGTCAGCATATTTACCACAGCTTGCAATGATCTGTCTTCAGCTACCCCTTGGGCTGTTTTCTAAAGGAAATCCAAGCAAGGATGCCTCTGCCTCACACTTAAGTTAAAGTACACTAAGGATGCACGCTTTAGACCTAGACCATGGTGAAAAAAGGGTGAGGACCTGCAGTTTATCACAGATGCACTGAGGCCATTTCAGCCTGGTCACCCCATTTCCGA
>JAOTQP010001286.1:64585650-64630293 GCA_026413545.1 Cichladusa arquata | reverse complement strand
TATCTTTATCTTTAAAGATTTTTTTTGGGGGGGAAGGAGGAAGGGGGAGAGGTCAAGGGTTGAGTCCTGGGTGTTTAAAAAACCTCAAAAATCTCAAACCCAAACAGCAGTGGGAGGTCAGTTTCAAGCTGGACTGACTATGTGGCAAGATTATTATTTTACCCCAGTGGATTTGCAGACTCTTAGTTTTGTTTGTTCATTTTAAACTAAAATAAAAACTCTGTTAAAAAAAGAATCACTTACAAATCCCCGTTTCCTAACAGGCTAGATCACCTAAACTGCAGGACGCTGTAGGGGTGTCTTTACATTGCCTGGCTTTTGGTTTGATTACTCTGCTGCTCTGAATCTCCAAGCTCCTGCCCTGAGCCTGTTTGGGGAGCTTGTCAGGCTGGCTGTGGAAAGCTGGATGATGTAAGTCAGGTTTTGCTCACAGGTGGAAAGCACCTTCCAGGTGCACAGGAAGGATTGTTGGTGAGGCAATACTGAAGGGCTGCAGAGATTACCTGAACAGGGTGAGTGTCTGACAGGGCGAGTCAGAAGTCCTGAGCTACAGAAAACGTTGTAGGAGTTCTCTAAACCACCCCTGTGGGTACATGCCTCTCTGAATTGCATCTCATTAAAGGATTCTTAGGCATATATAAAGTAGGCTAGACATATTTCCCATGAATATCAGCTTGTAGGTATTAGGAGATGGTCCATAAATTAGGTATACAGCAGTGAACAACAACCAGTCTGCCACTGCAGATCAGAGTACAGCCAGCCTGTTTCAAATCAGTTTGTATTATCAGTGAAAATCTTTTTGGCACTTGTTCATTTCCCTTTTTAAGCCAAATGAGATTATCCACTGTTTCCTTTAATGTCGTCTGTTTGGTTTATGAAGAATGAATCAAGGAAGTTTTTTTTCTAATTCAAAACAAACAGTCTGCTTACACATGGATTTGTCTGTCCTGGGGAGCCTGCACACATCAGGTGTTGCAAGAGTGGAAATGATTTTCAGAGTCAAGCAGAAGAGAGAGAAATAAATGTCTTCCAGGAAGCAGCGGCTTTTTGATAACTTTTCATCTCTAACCTGTTGTAAAGTTCTGAATGAAAATTATACCCATTATATGGTGTACTGAGGTAGTAAAGTGTTAGTTAGTTAGTTCTGGGTTCCTCTCTAATTGGTAGAAAAAGATGTATTACCCTAGAGGACAGTTCAAAGCACCTTGGGCAGGAGCCTGCTTTGTGGTCCTGTGAAGTGAATGATTTCTCTCTGCTGACAACTGGCCTGACCGTGCTGCCCAAAGTCAGGCTGTGCATGCCTCCTTCGTGTCTGTTTGTTTTGTGCAGTAAACAACAGTTCAATATGGTTTATACTGAATTGACTCTTCTCCTCATCAAAAAGTCGTTCTTGTGTAGAGTGTACTTCCAAAATGCAACTTGAGTGTTTTCTGGCTAATATTGTTGTGTAAAAATTTCAAGTAAAGGAGTAGTTGGTAAGAAGACACATAGCTTAGTGATGAGGAGGGTAGGAACAGCTTTTACAATAATGATACCAACCAGTTCCAGTTCCCACTGGCTCAATTACGTTGTTAAGATGCTTCTTCCACATTGTGTTTGTTGGCTCACATGAGGGGGTGTTGAGTATAACTGGTAAAGATTGTTTGTTAGGCACTGAGGTTTAGTTGATGCTCCATAAGATAAAAAATGTACCTAATCCCTCTAAAATTTTCAAAGAGAAACACCATGCTCTTGGAAACTCATGGAAAAAATTAAAATAGGTTATGGAATACTGTACGTAGTTATTGAAAAACCTCAGTCATTTTCAGAAGCACTGGCAACTGGTGTAATAAACACCTGTGGGACCTAGATAAATGTTTATTGGGGTGCTTGTTAAAAAGGAAGGTCTTTGTAACCTGGGAATAAAGAGGACACATCTAGTTTGAAATGAACATTTGTACATAATATTCTTAAGGTCATTCCCTTACATAGACCAATGTTTAAAGCATATTTTAAGAATAAAATAGTAGACAAATGAACAACAGATAAGTGTATGCTTACATACTGAATGCAGTATGGTGGATTGAAAGAATCAAGGAAATTTGAGGCAAGATTTTATATGGGCTGGACAGGTCAGGGAGAGGACAGTTAGGTATAAGTAAGGTGAGTGGATAGGAATTTCTACAGTGTTGTTACAGTGTGCTTTCTGCACGTGTCTAATGTGTATATATAATATATATATGGGCAAAATATAGTTCACACGCTCTTCTAAAATCTTGTGTCAGTGACAAGATCAAACTCACACAGCAGCAAATCACTCCTTCACTTCTAGGAGTGTTGCAGTCCTCTTAATATCAAAAATTCTTAGTCATTTTATCAGCCCTGTGGTATTAGGACACTGTAAGTTACCTGCTTCACAACTGACAGGTTAGAGCTTTCTGCATTTCAGTGTTACACAGTGTAATCAATAAGGGTCCCACTTCTTGTGTGGTCTTAGAGGCAGTTAAAAAAGAAAATTAGTGAAATCCAAGTTGTTTTCATTCTGCAACACTAGAGTTTTCATATGTTATTTTAAATGTAAAATGCAATTCTAACAGTGAATTTAAAAAAGCAATTTGCAAATGTTTTGTAAAATAATGAGAAACAAGTCTGAGAAGAATCAAGAAGTAGAATCAAGTTTATTTGTATTTTTTTTGACACATCTTTGTCTAACATCCCAATGAAAACCTCCAACTGGAGATTCCATGATCACTCTAGGCAGTCTATTTTAAGGCTTAACTGTTCCTACTATTATAATTTTTTCACTGTTTTCTAAATCTCACCTGCTGAAATAAAAGCATCTTACTACTTACCCTGCCAAGTGCACAAGTAGAATGGATTATTCCCTTCCTCTTTGCAAAAGTCTTTCTTTCTCCCTTGATGTATGAAATAATTTTCTTTTTTTTTAAAATTAATTCTAGGCATTTGATGTACATGTTCCTGTTGAATGTTTGCTACAAAAGCTGCAGTGCATTTGGTTTAGTCATGTTATCCTAAACATTTTGTCTCCTCTATATTTGCCGTTGTGTTGCTTTTCCCACTCTCCATGCAGACCGATCCACATTCAGTTCCTGCAGTGATTTTGCTCACGGTTCCTTTCTAAACTGCCATAATACCGTATTCCCAAGGCATCAATAAATCTGATGTATTTTGACTATTTATCTTGCAGGCAATAAATATCTGTTTACAAAGTGTGTTTCGTGAATTCCCTCAAATTACATTTGGGCTGCTGCAATCTGGGGAAAAAAAAAAAAGAGGCGTTAAAGGTTTGATGTGGGAGAACATTGCATTTAACTTCAGGGGAGAGCTAAACTTGTGATTCTGTCATCAGAGGTGAAACAGCAGAGTCCTATTTCTTGCTAACGTTAAACCATTTATTCTTATTTACCTGTCATTTTTATTACAGGCATTCAGTCTGATGCTCATGACAAAAAAGTTCAGACATGCTTCAAAATGAATTTGTTGCATACCGAGTGTAGAAAACTATGCTTTATGGATGGTAGCTGGAGGTGACTTGTGGTTTACCACTGATTAAAAATTATTTAAAAGGAAATAGATGAAATTGATATTCAGAGCTGATAGCATCAATATTTATTGGAACATACTCTCATCTCTGGGGTTTTTTTGTGGTTATAAGTATGTGGATTAACCCAGACATGTGGCACTTTGTACTTCATTTGCACTTGATCTGTGAAACTGCTATTTTTGCAAATATTTTTAGAAACAGTGTTAAGTTATAATTGGGAGTATAGGTTTTATACTATTGAGGTGGCATGGTGAAAAATATATTCTTACTCTCTAATAACATAGTATTTCCTCTAAGGAAAAAGGTAGTTCCTTAAACAAGTAATGTAAATAAGACTTCTCAAGTGAATGATGCACATATGTATAAGAAGCCAAATTTCTGAATCTATATGCAGTCTCAGCATAAATTCGTCCCTCTCTTGCATTCATCTACAGTAGCAGACAACATTGATATTCACAAGTATTCCTAAACCTAGCCTGCTTTGATCCTTTTGAATCTATACACTAAGATTCTTCTGGCAGATGCCACAATTACCTTTTTTACTGTCTGCTCATCTTCAGCTGAGCAAGTGCAGCAACTTGCTGTGGTGTACCTTGCCAAACTGTGAAATGTCAGTATTTACGATGTGGGCTTGTGCTATGGCCCTTGTTCATGCTCTGGGGGACCACTGCAGAATGTTCCATCTTCCTGTTTTCCCCTGTTTTTTTCCTGTGGTCATGAGAAGGGATTTTTGTGTTTGTTTGTTTTGGTTGTGCAGAGTACAAATTGCATTACTGCATAAAGTTAGATGTGTACTTTCCCTTAGACATCATGACAATAAGTGAATAAAAGCAAGTAATTTTACTGCATAGCAACAAAACGAGTGTCTAGTGGTCTTTTGAGCACCGTGCTCCCAAGCAACTCTGCCAACCATCAGAGCTAAGGTGTTCAGCTATTGAGGTCAAAGTGGGAAGATAGGCTTTAGCCACTGTTCACAAAGTCTCTATTGTCTCAGAAATAAGAGAAGAGTTGATATTTTCAACCTGCAAAGTTTTTATATTTAGAAGTTTAAGGGAATGACATGTGATCAAAGACTGCGTAGTGTTGAAGTTAGAGAAATTTGTGTTTAATGTATAAATCAACATACCTTCTGTTTAAACATGAAATCTGAACTTCAAGCAGAAACTAAAGCATAACTCTGAGAAGGTGCTGAATAGTTCATGTAGGATGGTGCATGGTCCGGCTTGTGAACTTCTCTCCTGAGGCTACCTGAATTAGGCAAATGCTTCCTTCTCTGCTGGATGTTTCAGGCCTATGCTGCTGCCTGTATGCTGGCAAGATAAGGCTAAGTGGGTCTGGAGGATGAGTGACACACCTCAGGTTACAAAGCAGAGCAGTAGTGTTGAGAAAAGTAGGATGCCAAACACATACTTGAGATGCTGCTTAACAAATAATATCCTTATGATTCCTTGTATCATGAAAACACGTGTGATATTTTATCAGCAACCTGGTTGGTTTATGTGTCTAGCTAATGTCCTAACAAAGCAAGAGAAACATTCAGTGTGTAGTGATCCTTTTGCTTACAGTGCTGATTTTAAGTACTTCAGGTTTTGGCACTCCAGTATGACACACTTAGACATCATCTGGCTTTTATAACATGATTATTGGGGTCACTGGAAGGGATTTCAGTGAGCCACTGAGTGTCACCAGTCACTATGGAATGTTTTGAGAACATTTGTGCAGGACAGGGATCTGGACAAGTACTTTCAGAATAAATTACCTGTAACCTCTAAATCCACTTAGGTGTTGAAATGGAATAAGCAACTGCTAGGTTGGTTGCTGCATTTCTGGTGCTGACTTTGGGAAGTTAAACATGCAACTACAGTTAAGCTATAATAAATTAGTCTGTTCTGTGTTTTCCGAGTTCCAGCACAATACTGGGATCCCATTATTTCAGAAGTTCTAATGCAACAGCAACAAAATCTATCAATACCATAAGGGAATCTGCTAATTAAATAGAAAATAGAACATCTGTGAATATCCAGATAGCATTTTGGCCATATGTATTTTCAAAACCTGATTTTAAGTGTTGGGAAAAATATGTGACAAAGGAAAAAAGGAAGGGAAGTAGTTTACAGAAAATGAACACAATGCTGAGAGCTGTTTGGAGCTCTCTTGTGAGTTAGGCTCAAAACATGTCTGATGAGGTATGTTATTCCCTAGTCAAGTAACTCAGCAGTAACAGGCCACAGAACATACTCTTGGGCATATTTTTGATAAAGTAATGGACCCTTCTTAACAGTTGCTTCAAGTATTCAGAAATGAGATTTTGGCACTTTTTCCCCATTATCAGACCTTCCTGCTTTGTAAGGTCTATGTGCCTTCCCATGAGATGCAGATGTATCACAGTGATATCAAGTGTTATACTTCACCCAGATTAACTGGTATGACACTGTCACTGAGAATACTGTGATATATCATGCTGAGACAGGCATGTGCTACATATCATGAAATCCATGAAAACCTGGCTTTCAGTCAATATAGTGTCAATATTGCCTTGCCTCATGGTGTGCTTTTTTGGTTTTTTGAGCAAGAGGAAGAAGGGTGAAAGTAATACAAAATTGGAACAGTCTCCTGTTATTTGGGTGAAGGAGAAATAAGATACTGTCTGAGGGTCTCTGTAAGCTGCCTCTGTTTGGGGGCCTTTCACTGAGGGCATATTCAGGAAAAACTGCCTCATAAAACTCTTAGGCAAATCATAGCTATAAATCATAGGCAGCAAAACAATTTCCCCCAAGCCAATGGCAAATCGTTGCTATATCTTGAGTGTAAATTACTAACAATCAGCAACACACCTAGGAAATGGAGCAAGTCTACAGTATATTTACGATTTATCAGAGCTGAATATACTTTTGACAGAATTTAAGATCTCCAGAAAAACATAAAGAAATAGGTTTGTCCCTTAGGTTGTACTTACCTACCTTTCCTGGGGACCTTCCTGCTGGTGCAGGAGCTGCTCAGTGTTGCCTTTTTTATTGCTCATTCCCAAGTCTGAGGCAGTTTGTTTTTGTTTTTTGTTGGGTTTTCTTTTTTTTTTTATTATTTCATCAAGAGATATAGTCTGTTAGACAAGATAATTAAATGTGTATGGGCTAAATTCTGTTCTTATTTACAGAGTCTGCAGTAAATCTGAACTCACTCCAGTGACTGCAAGGGAGTCATTCTAGATTTATGTTATTATAAATGGGATCAGAATTTGACTTGTATAAATGAATATTAAAGAGGGAAAAGAACTGTTCATGTTCACACTCCTAGCCTCTGGCAAAGGCTAACTTAACTTCCTTAGCATTCTTCATTGAACATGGGGAGGTTCAGTCACCACTGCTCTTTAGGAAGAATTGAACCTGATTTTAGAGCTTTCAGAGAACCAATCATAATTATTAATTACTGTTAGTATTAATTATAAATGTGTTACTGCCAAAAAAAGCCTAAAGTAATTCTGACTTTATTTCTGGTTCTGCATTCATCTTTGGTAAAACTAAGGATCACTTGTGTGCTTCAAACACCTTTTCTCCTCTTAAATTATGCTTTCCTCTCCTGATAATATTGTTGTGAGAGGCACACTGACAACCAAGTGCTGGAGGTACACCTTATCATGCAAGAAGTCAGTATTTTTTGTACAAATTGGCCCAGAATGCTGCTCAAGGTTTAATGCCACTCTCTTGCCTTGGTGTCTCCATGAAAATCCTGCCTTAACTCTTAAACATTAAGTTTTCACTGGGATTGGGCATGTTGGATATACAACACGGCAGAATTCTGAATTATTTAATACTTAATGTTATGTCTTCCCCATTTTTGTTTTCTTTGCTGTAGTGGAGAGCAAGAAAATGAGTTTAATATGCATTTTTTGGTAAACATTTTTCTGAAAAGTATTTTTAAAAACAATTTTTATACTGTGGTAAATCAGTCTCCACTCAACTATAACTGGCAAATGATTCATTTTGAGAACTGGGGATTGTGGTTGAAGACTTTTTTTTTCTCTATCCTATGATTGCAGGTACATAAATCAAAATCACTTTCTCCCTCCCCACGTCCCCTTCTAGTAAACAAAACCTAGCTATTAGAAAGCAGGGAAGCCAGATTCATCTCAGTTAACACTAAGTTTTGGAGAAAGATGGGTGTTTTTATAGAACTCAGATATAAATGATATAATTCTTCATTATTTTTGAAGAATTTTTTTCTCTCCTGTCAAAGAAGTGGTCCTGCAGTAGATACAGTCAGTGCCTTATTTGTTAGTTGTTATGTGCAGTGACTCCAAAGTCAAATATTCCACCCCTTTCCAATTTGCAAATATAAAATAAGAAAGTAGGTAATACTGGATATTTTTGTTTTAGTGTTTCCCATTTTTTTTCTCAGAAGACTACAGTCTTCTTTTGTGATAGTACGTGAAGATATAAATTAGGTGCCTTCTGAGAAAAATCATATTCTATACAGTGAATGGGTAGCTGATCTGTCCAGAGGAAGACCTGAGATGCTACAGGAGGATAAAGGAGGTTCAGGTGTCTGATCCTCGCATTGTGTCAATAGAAAGCCAGATTAGATTTTTTTTTGTAATGAAGAACTAGAATGATTTCTCTCTTGGTTTTTCTCTCTTCAAATAGTCTGATTAGTAAATTTTTAACATGGATATTTCTGAGCATGACATAAACCATGAATAAAACCTGAAGGTTGACAGGATAACTTTCAGAATTAAATGTATTAATTTGTGGAGGAAAATGTCCCTATCATATTGAAAGTATCCTTGCTCACAGTCAAACAGATACTCAGTTGTATTTTTCCAATAAGAATAATATATACCCTTTTAAATTTAAACCAATTATAGGAAGACTGGCATGTTGTTGAAAGCTGCTAAGTGATTTAGAATAGAAATTCACCTATCCAAAAACAACCTTATCAATGTTCAAATTCCAATGTTTATTTTACTTGTCATCTGTTAATGTATTCCCTTCTAGTGGCAGAACAATAAACCCCTGATGGCAGGTAAGGCCAGAATGTAGCCAGTAGTCATCTGAGAGCTTCAATGTACTGTGTGAACATTGGACCAGGTTTCATGTATTTAAAATCACCTAATCATTTCCTAGTCAAGTAATACATAATGTGTGGTATATCTTATATATCTTATATGAGTGAATAAATCAAGTAATTGGCAGGGGAGAAATCATCTGTCAGGTCCAATGTACTTCTAAAATACACCTTTTAATTCCTATCCTTACTTGATTCTTCACTCTCATTGGTAGCAATGTGATTTTTGGGTAACCAACACTGGTGCATCGTTTGCAGTTTATCAGTGCATACAAAAAGATGATATCAGATATATTTCATTCTGAATTTGTTTGACTTGAGTTGATCTGATGCTATACTCAGGTACCTCTGCGTTCATTCTTTATTCATCTTGCTTTCAGTTTGATACACAGCTTTTTTGGTGTTTCACACATGTATTGTCAGAGTAGCAAGTATTTCTTTTAAAGCTCCTTTTATGTAGAGTGCAACTAATGTAGTTTTCTTCAGATATAAACTTAGAGTTCTGTAAGTGTGATTCTCTGTCATCTCAGAGACCATGAAATCAATGCATCTTTGTGTGTCAGTCTTTTAAGATTTTAAGTCTTGGATTTTTCTCATTTCTTGATGTTGATTGAAACGCTATTCACATAAATGTGTAACACCAGCAAATCTAAGTAGTGATGTACTAAAGATTTGCATGACAGATTATATTTGGTGACACCAGAACATGTTTAAGAAAAAAAAAGCCAAAATCATCTGTAGCTCCTCAGAAGTCCAGTTAGTTGCAAAATCCATTACACAGCTGGCTCAGTGATACTGTACTTGTTTCTTCATAGCTATCTTTGATGCAATAACATTTAATTTGTTCCCTTTCCCCTCCTCCTCTCAGCAGCAAGGCTGCTCTCCTGGAAGGTGGCAGGCCTTAGAGGAGGGACGAAAGTTGCCCATTGTAACTGCAGCTCAAGAGGCTCTCTCAACAAAATAGCATTTTGCTTTCAAATTGTAAACTGTTAACTTGTGAAAAGTCAGACACAGGTTACAAAATCAAATTGCTGCATAGTCTCCTGGAAACTCTTCAGTATCTAAATCCTGAATATCTGTTGCTGAGACAAGAGATTGCACAACTTCTTTCAGGTGAAAGAGCAGGGGCAACAGGAGCTACTCTCAAAGACATGGTTATTTGAGGAGGTTGTTGGGAAGGAAACATTTTACCATCAGAAGTTCTTTTGTGTTCCCTTGGATGATCAGAGCAGACAGAAGGAATATTATGCTGAATCAAATGATTTGTGTTATCCATCCACTCTAATGTAGTTACTCCAAGGCCATGCAGTTAGCAAGGCCATTTCTATGGACCTGGCAAGAGTTTTTCTTTTTTATCAGGTGCTCCTAATCAAGGATAATAGGTGATGATTCCAGATGATAGTTGGAATTTGCAGCTTTTGGAAAGGAATCAAATACAAGAACACCTGCCCTATTTTAATGGTCCCTGCCTGTTCCCATTTTAATTAACTTGGTTGTTTTTCCTTGGCTTTTTTGGTTGGCTTCAGTTCTTTTGCTTGTGGTTGATGGGTTATTGTTGGTTTTAGATTTTGGTGGTTTGTTGCTTTTTTTGGTGGTGGTAGCTCTTGTTTTTGTTGTTGTTTTGGGCTTTTTTGGTGAGTGTTATTTGGAGTTGCCAGTGGGGTTAATTCCTTGGCTGTTTTGTCAAATGCTAGCTTCTAGTACAGATATTTGTGTATATATGAACAACTGTTTTTTAATAACCTGCCAAGAAGCTATAATCTTCCATTGCAATCCCTCAGGATTTAATTAGAATGGTTTTCCACAGCCTGACATGTTTATGGGGCATAGGTAAAGAGACAGTTCATAAAGCTGTCAATTTTCTGAGAAATTAAAGAAAAATTGGGCTTCTTAGTGCCTTGGCAATTCCATGCTGCTGATACTAGCATTGCAAACAATGAAATCAAAGGCAATGTAACAAGATACTGATGCATTAGAGATGGGGAGGGTTTAAAATGATATACAAAGGAATTTGTCAATTTGAATTTGAATGCATAAGAGGAGAAATATGGAAAACAAAATATGAACTCCAGTAGCTGCTCAGGTTTAAACAGTGCAGAGCTGAACAATGGTATCTTCATTGCTTTAACAGCAGCTGTAACTTTCCTGGGGCAAGTGGGAAGGGGTGAAAACTGTGAAAGAAAGTAAGTCTGGACTATGAAAACTCTTCCTACAGATTTCCATGTTCTTTGCTGACCGGACTCTCAGAATGCTTGTTTATATTACAAAATGGTGTGAGCAATTCTCAGAGGTAGTGTTCACAGTATGTTCTCACAGCTGATGTAGTCCAGGTCTCTTTGAGACTGTTATGTACTGGCCATTGAAAATCCAACATCCATATTCTGTCCTTTTTCTTTTTACTAACTTTTCAGTCAAGCTATCGCAGTGTATCTGCATCCAGCCACCCTCTTTAATGTAAAATAGCAACTATTCCCCCTTTTCCATGGCTCTCATGCATGATTTTTTATTAAAATGGAATTAGAGTTGCCATCTCTGCCTCTCCTGAAAATTCCCTGTAACTTCATGGTAGAGTTAAATTGGTATTAAGAGCAGTGAGCAGTGAGAGTTTTGAACACAGTTTCAATAGCAGGGTGAAGTGTTGTTGAGGAAGTTCTGTAGTTGGGTTGGCATTTAAACAGAATTTAATTAGGATGGTTCATGCCTACTAGTTCAGTATCAAGCATGAACTTCTATAAACACTTGAATATGACTGAATATAAGGTCAGATATCTGTTTCATACTTGCCATTCAATTGGAATAGGTTTTGCCTAAATTCTGGGAATTACAATTTAGGAATAAATATGGACAGACTGTGGAGTGTTCAAGAGAAGGCTAACAGGTAGTGCATGAAAGAAAAGGATCATGATGTAGAACTCACCGAGAAAAATCTTTTTTAAAATGGTGTTTCTCTTGCTTTTCATAGAAAAAGAAATTAAAGAGACACAAAACAGCTTTTTGATATATCAAGGACACATCTCCAGGTCCAGCAAAGTCATGGCAGGAAATAGTGTTCATTTATCAACAAAAATGACTGACGTTAGAAGAGACTTTCTAGCTGTAACTAAGTTAATCCCTGGAATGACAGGCTATGCAGTCTTTGCCAGTGGAGACTTTTAAGAAGGTTGGACAAGTTCTAGCTTGTATGTTCTACCTGCTGTAGTGTGAAACAGAGAACTGTTCTAGCTCTGGTGTTTTGCATTGCACTTTCTGAGAGTTGGAGCATGGGCAATGTCCCAAACCAATAAATTGTCACAGCTTCAGCTAATAAAGAGTCACAGTGTAGCAGTGACTGTGCTCTGCTACCACAGATGAGGCATTTGGAAACCCAGGTGATGCAAAAGAGGTATTTACGAACCAGTAAGGGAATTAAAAACATTGTCTTTATACAGATTTTGGACTGTGTTTGAAGCTGCTCTGCTATAAAGAGTGCAAAGCTGACCAGTTCAGGGCTGTTCAGGGCATATGGACTAGGCTCCATATTTCTCCTCAAAGTAAACAGAAGAGTGTGGCATTTTAGACTGATGGTGCCTTGTCCTGCTGTTACCTTGTGTCCTCTCTCTTTATCTCTGTTTGTCCACATACTCATCTATTACACCCTGGCAAGGCAGTTGAGTGTCTTTCATGTCTGGAGATTGTTCATGCAATGCAATGCAGTGTGCAATGCAACAAGACCCTGCACTGCAGTCCCCAGGCACCATTTCAGTAGCAATCACCATTAATGATGTCAGTATTTACTGTGGATTCATTTGTTTAATTTTACTATGCTATTTCTTAAGCCATGTCATTTCCTTTTCATTTTGTCCTACTCTGTGTCTCTACGGTTTCCCCTTTTGCTCTCATTTATTTCTCTTCATTAATATTTCTATTCCTATTTTTTTTTTATTTTCTTGCCTGTCCAAGTATCTTCTCTGTCTAGCTTTTTAAGTTATAGTCATTACTCCTATAAAATATACTGTAGGTGCCAGCAGATACAGAGTTTGTGTGATGTGCCTCTTATAACCATAAAGCACCTTAGGGAGAATACTTTCTCAGCCCAAAATATCATATTTTTCCTTCTTGCAAGATTATTTAACTTCCTGTCTTTTTCTCATTTCTTTTTAGATTCCTACCATACTTACTAGGTTGGTGGGTTTTTTCCAAGAAACAATAAAATAAAAGTCACCAAGCCATTAGATCTAGGGTCTTTTTTTATATATATTTCTACACGTACATGATAAAAAAGAAAAATAAAAGTTTATGAGCAGAGAGACTGAAAAAGAAAGGAATGGAAGTCAAGGAGAGTCTGTGCTATAGGTCAGCAAAGAACACAGAGATTGAGTGCAGATCAAAGAAAGTTAAAAATTATTTGACAGCATTTGATTTAGAACAGCCATGCTGAGAAGTCTTCTGTAATAATTTATCCTACCTTTCAGTCGTAGATTGCTGAGCTGTCTTGAAAGAATTCAGAGACTGTGGAATGCAGCCACTCTTTTCATTTATGATTTGAGAAGATGGGATGCAATGTAATGTGTCAATGTGAGATCAAGATGTCACCCTCTATCAGGACGGCTCTCAATGATTTTCTGCAAAAGGCTGTGAACTGAATATTCATGAAAAAGGAGTTTATCCTATGGTTTATGAGTCTGATTGAAGAAAGCTTAAAATAAAACGTTACCATCTAAAATTTTACCTCCTCCTATGATTATTTCTTTTTGTAGAAGCTCTCTCACATTAAGAGTACTTTTGCTGAGGTAGGGAGGTACAATAAAAAATGAGTGCAATAGGCTGTGCTTAAGGTTAGTGTGATTCAGGATCTGGTATGTTCTGCTTCTCATCTCAAGTGTATGTTGGAACCCTGACATTCCACTGAGTGTCAGGATTCCTCCTGAATTGTGCCCCATAATTCATTGCAGAGGCAAAGAATATAAATCATGAATGAATGCATAGAGGAAGGCAAGCTAAAAAGGCACTCATCAACATTGAGCTGTACTGTCTCAACTACAAAAACGTTTTAGGAAAATTTTACTAGGATCCTAAAAAATTCCTATGGGGACTTCTGCTATTAGTTATGCAGGGCTGCCTTGACATCTGCAGCATCTACTGCAGTGAAGTGTCCCTGCTGGTGCCACACCTGCTGAATTCACATGTCACACCACATCCTCCAAACTCATGAGGCTGGTTTAAGGTTGAGAAAAGTTCATTCCATGTTCTGAGATTTGGGGTTTTTAGAATTGCACCCAATGGTACATGTCTATGAGGCAAAGCAATATCAAGATGTGTCAGAGTAAAGTAGAATGCCCAACATGCTGGAGGTCTTTGTGCTCTCACCACCCTTGGTGGTGGTCACCAGCCTAGCAAGAATTACTATACAGAGAGTGAACTGGGGAGTGTATTTTGCTGGTGTAAATGCCTAATAATAATAATAATAATAATAATAATAATAAATGCTCTGAAGTGTTCTATGACAATTCCATTTTGGTTTAGACAACAGTCAAATTAGTGTTGCTGTTTTCAGTGATGGATGTGGCCTGATTGGCAGTGGAACATGGTTCAAGTATAGAAGGTTTCTGCTGCTTATCACAGGAAATCATATAAAATATGCCATGGCAGACCTTTAAATTTTTTTTTTATATTTCTATAATGTTCCTTTATAAGGAAAAGGACCTGTAGGAATTTAATTCATGAGCACAAATTGGATGCCAATAATATGTTTTAAGGGATGTAGTTTAATTTTCAGATAGAACTCACAGAAGCTTCATCTAGAAAAATACGATGCATTTAAAACAAACAAATTAAAAACCATAATGATGCTGAGTATTCATGCCTGACCAATACATTTCTTCTGGGAGAAGGTAGTCTGAGTTAGAAGTTTCCAGAAAAGGTTAATTAACATCAGCTTCTAGTCTTACATTTTCTTCAGTGTGGATGGTGTTTAGCACGTCTTCAAGAATATAAGTAAAGGTATGAAAGCAACTTTTGAGCACACACTTCTTTTCTACTATATTGTAAAAGGAAATTATAGTAAGAACCGTGACAAGATGTATTTTTCTGAAATTGTGCTGCTATTTCATGGCTAGATGACCACTGTCTAAGAGAGCTCAAATATACAGGTCTACATCATCCACATCTATTTTTATTCAGATGTGTCTGATCCTCAGTCTCTGGTTTAAGCTTTCATATTACTTCATTAGCAAGTTTCTGATACTTATTCTGTTCCATTTCAAGACTGTATGTAATTTATTATCACCACACATCACTTCTAATTCTGTCTTGCTTTTTATTAGTGTTTTGTCTATTTACTGCCTACCACATCCTGTGTCTTACTTTTGGGTCTTCTTCCCTTGCAACTGCCCATATATGTGCAGTGGTTTCAATGAGCTCCCACTTTACAGCTTTACTACATTTTGTGAAATTTAACCAATAAATATGTCTGAGCTGTCCACTCTTTTACTGTATATATGATCCAGTCTCACTTACTCTAATTGGGTGCCTGCTTCACAGGTGAGTTTAATTTCTTCCTGCAACAAGAAATCTGTAATGATTGGGTAGCCTATGACCAGTTGTGGTGGTTTTCACTGAGGCCAGCTGATAACAAACTTTATCAGGGCAACCAGCAATAAGGGTCTAAACTCTACGGTTTTAATAATTTTTTGGAGGGAGTTATAATCTTTAATGATGTCAGACCATGAAAATTGAGATTTCTGTCAGGAAAATGAAGAAACTAAAGCTTTTAAAAAATTATTTTTAATCTAAGAGCTACAAATTTCAGTGGAACTTAACAAAGTTAGTTTAAGCAGAGATACAAGATTTTCAATAGGCTTGTCTAAGCCTGTCTGAGCAATCTCCACTTTCGTTTCTTTGAATTAAGACTACTTTGATTAAAATGTTCATATTAAATTCAGCACCTCACTGAATTTTTTCTTAATTTTGTGGAAAAGTCTTTTGAGGCTTTTAATACATGATGTTTCCACTATTTCTATTTGAACTAAGAGTACATGTAAAATATGTATTTCCAAGATTATTAGAGTAAATGCTGTAACACTGAAGCACTAGATCAAAGGGCTCACCAGTTATAATGTAGATGTTACCGTCCTTGCTTTAAATGTGACTTCAAATGTAATATCCATCACTAATGCTTGTGGCTTTCTGTTTTCTAAATTGGTATCTTGAAAGATCTACTTAACATCTAATTACCAACAGTTTGCATTAAGTTTTGTAACAAGGAAACAAGGTCTGTTTCCTTGTGGGGTTCACTTCAGTTCACTATCTTCTGTAGACCTTATGTAAGATGATATTCCTTTAACCACTTTTAATTGTACAGTGAAGAACGCAGATGCATCTTTCCTTTATTCAAAGATGCATTTGAGCAGCACTTCAGGGAAGTTGTTCAAGTTCCTTATGGATATATGTAAATTGTGATTATTTTGGTGTGGGTTCAGTCTATGCAGTAAAGACAGAGTCCCCTGTTTCAGTGCAATTTTTCAATACTGCATTTTGAGGTGTGACTTATGATCCCTGGTTTATGTAATTTTTGTCCCCAGATTCTGTGTCTATTTCACTGGCAAATGAAGTGAAATGGGAATTCCAGTTTCCCACATAACCAGAAATCTTAGAATTACAGAACGTTTTGGATTGGAATAGATCTTAAAGATCATCTAGCTACAACTCCCATGCCATGACCTTCTACTAGACCAGAGAGGGGCTCAGAGCCCTGTTCTCCCTACATTCAAGGGCCCTGAAATATTATTAGGATATGACTGTATTTGTCTTTATATCTGTATTTAGACACCAGTCTCGAAAGTCAGAAAGAAGTTATCCTCTTGAATGATGCAGATAATTAACTCCCTATAATCTGTACTTCTTGTCCTTCTAGAATTGCTGCAACTACAAGTGGATATCCGTGTCATTTGCATTATCTCAGTTGAGCTCTGCTCTGCTTTTTAGAGAGTATTTTCCTAATGGAAGGATTTTAATTTACTGATAGTATTACTTATTTTGGTTTTGTTTTCATTTTTCCAAGCCATGGTTGCCTTTACTTTCCTAACCAGGGTTTCTCTAATGTTGACTTCCTCAGAAATCTGGTTATGATCTAGCTAAAGTGATCTCTAAGTATGTTTTCTTATGTCAGACACTGCATGCAAAGTCCAGCAGACGTGAAATTCAGAAATCTGCTGTAGTCACTGTCACTGTGATGTGCTGTCTTGCATAGCATGTTGGCCTGTTGGTCTGTTCCCATAAATCCCAGTAAGAAGGAAAAATTGAAGATGTCTTAGCCCCAGTGGCAGTTACCTATGTACTATGAGTGAGCCATAGGAAGCCAGCCCTGGGTGTCACCCTCCCCTTCCTTTGACATCTTTTTCAACTGGAGACTTGATATTTCACACAGCATTGATGCCCACCTTTGCTGTGCACTTTCCAGTTCCATCACTGTTTGTATCCTTTCTGTCACAAACACTTTCTAATGATGGAATTGCTTCCAGCAAGCTACAAATTACCTTACTGTTGTTTTGGCTTGCACTGTCATTGTGGAACCAGTGGAATCTCAGGTTCTAACCCTGTGTGCACCCCTAAAGTTATCTTTTGGTCATTTTAGACCAATACATCTGTCAGTCTCAGATGCAAAATACAGGTATTTTCCATGTTGTTTTTCCCCCAGGGTCACCTGCACAATACATAGTTCATACATTCAGCACTTTTAGGGGAACATTGGTACTAAGGAAGCTCAGAAATGGGAGAATTTCTGTTTCCTGAAAATTGGATCATATTTCCTGTGCAGAAGGTTGCACAAACAATGCTGAGTGTAAGCAGTCACCCAAGGCTCAGAAACTGAGATAATTTTGTGATTTTTAAATGTGGTGTTCAGCTACATGCAGCAGGAAAGTGCCATTTCACCTGCTGCACATACATGTAGCTGCCAGTGGCTCAAATGAGAGAGATCAATTTTATGTTTGGCACTTGACTGTGGCTGGAACGGTGGTGGCATGTCAGCAACCACAACAGTCCATGGGACTCTCAGATGAGGAAAGGATTTTAAGATCTAAAGCTGAAAGTTAGGTGTATTTGTGAAGGGGAATGCAATCAAAGGATACATTTTTTTCAGTGCATCAGTGGAAGGGGCTCTAAACACCCTCTCCTGAGGAATTCAGCTGCATATCAGTGAAGGTAAAGTGGATATAAGAAAAATGCCATGTGTATGGAGAGCATTAGGAAAGGTCATATATTTCAAGAAAGAATATTGTTTACAAGGAGTGTTAATAGGTTTCAAGGGAAATGTTAATTTTTTTTCCTGGCTGAAATAGCTACTGTAAGTTTTTAATGGTTAATCATTCATTCTTGAATTTTTATATTAAGCATTTCATATTACTTTATTGACTTAACTTTTATGCTCTTCTTCATTTTGACAGTAAAGAATGACCAGGCAATACTCTTTGAAAATTGGAGACCATTTGCAGCTGCTCTCTGCTGAGGAAAGTGAATAATAGGGTGCCCTCAAGGAATTTCAAAGGTATCACTCAACAGAAACTTTTGTGTCTGAAGAAAACTAGATCATTTTATCATGGTAGGCATACTGATATGTTTGCTTTAATAAAATGCCATATTTCTGCCTTTAATCTCTTGTCAACCAGCTATTAAAACCCCAAAGTGTATGCGTGCAGCACATGTAAACACTTGTAGTTTCAAGTTTGTCACACAACATGCAAACAAAGCCTGTAATTTTTGTTTAGTGAACAATCTGTAATAAATTTACTGAGTAATGGCAATAAGGCTCTTTTTCTCGCCCCTTCCCCAAGCCAACAAATCAATTTGGTTTAATTCAATAATCCATGCAATTTTTTAAAAGCATTATCTAAATCCTACAGAGTCCTCCAAAGTGGCCAGATGATGAAATAATGACAACTGTTTTCCATGTAAATAGTGAGGAGCACCTGAAATAATAGCAGTTTTGGGAGATGATTACTTATGAGAACTGACATTATGTGCCTCGAGCCCCCGGAATTTTGCACCTGCACTGAGCAGTTCCCCTTGTCTTTCAGCATGGCAATTCTGTGCTGTTAACTCACTCATCATTTCTTGCCTGTTAAGGCAAGGCTTGAATCTGTGCCCATAGTAACAGAAGCTTGCTTTGGGAGTAAAAGACATTGTTTGTGACCCAGGTCTTGTGGTCCTTGCATCATGTTAATTCAGAAATTTTTCAATGCTTTTGTGGATAAAGATACCTTAACAAGTTTGGGAATTGTTTCAAATAACAGTAGAAGACTGAAAGATAATATTTTCAGAACAATAGCCTATAAATATTTTTAATAATAATTATGCTGTTTGTGAAATAGATTTTAAAAAAATTATTTAGCAGATACCCATATCCTTTCTGTCAATCGTAGTGTGCTCACATATGTGAACAAACTCAGAGTGAAGATTGCATTTCCCTGAGCCCAGTGGAAAGTGAGCCATAGTTACTCTAAGCCAGTAGCAACACTGTCAGCTGCCTATTTGTACCCATCATTTCCCCCATTACATTAACTCTTGTCAGTGTTTCTTTCAAGGGAATAGTGTTAAACTTTCTTATTTCTACTTCTGGGGAAGTTTTTCAGTACCACTGCAAAGTTCCATGCTCTTTCTATATCCCCTGTGTTTTATTTAAGATGGAGTTTATCACAATGCAGCTAGTGTTAGAAGTCAAGAAGTGTAATAAATTTCAAAAATTACTATTTCATTGTTGATATTCTGTCAATGGAACCTGTATTAAGTTTTCACGTAGGTGGGTGGTCAAGAGTAAGATACCCTCATACAGCTGCACAAATTGCTTCCCTTTTATTGTTACAGTGTTCTAGGTTTTCTTTTATTTTTCACTGGAGCAGCTACTTGCACATGTGTGAAACTAAGAATTTTTTTCCTTTTAGCAAAAGTTAAGATTCCTTTTCTGTGTTGAATTTCAAATGCATGGTTCCCTATTTTTTTCGGGTCCTTTTAAATCTCCTATTAATCTTCTTTAGTTTTGGCTAGCTGACATAATTTAGCACATATTCCCACCTCTCTATTACCTTACTTTCTCCTGTTATGTATTTTTTTTGTTTAGTTTATTGGACCCATGCTCTACTTCTTCCTAAACTGTAAACAGGTAACTAGTTTCTAAATCACAGGAAGATGTTCCTGTAATCTATTATTTTGTTTATATCTTTTCACTGAACTTTTTCTTTAATTGTGATGATTCTCCAAACATTTTTCTTGTTAATAAAAAAAAATAATTTTTGACCCTGCTGACTAGTCCTAATGCATTGAACACTCATAGGCTTACATCATGGAATTTATGTTCAACCGCCTGTTTTATAGATCTTCCTTGGATTTTTGTGTCAGCCTCTTAGCTGAGTTATTCTCATATCCGGGATTGCCACTAGCACTTTTTCATTCACATTTCATATAAAAAAAATATTGATAAAATGATTAGTATAAGTCAACCATTGCCCAATAAGGACTAATAAATTATTGAACAGGTCGATGCTCTTTTATATACGGTATATAATCATAGCTTGTTACCATGTGAGTGCGTGCACATGGTTTCCTATTTATTATCTATTATTGTTGCTTATTTTTACCATGCTATCTGCTAAGTGTTTTTTAATATTTTCTAAGGTAGTAGTATGTCCTACCACATTTTTGCTAGTAACTTGAACAATTGTAAGTCACTTAAGAGCCTTTGCTTTGATTTAGAGCTGGCTGTGTGGACATCTTGAGATTCTAAAGCCAGAATTTCTCTTTCAACTTTTGGTCCAACTTTTTTGTCTGTTTCTGACTTTTGATTTTAATGATCTTTCCTCCCACATTGTTTCCTGTTGTGGCATAATCTTTGACAACTTTTCTTATTGATAAATTATGGATCACCCACTCTTGTGACATGTCTGCAAGGGACCTGGCTCTTGTAGTCTGGTACATCTTTTTAGTCCCCGATTCCTGTGGTCTCCAACATTAAATGTTTTTGCCTGAGTCTGGTGGCCTCTGATGGGAATTTTATCAAGGTAAGGTTTGCGGAGTTCTTCAGCTCCCCTGAGAAGTTATAGAATATCTCTTTTCTTTCCACTACGATGTTTGCTGGAAAATGTTTTCTGTAGTAATAGAAGGCTCTTGCAGTCTCAAAACAAAGAAATGCTACTATTAAATGTTGGAACAGGATCGGCTGTTTTAGCAAGGTGTCCTCTTGCTTTCTTGTGTTATCTTATGCTTAGTATTGATGGCAAAATATCAACCAGTACACCTGGTGGTGTTTCTGGGTCCTGAGATAAGATGTGTGTTTCAGACAATGCTCCATATCTTTTCAAAGTCTAAATGTGATTCGGTGTGCAGTTCTTAGGTTTCTTTCACTGATATGCCATAGATGAGGATAGATGAGGTTACTGCTTAACACTGAAAAGTGAAAAAGAGAAATTGTGGTGTACAATTATGAATTAATCAGGAAATTATTATTCTGATGTAACACAACTGTAGTCTGTTACAACCATTGTTTGTCTATTGGATTTACTGTTGACAATTTGCTTTGTGTAGTCTGGATTTAATACTTACAAAATATGATTGCAGGAAGAAAACTGTGCTTCTTTTCTGCATTCTGTAATGGTAGTTTTTGTCAATTCATTTGAGTGTGACGGGAGGTCTGTCAGACAACTGATGAACCATAGCAGTTCTCGGGAAAGAGTGCAGGATGATGCCTTTAAAAACTGAATTCTATACACATGAACATAATTTTTCAACATTCTAAAAGCATGCATCAAATATATCTTGAATTACATATTTGCTGCATGGAGTCAGACAACAAGCAGACAGACAGTAATTAGGATGGAGCTGCAAGAAAAATTCATTTAATGGTTATTCTTAGGCTTAGACTTTTTTGGTTTTTTTCACTACTGGTAACAAAAACTGAATTGTTTAAAGCCTCTTTGTGTGCACGTATCTGGTTTAGAATAGCTCAGCCCAGATCAGGCAGAATAGAAAACGGAAATGTGGCTTTGCAGGAAGTTCTGTCCATGATGTCACTGCGCACTTGTTAACAGTAATTTGAGTCTTGGTCTTCACTGCAGTCCTTCACAGTGTTCAGGGATGTGGAATATCATGTTCCTTACATGTGGTTGTCTTTGGGATGTTAAACTGACAGGCATCGTGCAAATTTCCTGGGACATGTGAAAGGCCAGTCTCCTATTTCTGCACAAGTGAACTCTGTTGCAGAGGAGAACCTACAGTACTATGGTTGTGCGGGAGTCTTTTTGTTTGAGTTCTTTTTTGTCGTAATCTTTGGCAGTTCAAATGTGGTTATTTTCTCAAGAGATGCTCTTCCACTAAAAAAAAACACATTTTGTGGCCTTTGCTTACTTTGGGTCACCTCAACAGACAAAATATTTATGCAAGCAAAAATGCACAAAGTGTTCTGTGCTAATCTGTATGGCATACTGGAAGAACAGGATTAGCTCCTCAGTCTGCCATCATCTTTTCATGCATATTTAGGCAAAATGCATGTGTGCTTCCTCTATAATCTGTAAACACTTTAGGACAAATTGTTGTCTGCAGGACAGAGTGCAATGAAGCCCAGATTTTAGCTTTGTCCTCTGGAAACTATTTTCAAAATGGTTTTGTGGCATCTCTCTAGACCCACATTTCAGTGCCAAGAGTCAAAGATAAAAATGAATGCTGTGGTCTTATTTTAGTCCTGTTTCTATCCAGGCTTATTTAACACATGCCTTTATTTGGAAAGCAAGGACTTCTGTGGTCAGAATAGAGCTGGACTGTTTTTGGGAGGTATGCAGGAAATTACAAAAGCTAAACCTATTATTTTCCGCTTGCTCAAACTGAGAACATAAACACAAAAGACTCAAACTACTTGTGAGGCATCATGGTCATGCTTTTTCATGGACAGTAAAAGATGTCCTTCAATCTGATTAGATAAGATAGTCTTTGTTCCTCCTTCTTGATGAAATAGTAGTGGAATGCAGGAGTCCAGGAAGGGACTAAAATTTTAGGCTGGTAAAAGGTGCACAAGCTGGAATTAAGTTGGGGTTTGTGTATGTCAAGTCCCTATGAACCTGGTGCTCATTGGGTAGCAACAAAGCTGTGCTGTTTGGCAGCACAAGCAGCAATCATGGCAAATCAACTCCATAAGCACTGTTTCACCCAGTAGCGGGGTGAAACATTTTTCCCACATATAGGATGAAATAGTTCAGAGACCTTCTGTAAATACTTTTCTGGTATTCCTGCAGGGCAGAGATTTAACATGCAGGGTGAAGTAGAGCAGAGAGACAGAGCAGTGTGTCACCAGCACACTGAACCTACTCTCTGTGCACACATGCAATCATTCCAAGGAGCCCTCAATACCATGGTCTTCCTGTTCTGCTGAGAACTGTTTTTACAGGATCACCTGGAAGCTGCCATTGAAGAGTAGAGCAATTCTCTCTGATATTGGTCGTTTGCATGCCAAGTAATCAAGCATGTGTAGGTGAAAGTACTTTAGACAGAGTAAGGCTTTGGGAATCTCTAAAGGAAAAATCAAAGCATGGGAGGCTTCTGTCTGATGTGAAGCGTTGCTGAATGTTCTAATATGCTCAATGCTTTCATAGATTTAAGAAATCAACAGCGACACAAAACCTCCACTCTCAAGATGAAAATTCTAAGTATGGTAGATGCAAGATGACTCTGATAGGATCTACCTCCAACTCCTATTTCACTTGGGCTTTTTCTTTCTGTTTGCAGACACTGGCAGGATGAGATGGCAGTTTTTTCTGATGGCTGTGTTAATACTTTTCACTAACAAGGAAAGGGGAAGGGAATAATTCTCTGCAATAATATTGACTTCCTATGTGATTTTGGGTAAGTCACTGGACTATTGTGTGCTCAGCTTCCTCAAGAAGAGAACAATACTATTTCTGTAGCTTGCACAGGTGTTATGACTGTTGCTGTGAATAAAGGATATTTTGTTTTACATGGTTTGAATCAGCACAGAATGTTTTCAGTTCTCTCTAAAAAAAAAAAAAATGTTTCCAATCAGTCAAAGTGCTTTGGCCAGCATATGTTGAATCATACTGCATGAATGTGAGATTTTTTATTTTTTCTTTGTTTTTAAAAATTTAATTTTTTTGAAATTATAGGTGAATTTTTAAATGAAAACTGTCCTTCTAGGAAAACCAATTATTTTTAGAAAATATTGAAGCAGAATGGTTTTTGCATTTCAGACGGTGAAATCCTTAACATTTCTGAAATAGCTCTGTCAGAAAAAAAAACCCAGGTACTCTTTGACATGTACAATTACTTTCTGTTCCACCCCCATATTTTTTCAGCCAAACTGTGTATGTGTTTATTGTAACAGTAAAATCCTTTGAAAGATGAACTTACAGACCGAGGTGCATAAAATAAAGCTGAGGTGACTTTAAAGAACCTTTGCAGCCTTTGGACTCCAGTCTGATTTATAGATATTTGTATTTGTTTGTCTTCTATCCTGGGGCTTCCCAAGGAGTCAAAAGAGTGACAAAATTTCTTCCATGTTAAATTCCAGTACTGAAACATTTTTCTGGAGTTCTGGTATTGGTGAATGTTATTAACCTGATGTGTATTTAGGGACCTCAGAAGGCAACCATTGAGACCTTTTCTGTAATGTTTGACTGTGGCTTTGCAGAGACTGCCTGTTCTGTCCCTTAGTACAGGTCACCACCTGGGCACAGCCCCATTCCCCAGCAGTGTCTGTGCCACCAGCTCTTCTAAATGCTTCCATTTGGAGTTATGGTTAGACTGTAGTCAGCTATTTGAACAAAAATTCCCATCCTCTTGATCAAATCATGAATGCTAATAACAGCTGGTAGTTCGCCTGATAAGAATTTCTCAGTGTTTGCATGATTTTCTGGATGCCTTGAAGACAGCTTTTCCAAATTTCAAGTGCAAATTTTTACGTAGGAATAAGCACACTTACTTCACCATGTCTTACAAAGGCCAAACCCCAAAACCTCACTCAGAAATTCATAGCTTGTCTATCCCCTTTCTTCCTGTAAAGAGACTAAAGAAATACCTCTTTTATGTTAATTAGCTACCTGCTGAAACTTGTTATAACAATGCAGAAAGCAAACTTCCCTTTTGGTGAGCAATCCTGTGATTGCACATTTATTACCAAACTGTAGTTTGTAAACACGAACAGAAATCCAAAACTGCTTAAAACATAATTATTAATGTAACAAAGCAAGGCAAGAACAGCATCCAAAGAATTCATGTTTGAAGTCACAGATAATCCTGTAATTGCTACTTCTTGGTAAAATTCTGAATATGTGAGAGGGAGCCTTTATTTTAAAATGGCACATACACATCAAAGACACTTTCCTTGTCTTTCATACAGCTTTCTTTCAAGTAAAGAAACACCCACACAGAAAGGGAAAAAAAAGTTCTGTTGTGCTCAAAAATCCGTTGATTTCTGCTCAAAGTAAATGCTGGTTTTTGGCAGCCTGCAGATGGAAATGTGTTTAACACTGCGAAGGTGAATTGCTGCTACAGCAAGGACTGGAAGTGGATGTCAGCACAAGGGAATTATTGTCTGGTTTTTGTGACTGGTTCTTTGCTGAAGGGTTTTGGACTAACCATTGCCAAGCTTAGAGCAATGTTTGTTTCCTCAGTTGCTGATCTTCATAAAAGCATCATGCAAGGAAAATTTGCCTTAGTTGGGATGAGAACACATTGTAGGTTTCAGTATTTAAACTGGAATCCTGACTCCCACATGCACGGAGGTTGCTAGCAGAGCTGTCTGGTCAGCTTTTCTGAGAGTAGCAACCTCACTATTTTGAGGTAGAAGATGTCAATAATCTGCTGTGAGGATTTTTCTCCCACTGCGATTAGCCAGGACTTGAACATCACCTGTAGCAAAACTAGTGTCTTAGAAATTGAGCACCTATGTTTTAATAGAAATCTGTCTACTGACACTCACACAAAAGAATAGGGGATAGCCTATATATATGATTTTTTTATCCTCCTATAGTCCTATACTCCTGTATACTGCATGGTATGCAACTGTATTTTCATCTCCACAAAAGTTTACGAAACATTTATAAGTGTTCTGTTTATCAAAATTTCCCTAGGACTTTTCTTTAAGTGATTGGCAGGAGCTGGTGGAAATTTGGTGTACTCTGAATCGTAATTATGCTTATTTGTAACTTATGTTAGCTTATATGTGGTGGGCTAACCCAGGTGCCCACCAGAGCTGCTCCATCACAGCTGGATAGGGAGAGAAAATACAGCAAAAGGCTCCTGGGTTGATAGGGCAAGGAGAGAGTACTCACCAATTACCATTACAGGCAAAACAAACTTGATCTAGGGAAAATTAGTTTTATTTATTGCCAATCGAGGGGAAAATTAGTTTAATTTATTGCCAAACAAGTCAGAGCAGGATTATGAGAATTAAACACTAAATCTTAGAACACCTTCCCCTACACTTCCCCTCTTTCCAGGTTCAGCTTCACTCCAAAATTCTCTACCTCCTCCCCACAGGGGTGTAGGAGGATGTGGAACTGGGGCTGTGATCAGTCCATCACATGTCCCTACCACTCCTTCCTCCGCAGAGAGAGGGCTCCTCACATTCCTCCCTGGCTCTGGTGTGGGGTCTTTTCCATTGGACATAGTCCTCCATGCATTCCTGCAAGACAAGTCCTTCCCACAGGCTGCAATTCTTCATTAACTTCCCCACCGTGGGGTGCAGTCTTTCAGGAATAGCCTGCTCCAATGTGGATCTCCCACGGGGTCACGAGTCCTGCCAGCAAACCTGCTCCAGGGTGGAGCAGCAAACCCACTCCCCTCTCCACAGGGCTGCAGATCCTGCCAGGAGCCTGCTGCAGCACATGCTTCCCACAGGATCACAGCCTCCTTTGTGCATCCACCAGGTCCTCCGTGGGCTGCAGGTGGGTCTCTGCTCCACTGTGAACCTCCTGGGGCAGCAGCAGGGGAATCTCTGCTCTGGCGCCTGAAGCACCTCCTCCCTCCTCCTTCACTGACTTTGGTGTCTGCATGGCTGTTTCTCTCACATATTCTCACTCCTTTCTCCAGCTGCCATTGCTCTTGTGTGACAACTTTTTCTCTTTCTTAAACATATTTTCCCAGAATTGCAACCACTGTTGCTCAGTCTTGGTCAGCAATGGGTCTGTCTTGGATCTGGCTGGCAATGGCTCTGCCAGACTTGGGAGAAGCTCTTGGCAGCTGCTACCAAAACCTGGCCCCAAAACCCCAAAGCAGTAAGTCTTTCTGGACTCTGCTAAAGAGCCTTTTCTGAATTCCTGACACAGGTCCATCAGAACTGTGGTAGTGACCTCCCTTCTTGCAGTTCATGTTGAATGTAAATCTTTTGTATACTGATATTTGTTTCTTCTACTGCCTACCTTCTTTTTTCTTGGAACTGTAAGATTGTTTCAGCATAGATTACCTCTTGTTTAATGTGTGTCATCAGGTAACCATGTTGATGTCCCCTCCTAATACTAAAGTACAGGTGGTAGTAAATGACATTTTTAGTCCCAAAGATAGTGCCCACTTAACTTTGAAAGGCATCTTTTTAGCTTGTGCTAAGCATGGATACCAGCACTTCATGGCCTTGAAGGAGTTATTCTCTTGTTTTCCAACAGGTGCTAAAAACCACAGAACTGATATAGAGTACTGGGATATAGGTGAAGTGTTTGGTCAGTTGTCTCCCTGACTGGCTAAAACATGTTTCCAGACTATTCTTTTCATTAATCATTTCCAGAGAAGAGGGAAAAATATGTTCCCTGTGGGCAGGTTTGGCGATGCCCCTTCTGGTTCTCCTGCAGCACCACCAAGTGATTGGAAGCAGGAGCTGCTCAGATGTGATGGAGACAATGGAGCCGAACCTCTCCTAGAAAATCACAGGCCACAGTGAGCTGCAAAATCTTCAAGGACAGTAAGTAACTAAATAAACCCTGATTGTGTATATCTGATCTGGATATAAGGATCTGGATATATCTGGATATAGGGGGCTTAAAAGCAAGCAATATAAGTGGCATAACTCATCCTGCTAAAACGAAGAGGCATTTTGTCTTGGGTTTATAATGGCACAGGTGCTTAGCCACAGCTGGGGGCTACAGAACAGGTTCCTACTAAGCTGTGTATCAGAAGACCAGAATTTCTTGATGATAGTTTTCTTGTGGTTATAAACCTTGTTGCCAGCAAGTGAAGCTCTTCCCAAACTGGAGTTCTTTGCACGACATTTCTTCAACTCCTTCTTCCCAAGCTTTTCAGGCTGCCATGTGTGCCATTGCAGTGCACTGCTGGGTAGACAGCAAAAACCTCTTTCAAAAAAAAGTGAAAATGCTTGTGAAAAATTGAGTGTGACCCTGTGCTTCAAGCACACAGTCCTGTTGTCATAGATAACATCATGAGGAAAATACAGGGATTTAAAAAGGGAACAAAGAGAAATATTTATTTTGCTGTAAAAAGTGACCTTGGAAATGTGCATATCAATTAAGCAGCATTTGCCAAGAAGTATTTCTGCAAATAGAAAACTAAAGAGCTTGCAAAAAAGTACTTTTGTCTTTCTGAAAGAAATGGCTGGATGCCCACATGAATACTGTATCTTCACCAAAAATGCGTATTTTTAAAAATCTCTTATCAGATATACTGGGATGAAATTAGTCTTGAGAAAAAATGCTATTGAGAGCCAAAGGAAATTGAAAATAAGAAACTCTGCAGTTGCAAATACTAGTTTAGTTCTTTTCACATGAGTCTGCTGAGAAAGAACAGAACTCTTGTGCCACGTAAATGTTGTCATAACTCTTTCAATATACAGCTCTGAGAGGGAGAGGGCTATTGGCATTCACTGCATGTCAAGTGCAAGAGAGAGACAAAGAGTCTGAAGGATTAGAGCTCATTCTGGATAAACTGACCCAGAGCTTAGGAACCATAGCACTGCCCCTTGACAGAATGAGTTTATATGTACTGAATAATTAGGGGTACTTATCTGCAGTGGTTTGGTTTTGCAAGTCTTTTTGTTACACCACGGTTGAGCTTTCTGATAGAAATAAATTTCAGGAATTTTGTTCTTGAGAGTTAAAATATGGGGGGAACAGGACAGATAGTCTTGAGACTGGTGGGTGACCCTGGGAAATGGAAAAGGGAGGGAGAGACATTAAATGAATCATGATGTTTCAGTTGGATTATGTGATTTTTGGTCTATCCGTTTTAAGCAAAGCAAATTATTAGTAAAGGCCAAACTGTGCTGTAAATTACACAACCAAAAAGTCTTAGCTTTACATACATACCTTCCTTTTTAACTTGTTTTTCCCCTTTAAACAAATACATTACTCTTAATTTTTGTTGTTGTTGTTGTTGTTGTTTTATTGTTCTTTTGTTTCAGGAAAGGAGGAGGAAATAGGCAGCTTTTATTAAACCTCTACTTGGGATAACGTTGTCTCAATTCTGAGAAATGCTAAGTACTTATTCTTGAACCTGTGGTTGCTGAGCACAGGTTGACAGCTTGTGACCGATTTGATAGATTAAACTCTGTCAATCACTCCAGTAACTAGGCCAAAAAATTCCACCTTATTTTCACACACAGATCTTTCCCTAATTTCTTTTTATGTGAAGGACCCATGAAAGCTGGAAAACATGTTGGATGAACTCTGTTGATTTTCTTAGTATTTCAGTTTTAGCCTCAATATCCTGAAAAAAACAACTCTACTCCAATAGCTTCAGTCCATTCACATTTTCAAAATGGAAATCTCCTTTACCAACCAGAATTAATTGTAACCTGCCTTGTGCTTGTAGTTGATAACTGTTCCTGAAACATTCTCCTAATATGTGCCTGATCAAATTAAAGATTTGGCAAAAAATTAGTGCTGCATCTAATTTTATTTTTTTTTAATGCTTCCAGGGATGGTGATTCCACCACTTCCCTTGGCAGTCTATCCCAATGCCTGACAACCTTTTCAGTGAAGAAATTTTTCCTAATATTCAATCTAAAACCCCTGCTGATTCAACTTCAGGCCATTTCCTCTCATCACTTGTAACTTGAGAGAAGACACTGACCCCCACCCAGCTCCAGCCTCCTTTCAGGTGGTTGTAGAGATCAATAAATTCCCCCTGAGCTTCCTTTTCTCCAGGCTAAACATCCTCAGCTCTTTCAGTTATTCCTCATTGGACTTGCTCTCCAGACCCTTTACCAGCTCTGTTGCCCTTCTCTGGATGTGCTCCAGCACTTCAATATCTTTCTTGTAGAGAGAAACTCAGCTGAACATAGGATTTGAAATGCAACCTCACCAGTGCCATGTCCAGAGGGAAAATCACTGCTATGGCTCTGCTGGCCACACTGTTTCTGATGGCCAGACTGTTTCTGGTGGATGGCAGTTTGACTGTCTTCAAGCATACACTATTAGAGCCATAGGTGATTCCCTGATTCCTTGGAATGCAGATTCCATTTGCAAACTCTGGTGTCTTCCCACAGCCTGAGGGAGTCTTTGTTGGTGCAAGGAGTTCTTTGTTGGAGCTGGCAGCAATATGGTGGCATTATAAGCCAATGATCAGCAAATAAAACTTTTATTTGCCTCATTTCCCAAGAGGAAAAACCACAGTTGAAGGCTAAAATCATGTCAATACTTTATGATGCCAAAATCTGTATTATTTTGCAAAGAACTTATTGCAAATGGAAAAATGTTTTCTTTGCTGTAAAAGAAAAGGAGTGGAATGATTTGAAGTTTTCTTTGGAGATAACTTAGCCATGGAAGTTAGAGCATTTCCATGGCAATGGCATGCACAGAGTGCAGGTACTATTGTGCTGCAAAAATTTTTTCTACCTGGCTTTGTTTGCCGAGTCCAGCAGCTCCTGGTTTGCAAGTTGCACTGGTTGAAGTATCCAGTTTGTTTTCTACTTACCTAACTTTTCAAAAGGAGCTTTGAGTTTCCAAGCAGACAAAAAAAATATTTTCTTTTTTGCTCTTTTTCTTCATGCTGGAAATTTTTCTGTCAAGGTGTCCTAGCTGGGTGATAAGAAAGGCAATAGGAATACTATGCATTTATTGCATGCTAGTCAGTCATTAGAGAGCATGCAGGAAGAGCTTAAGCTGACTTTTGTGAGTAGTACACTGTTAAATATGGACATCAACTTCTCAAAAACAAAAGAAGCCAAGGCAAAATACTTCTGGTCATGAGTCTAGTCATTAGCAAAAAACCATGGGAGTTTGTCTGTGAAAACTAAGATGGATTTGTGGAGATTTTAGATGGATGTCAATAGCCTTTATGAGGAGTGGGAAAAGCTCTTTGTGACCTTGACACTCATTCCTAACTCACCTTGTTATGATTAGGGAATTCATTTAATTCAAATTAGCTGTGGGATGGTTTATGGAGTAAATTTGACTTGTGTTCCTAAATTCATGGGAAAGCTGGTAGCATGAGCTACTTTTCTAACCTCTTGTTGTAATTTTCAGCAAATTTTGTTCAAGCAACAAATTTATGAATAAAACTAAAAAAATACTTGGTTCTGTAACCAGAATTCCATTTTTGCCTGCAGAACTGCTGCTTTTATTTCAAAATCCATGTTCTTACAAGCTCCTCTTCCTCACTCCTCATTTTAGAATTGTGTGGCAGTGTTTGCATGTGTGGTACAGTAGAGTGTGTTTGCCAGAAAGCTTGATAGCTAAATTCCTGCTCATTCTGTCTATTTGTCTTCCAAGTCAGGATGATTTCTCACCACAGAATGCTGCTGTGTCTTCTTGTGTTTTAAAAAATTACCTATGTGATAGCATGAATATCTCCAGTCTAGCTCAACCAACTGGTGCAAGTCCTATTAAAAATTTGATTGCTCCAACATAGACTACCTGGTAAGCAGTGCATGTTTACCACTTTCCTGGGATATTTTTCTGCTGGTATTGCTGTACCATGATTCTTCTACAGACATTTAGGTACATTTCCATCATGGTGCTGCAGTCAAGACAGTAACCACAATTTAGTTCAGTGCTTGAATCTATCTCCTGTCTTCCTGTTTCCATTTTGATGTGTTATAATATGTGAGGTTAAAATAAAAATCTTTCTGGTATAGATGGCAAATAATTGGCTTCAACTTCTCTCCTCTTTCCTTTCCCCACTCAACCCACCTGGGTTTATGTTTATTGAACTCCATACATTGTCAAGACAGTATTTGTAAATGGAATTTAACTGTAGGTGAGCAGTACAAATGTAATAATATTACACAACTCTTGTTTAATTTTGAAAGCTCCATCCTCTGCAACAGCTCTTATAATGGACGGTTCAAGCTGAATTATCCATTATTGCTCCCAAAGTTTACAATTAAACTATCGATCAAAGCTGGCAGAAAATTCTCTAGCAGTCTGGGTGTGTACCAGGCTTGTTTTAGATGCAGGCTGAGGGAGAGAAAGCCAGAAGCAGCCTTCAGCTAATCCTCTTAGTGCTAACTGTCCTGGATGCAGCAGTGATTATGTATCGTGCTTATACAGTTTTAATAGTGCAGGTCCTATGCAATTTGCGACCTCTATTTCTGCCTGGAAAGATTGGAGCTTAACAGGTTCGGATCCACAGGGAACCAGCTTTGGCTTTTAGGCTTCTTCAGACACTGCAGAATGCATCTTTTCTGGGGAATTCCACAATAAAATGACTGTTATTTATCATTACAAACCTCTTTATCATTTAGTCAATAAAAGGCCCCTCTCTCTCACTTTTTTTTTCCATGGTGTGCTCAGAGTCAGAAATCTGTATTAGTCTCCCCTGGCCTGAAGGCAAGAGATGTCAAATGCTAAATCATGATCTGCCCTGGCTTTCTGGCTAAATTGTGTATGAAGGCCTGAGGCAAAAAGGTGCACATGCTCATTATTTGAAACAGAATGATTTTTCCCCCTTTCTTTCCTTTTTTTTAAAAAAACATATTGAGACATATATGGTAACACACATACAGTAAGCTTCTGAAAAGTATCAAATCTGAAACAAACCAGCCAGAGCTAAATATCTCAAATATATATGCTTCCAGATTGGAAATAGGAAAGGAATTGTCAGGAAAAATCAGATGATCTTCCCCTTTTGAACTTTTTGTTAGTGGTGGGGAAAAAAGTGTTGGAGTTGACAGCAAGGTGACAGATGTGGTAAATAATGCATCTGGTGAATTCACCCTTCTTTTTTTGGAGGGGGGGAGGAGAAGTTTGAAATGAATCTTAGTTTGATATTGGTCAGGAAACCTTTATGGAAACATATTTTAAAGCCTGTGATTGTTTTGCAAACTGTTTTGTGTCTTTTTTTCATCAACTTATTTGTTTGCAGTTTGTGATAGATCACCTTCTTTACAGGACATTTTTACTACCCCAGGTTGACAAAGAGACTTTTGTGAAGAGGTTTTAGGACAGTCATCCCTTGGGCAAATTTTTGTGCGAACATATTTGCATATATTTGCCAAAGTCCTTCAATGCTGTAAGTAGTCTCTGAGGGATGTATCATGCATACCAAAATATAGGTGGAAAACTTATTTAAAGGGTCATGTTTGTCTCTGAAGCAAATTTAAATTTTTTATTTATTTATTTTGACACTAGGGAAATATTCAAGATTGTTGTTTTCCAGTATTTGTTCAGCAGAAGGGGACAAGGAGCTTCTATAAAAGCATATTAAACTTCACTATTTCCACACTGTGGACTGGAGTTTCAAAAGCTGCAATGAAACCTGGGGAGCTCCTCTGGAGAATCTAAACAATGTATGTATTATTTTTAGTGCTCAATATTTTCTGTGTTCAACAACAAAACATTCTACATATTTATGCTGACCACCTGCTTTCAGTGTGAGCATGAAAGCAGTCACAACCTGGAGAAGAAAAAAGGCTTGTGAGTAACAGGGACATTATGCTCAGCCAGCGAAATTTTTGACATTGCAATTTCAATTTATATTCCAAAAGATTATTTATTCAAGTGCTTCATTGCTAGTTACAAATGCTGGGAACGGGTGCCTGAATTCAGATATTCTATTTCTGAAAGGTTTGGGGAAATCATGATTGGATCAAAGTTTTCAGGGAAGACCCCTCAATGGGATGACATGTCACTGGCTGACACCTTCACCAAAAAAGCAAACTCTGTGAGCTCAACATCTTTTGAGCCATTCAATTCCCAGTTCTCAGTGGAGGGCTTTAGTTTTAGATATATCTTAAATACAAATTGGTTTGGTTTAAAATGTCACTGATTTATTAGAACTGTTCTAATATGCAATTTTTTAGTTATGACTGAAATGGTCTGCATTGTCAGTGTGATTTTTCCCAATTTAAAATAATGCATTTTGAAAGCCCTTATATCCTGGTCTTTGTAGTCAGATAAAAAATGAGGCTACTCTGTACACATCACTGCTTCTGTATTTCTTCCAGAGAAAATGATGTCCTCTTGAAATTACTTGAGCTCTTCCCCAGCTGTCATATATATGAGAGGGAAATTAGGAAGAGGACTATAGTTTTCAAAATCCAACATGGTTCCTGCTAGTTTGTAAAACTCTATTAAAGCCATCTTTATGAATTTAACATGCAGAAATCATGCCTGACATTGATCAGAACATAAAGGAGTGAGATAAGTTGATGTTTTCATGTTTGTCATATTTTAAAAAAGCAATCCAAAAACAACAGACCGATATAAAGTAAACATTCCTCATATGAACTTTTCCACAATTACACTCCAGGTTATGGAAGAGCGTACTAGGAAAGGAAAGTCCTTGTTAAGCACAACACTTTAGAAACATTAAGGGGACTCATACAAGTTTTAACAGAATCTGCTTGCTTCTACTGTTTAAGCATGAAACTGTTCTGTGTTCCTTCCTTCTGCATGTATTCTTCCTCATTTGCAAAATTTGACTTCTCTGCTGCCTTTTTTTTTTTTTTTTCCAAAATATCACATGCTCTTTTTCTACATACATTCCATATTCTTCAGTAGAGTTCTCCTGGAACATCATGGAAATGCAGAATTTAAGAATGATATTTGTCTCCTAAATTTTATTGCGGAATTCTCATAGTTGTTCACTTTGCTAGATTTTTTTGCTTCTGTTTTTTTCTTTTTCTTTCTTTTTTCTGTTTTTTTTTTTTCGTAAAAACAGAATCCAGTGGGACCATATATTAGTGTAATATGTCCTAATTATTTTTGCATTGTGGTTGTCACTCAAAATAATTCCAATGAAAGCATAACAGTTTCCTAAAATAAAGTGGTGAATTAGACACAAAAGTTCTTTATTCCTTACACAGGAGCAGAAAATGCTTGGGACTGACAGACTTTTAATTGTTGCATTCTTTCAACTTAATCAATGAGCCCAAATTTCTTTAAAAGTATTTTAAAATTTACAGACAGAGGAAAAAAATAGTAGTACACTTCCAAAATGAGACCTTATACTGATGCCCTTTGTCATACTGTGGAATTTTATGCCTAGTTAGAAAGATTTGTAAAGTAAAAGCTAAACAACACAGACGTGTACCTATAAGAAGTGAGAATCACAGTTATACAGTCTGAACTCCCTACATGATGCTGGTGTCATACATTTCATTAGAAAATACAATTATAACTGTTTTCTCCTTTTTTTTCCCTTCAGCTTGGCAATGTGCAGGAAGATAATTTCTCTGTCTGTGTCCTCCAAATTGAAGCTGCCTTCAAGAAAGGGAGTACTTCAATGAATGAGACTGTTTACATACTTTTTAATGATATGTTTGTTTTAATTTAGTTTTAAGTTCATGCTTCTGTAGGATCCATCTGAATCTTATCCCCCAGCTATATGTGTAATTCAGGCTTCCTGTTTTAAGGTCATTCCTAATACAGAAAATTGTCATTATATTGGATATAAATGCAAGGAGGGATTTTAAAATGTTCATGAACTTAGTATGGGTTTACTTATTTCAGAAGTCAGCTTTTGTATACTTCCCATGTGACACCTCTGGATAAAATTTTTGTTAATATCCTTATACAACTCAGAGCAATAGCCTGAGTCAAACAGAGTATGTTAACCATTCCTTCTCTTTTGTCATGGATTTTCTTTATTCATCTGAAAAGTAGATTTATTTTAGCTTCTTAATTTATAGTTCCTGTAGCATGTGCATGTTAAAGTCCCATATATGAAACAAGTAAAGAAATTTCACCCTGTCTTTTAGCTCAGCAAGACCATCAGTTACAAATAGAAGCAGCATTTCTGTGGGAAAATTTTGAGATTTTATTTTTTAACTATAGTCTCTGCAGCATTTGATACCACCCCATCAGTTCCATGACTGGGCTACTCAGGACTTGAATCAGTCAGATGTTAAATGTCTGGCCTGTCAGACATGGCTGTGTTTACATGGCTGATGACACTCCAGACCCTCTGCATTCTTGGTATGTGAGAGCATGCTGGGATCTAGGTGTAAGCTGAGCTTTAGAGCAGACTGAGCTTGGGAAATGGGACAGACCTGGTGTTCAGCAGGTTCTATCATGTTGCAGAGATGACAGCGTACATCACCTGGCAAAATGTCAGTGGTCAATCTGGGATCACTTACCATACTGTAACTGTAATTTAAGGCCAGTTTCTCTGGTGGAGTTCTGCTTGCCTCCATTTGTGTCATCTACCCTAAAACAGGAATCAAGATGACAAAGCCTAAGCTTGTTGTAAGGGCAGCAGAAGGCTTGGAGGTTGGGAATCTGGCTCGGTTTTCCTTGCGAAGGACTGTGGAAACTTCTTCGTCTCAGCCTGAGAAGAGGAGAGATCTGATGGGTGGAAAGAAGGGAGAAGGAAAAGCTGGTAATCTGGTTTGGTATCAGGCAGCAGGGAGGCATTTTTTTTAAAAGCTGATCCACCATCACTGTTGAAACCATCTTTGGCACTTTATTTTTTTTGTCCTTTTAACTCTTCTCATTCTGTCTTTTATTTTCATAATCCTAAATTATATGTTGTCTGAGCTGGGTGCTTTCCTTTATTTCTAAACCACACAGCAAGCCATGTGGCCATTCTCCCTGTTGTAGCCTGCCAAGTAATGCTGGATTACAAAGAGTGAGCAGCAGAAAGAAGAATGGGCAGTTATTGACACTGTGCTTATAGGGCCACTGGCGGACTTGCTTCCTGCCACTTGGGTACTGGAATTGGATTTTAAAATCAAACATTATTTTCTGTAAGGAAGCATTTATTTTCAGAGTCCTTGGCGCACAGTGGCCTGAATACTGCAGTCATAATTCTGGCAAAACTCCCAGCAGATATCTAAGTTACTTTTTCTTTGATTCAAGTCTGCAGGACTGTGCTTTTCAGTACAAACATGTCATATGTACGTGGCCTAATTCCCAGAAGTTCTGAGCAGACCCACTCTATGTTGCCAACAAAGGGAATGGAGAGAATGAGACAGCTTGAAATGTAGTTAATGAAATTATTCATGTTGCTTTCATAATTACATTTATTACTGAATCATCATAATGGGATGTGTTGATTAGTATCCGGAGCAGTTCATATAATTAAACTGAGCATAGGGAATTAGCAGAGTTGGAGAAACACCATGGTGCTGTTTCTGGCACAGTTCTGTTCACAGCTGTTTGATGGATTGAGGGGTGACTGCAGTGTGAGAACTGATGGACTGGCAGTGGCTCCTTTCCTTTGCTTGCTGGTGTCATCCTGTGTCTGTAAAGGGGATTTGCCACTGCAGTATCAGTGTGGAGGGTGTTTGGGACTGGCACTGGGTGCTGAGCATTGCTTGGCTCCACCCAATACATCTGCTCCTTTTTGCTGTAGATGTCTGCAAAGTTTGCCATGAGCTGCTGCCAAAGGTTTGTGTTCAGCAGCACACTGCATCTGGAATGTACTGCAGCACTTGGTCTATCAAAGCATTACACATGAGCAAAAGCCCCACATCACTCAAAGAGGAAACTTGTGCATTGTCTGTGGTCAGCTGCCTGACCGTAAGCAAATGCAGTATGTTCTCTTTTGCCACGTGCCAAGTTACAGTTGTGTTGGAAAATGTTAACAGGGCTATGTAGCATGTGTAAAGGACTTTGAATGTGGAACTTAAATAGTTGCAGTCATTATAGAGTATTGACAAATATTGGGTGTGAACAATATTTATGTTCAATGGACTTCCATGACAAAGACTACAGTCACATGAGTCTCTGCTAGTCCAGCCAAAAAACAGTTTCTGCTAGGGAAAAGAAGTGACAATATCTCTTTAGGTTGGAGATTAGAAGAGGAGATCCGGTTGTGGAGATTTTCTTGTTTGTGTGTTCTAAGACCATTGGCTCAGTAGCCTATCCACTAATGGATAGTACCAGATGATCCAGAGCCATAAGATCCACTAGCATGTTGTTTAGCAAACAACAATAATGAAAAAAGACACAGTCCAAAGGCTTGGTTTTACTTTGTAATGCTTTCCATCTTGCCGTATTATTTATAATCTCCTTTCAGATGTGTCGTAAGGTGATTGCAGAGTATAAAATGTTCTTGTGGGGTTGGAGAGAGTTCAAGGAATTGTGGCAAAGTAATCAAATGCCTTATCTGCATTTTATGTGAGTGCTTGAAAATAGTTTACAGATATAATAACTGGTTTTGTAATAATCTTCTAGTTTTTCATAAAAATATATGTTTGAAGGCACTTTGTATATGCATGTTACTTGTTTCCTGGCTGTATTCTGAACCACATTGAGATAGCAATGTCGAAGAGTTGACACCTCCCTGATTTAGGTTCTACTTTTTACACTCATGGGTGTTTGAATCATGACTGTTTCAATTTTCTGATGTTCATGGTAAATTTGCATTCCTTTTCTAGAATATTCTTTCACATTCTCATTTAGAAAATGTCTGCCATGTAATATTTATAACAAAAGCAGAGACACTTGTGCTAGTCTGCCAGCTTTATTACACTGACTTGACCCTCTCATTGCTAGATGTCAGTGTAAAAGTATACTTACTATTACACTTTATTGCACCAACAAAGGTAATAAATTAATATTTTTGACTGAATTGTTTCTATATTTATAGGAAGATCTACTCTACAGTCTGTATACTGCACTTCAAAAATGCATCTGTATTAATCTGTGGTAATGGCACAGAATAAAATTTATTCTACAATTTTGAGAAACTATGGTTTAATTAAATTGATCTACTGAGTGCTTGAAGGTAACTTGTATGAAATTTATATATAGACTACACTGTAAGATTCAGTTGTTATCATTAAAAAAATATTATTGTATAAGATAAATGTGATCCACCTATTTCTTTGATTTCTTCTAGTATCATTTTTCTTTCAAAAACGAAATCTATTATTTTGAGGGAATCTTTCCTACTGTTTAGCAGATTAATGATCATTCATGACATTATCAGTTCTGCATGCAGTATTTAACTTTTATATGGATTCCTATACTAATATTGTGCATCACTGATGACTGACAGCAGCAACTCATCCACCAAATTTCCAGCCTGATTCCAGATATCTTACCTGACAGCATTCTAATTTCTAAGTGCTCATTTTTCATCTAAATTACTTTCCCCCCATACAGATCTTTGCAAAAGACTACCAACAGCACAATCCCTGCCACTTACAGGATATAATCTCCTCATATTTTAACCTTTTATTTTTTTCCCTGGACTACTTGTAACATAGGCAATTTTTCATATTTAGCTGGAATGCTTTCAAAGAGGATGGTATACACAATATCAAAAATACTTTTTTATTTGGATGTTCTTTTGGGTGGGTTAGGATGGGGATTTTTCGTGATTTTTTTTGGGGGGGGGTTGGTGGTAAGACTGAATCAGAATTTTCTTGAAAAGTTTAAAAACAAAGTTACGATAAAAGTTTTTAGGTGAGTTTCCTATAGACTTTTTTAAAAATAAATTGTGCATAGTACCACAAAAAGCACATAGTGCTCTGGTAGCCACCAAGCTGTTGTGAGGGAATTAAATATTGTTGAACTTTTATGAGAGCCCTCCAGAGTGAAAACAAGTCTTGCATAGTTTGCTTCCACTGTCTGTAGAAGTTACTTCCAATGCATAAAATTCTACATGTGTAGTGGCCGTGCTCACTGAAGCAAGTGGAAAATTTAGTTCAAGGCCTCCCTAGACAACTTTCAGTCTGTCTCATTTTTGCTGAGGTTGAAGACAGCAAGTCCCATGTAGGGCCATGGTCCAACAGGGTGGGCTATGCCTGTCTTCTCTGTCATACTGGCAAATAACACTAATCTGAAATGTTGATATGGAAATTCTAAGTAATTAATTATTAGAAATAATTTTAAAAAATCAGGAGACTGAATCAAATTGGCTTTTGATTTTTTTTTTTCAAATTGGAATAATAAAATACATTTTAAGTATGGGATTTTTATGGAGTGTCATTATAACTATGAGTATGTTTCTTCTCTGTGGTTTTGTCTCTGGATATCCAGATTTCCCCCTGTTGTACGTTTTTTTGCTTCTAACATCCACTCATCATGCACTTCATTAATACACTGAATCTCTGCCTGTTTTTAAGATCCCTTTATTTAGTGTGTTAATTTGTGTATTTTTTCCTATGCCTTCTGGATTTATCTTCCTCCTCTTCTCCTAAACTGGTCCCTTTTTTTGCTGTGCAGTTGCCTTAAGTCATAATTCTGCTTTGTTGCAGTATTCCAGCTTCAGTATTCAGTTCAGCTTTCTTTTTTTTTTTTTCCCTTCTGTCATTGTTCTGCATCTGTAAAAGTTGGCAGGTATTCCAGAGTTCATTGTTAGTAAATTCTTAGATATTTTTCTCTAATTTAAGTCATAAGATCAGTCAGCTTTTATTGCTTACGTCTTGTTTTTCTGTGTGGCTGTTGCTCATAAGTGGTTCTAACTGATTTTTTTCTTATGTCTTGCCTGGAAATCTGCAGGGATTATTTCCTTTTCCTGATTCTAATCTGCTTGGGATAGACAGTGTACTTTATAGTCACAAATAAGAAGGAAAAAAGGGGGAAAGAAAAGGTATTTATATTCTTTTCCTATTATTAGAGGTAAATAGAATCAAATCTTAAATCTTTAGGCGTTTATGCAGTGTCTTGCATACTCTTAGCATGTATACATTCCTACATTTTCTTCATGCCTAGGAAGGTCTTAAATACGCAGTTTCTGTAATTTTCCCACTGTCCCATGTAGCTGAGAGCTATATTGCTATGCTTTCTTCGTGAGGACTAGTGCAGAATTTAAATTTGGATACTGTAACTGCAGCAGTATTTTGTGGCTTTGCCATTAGCTTCTCCTTTTTATAGATGTGAATCTTAAATGCTATGTGTCTCCCTAACTGTGTGATGCAAAAAGGTATGATTTGCCATTATAGCTCCAGTCTTAAATCCATTCAGCTTCTGAGTCTTCGTGAACAGCTTCATGGAGGTAAAGATTTGGATTATGAGTCATAAAAATGCCATTTTATTTTCTGTATATATATTGTGGTCAAGGAAGAACCAAAGTAATGTTTATAAAAGAACACCCTGGGAAAAGTTATATTGATTTTATCTAGCCTACCCATGCTTTTTCATTTTTAATCTTAGTACTTTCTCTGCTAGACATGAATTTTTCCTCTTTTAGTGTTTTCAGTAGCTTAAATTTACTCACCTTTGGTCACATCAATGATGGTTGCCACAACTGCTCTCTTAGGTTCCTGGAGCTCCATGAAGATACTCCCTGTCATACTTACGAAGGGGAAAAATAGAAAAATCGATTTTACTTAGATGGCAATTGGAAAAAATACATTTTTGTCCTGCATTCTACTTTCAGGATGTTTTATTCAGCCTGCTTTTCTAGAGGTAGTGTTGTCTTACTTCTGAGTTTTGTGATTCTCTTTAGAATTCACTTCATACTTGCAATATTAGTAATTTCTTTCCATTAAGGTCCTTTTTTTCCTTTTAATATTTTCTGAAAAATGGACTAAAAGCAATGTTGGGTATATGCCATAGCAGTAAACATTTTCTGTGGCATGGATGTATTTATTTAAAAGGTTACTTAGAAATTTCATTTAAACTTCTACAGAACTAAACTCTATACTTGATCATAAAGATTCTGGATTTTCATGGCTTCAGGTTTTAAGATTGTTTAAGACTGAAGTGTGAAATGGAGTAAATTCATTCCCAATATGCAAAAGCCATGTCTTGCTTTCCTCTCCTGGTGGGTTCACAGAACAAATATATTCAGGAAAAGTAAAACAGTGCAAAGGTGGATAAAGCACATGGAGTTAGTCCATCTGTTTCTCCAGTGAGGGGCTGTGTCACTGACAGAAGTAAGGCTTCAAGAGGACTTCTGCAGCTGAGATAAACTCTTCCTTTTCCCCCTATAACCTACTTCCTTTACCTATGTGCAATGTGTGAGTGATACAAATAAGTGAGAAGAAAGATTTTTCTAAATGTCAGCTATCAGGAAAGGAAATGAAACATGAGTCATCTATATGTTTTTGGGAACAGGAATTTTACTGTATATAATGTGTGTATGTATTTATATCAATAATCAATGAGCACATATAAGACTCTGATTTTTCAACATCGGATCGGTCATGGCTGAATCTATCCTTTTGCTTTTTCTGTGAATATAAAAGGCCTGGAAAATGGAAAAGATTATGTATTTAGAATACATTTCTTCAAAGTTTTTTTGATTTCTGACCAGAATTTCTCAAAATTCTTTTTTTTGTGTTCAAGGGTGCATGAGTGTCTAAAGAAAGCATAAAATCTTCTAAGTTGTTGATTTGAGTATGAAACACATTTTTTTGTGTGTTAACAAGTGGATGAGTGTTTTTCAATTACTTTTCTTATGCAAAGGAGTTGCTACTCCTAAGCACTGGGATTCCTCTTGTAGCAACTCTCCACTTTCAAATTTTAGCTAGCGAGTTCTCAAAAAAAATGTGTGCATAGTGATGTGCATGAGAAAAAAGTCAGGGTGTTATGGTTTTAGCTGAATGTGCTTTATAAAACCCCTTTACCCCAGCATATGAGGTCTGATCCACTAGAATATTCCATTGAGGAATATTTAGTCATAGGGTTGAAGCTTGAGTCTCTAATTAGTAGAAAGAGATTTTTTGCACAAAGTATTTTTTGTAGCTTAAATATAGGCTCTCAATCTCTTTTTGGTATTACAAGATTCCAGCCTAACAGTGTTGTGTGGTATTACCCTGGAACATAAAACAAAAACTGGACCTAACTACCATGGCTCCTCAATCTACAGTTGATGTTGTTTTGCTGTTTATACAGAACACCAGGTCTCTGGATAATGAGGATGATGGAAAGATGATAGCTTGATTATCCCGCTGCTGTGCTTTTGCTGGGAACTGATGAATTCTTCACACTTTTTACTATCTCAGGCCAGTGGTGCTGGGGAGGATGAGAAAAAATCGTAAAGATGACATGTTTGCTGTCCTGTTCCCTGATGGGGCTCCAATGTATTACCTGGATCTAATTATCTCATCTCCAGTTGACAGAGAGGCTTCCATGGCGTGCTTTCCATCACTGGGAGCCTCCGCCAAGCTTCCAGTGGGCTGTCTAATAGCTTGATATATTTTTGGACCTCCTGCTCATTGGATGAACAAGCTGAAGTAAATCATGTGTTGACCTCAAAGCATTTATAAACTGTAGAACATTATATTCTCATCAGAGCCATAGGGGCAGTAAACTATAGTTTCTCTGCTGTGAAACATGGTTTTGGTTATGCACTGTGTTACTAGGGTTGTACTTAAACAATAATATATCATTTGTGGCACATGTCGCCTTCTTTATTGAAAGGCAAAACAAAGAATTGAGGACAAAAATCATTACTACTTTAGCAATTTTTCACAAAATGCTTTTGTTTTGTACTTGACACACAGATGGGACATTGTACTGCAGTGTAAATGATGAATAGCAGCATGACAAATTTCATTTCCTTTATAAAACAAGAATAAGAATAGTGGGTGAATTTGGGGAAATGGAGTTAACTTTTTTTTTGTTAGTGTTTAAAATAAATTAAATAGAGGAATAAATAAAAAAATAAAATTAAAAAATAAAAAAAAGATCGATTCAGAGGGAAAATTCCTCTTGGAAACTATTTGAGCCCTTTAATTGTCTTGGCAGATATTGATTAAAGCGCTTAAATGAAAATATTGAAAACAATAAACTCACTTGTGTTAGAGCTTTTGAATCACTGTGATAGTGATAATCCATGACCAAAAAAGAAATTCACACGAGGTGTTACATGTTACACCACAGCTGGACTAGGCAAACAATAGAAGATCAATTCTGAGGAAAGTAAACCGTATTCTCAGCACTGCTTTCAATCACAGACTCTTTGGTGCTTCAACCATGTTAAAGAAATACAAATGCTGCTTCTCAGTCTTCTTGCTTCAATTTAGGTCTGTGTCACTGGGGAGTATTACTGTGAAATACATCATATTGTGAAAGGTGTCTGGTTCTGGGGAAAAGTTTTGAATTTGGTTTTGTTCATGTGGCATAGCTTTACCTTTTCCTTTAATGGTGGATTTCAGGAAACATGACCAAAGTCTTTGAGATATTTCCAACAAGCAAATTTTACTTAACATTTCCTTGTTATTAATCTTCAATAAGAAAACAAGAATTGAATGGCTGTAACACGAGACTGTCCCAACGCATGCACAAGCACCAGGATCCCATATTGTCAAGTGCTGTGCACGTGTGAAACGGACCACAAATGAATGAGAAAATTTCCACTCCTTTCCCAAAACTTTGTGTGAAGGTGTTTTATCTCAGTCCTGTTTCAGGTGCAGCTGAAAACCAGTCCCATGGTCCTAAAATACAACACAATTATTTTTGTCTTTGTTTCAGCATGTGCTGAGTTTTGCCATTTTCACCATAGCCAAAGCTAAGGAATTTTTTAGCTATTTTGACTTTGTGGCTGCCAAAATCCTCAGTCTGGACCACTGTATCTAGATTGTAAACAATTAAAAGTTTGAGGTTTTTCACATCTACCAATCTGGGGAGAGTGTCTTAGAAAGATAATGTGTGTCTGCAAAGTATGGGTCTGAACACAAGCTGTCCTTTGAAGTCCTCTTTCCCCTCTGGTACCAAAATTTCAAAACATTACAAATTTCTTTGAAGCAGGTGAGGAAAAGATGTCCGTGGTAGATAAGT
>JAOTQP010001286.1:64547717-64585550 GCA_026413545.1 Cichladusa arquata | reverse complement strand
AAAAAAAAAAAAAAAAAAAAAAAAGAGACAAGGAAATTGTTCTATGAGCAATGAGTTTGTGAAACCTGTGGTTAGGTCCTGTGTGGACACTCTGGTAGCTCACAGTGAGGTTGCTAATGATGCCATCTTTATCTTAGTCAAGACACTTATTTGGTCTTCTCAACAAATTTGGTTTTGGAATTAACTTGCAGTATTCCAAGTCTTAGAGACACTCTCTCACACACACACACAAAGGAAGAATTATATATGCATGACTTCCCCACTCTAAAAGAATGTACTGTGTTTGTACAACTAGAACCAGAGACTGCAGAGGCTTGCTTTATCTTTTCCCTTATGTTACTGTGCTAGAAACTATAGGCACAGAGCTGGAATAAAATCATGATGCCTGTCTGCTTTCCCTGCAAATTCCCATCACAAATCCAGTATGATGCCATTTATTTTGTCTACAATATTAGGTATGAACTGCAATGATTTGCACTATTTTAATTTTTTTTGTGGTTAAGGGTGTTTCCTTCTTTTTTCCCCTCCTGTCTGTCTCTCCTTATGTCATAAGAGCTTCATTCTTATCCTCAGCTGGTCTAAGTTGACACAGCTTTGCCTACATTAACAGTGCTGCAGTTATTTACATAAACTAAGGATATGGTCATGTGTATGGGATCAGCATGAGTCTAGGAAATGACAGCCAACTTGCAAGGAAGTATCCCGGACAGAGGACTTGTCTTGAAGTAAATAATTGGCCCTGATAATAGAATTGTTTTTCTCCAAATGGTCTCCTTTACAGTATGTTAAATAAAGTTGCTGGATTTATTTTTACCAAGGTTTATTTATGTATTTTGTCAGCATGTGGTCTGCAGGTTCTCCCAGAGTAGCAAGGTAAGTATCACCCCTGCAGCCTGACCCTGTGCTGTGTTTGGAACCTCAAAGCCTAGAGGGAGGTGGGATATATAAAAGAGGAATGCAACCATCATCACACACCTGGAACTTAGTCATAGTTTGAGCAGACCATATTCACAACCCTAGTCTCAACTGGATCTGATATTTTAATAGCTCTTGTCTAGGATATACACTTAGACATCCTTCCTTACATACTAGGCAATTCTACATTGAATACAGAAGATTTGTTCACTTGAATTGTAGGAAACATGATTTGTCAGCATTTGTCTAACCGAACACTGCTTAATATTTTCTTTGTCAAAAGCACCTTCTTGCATGTCTTATGTGTGTATCTGTAGCACCTTCTTCTCTGGCAAGATGGAAGATGTCTGACGAAAAGAAATCGCAGCCAGATGAACTTATCTCTCAGCTGTTGTAGGCAGAAGCTATGAAAAGACCTCCTGAAAATCTAGAGAAACTTCTGGGCTAATTGTTCTTCTGTCTTCTGCTAACTTTCTGTGAGTAGTGCCTTTTGGCCTCCTTATGTGAGCCTCTGAACTCAACGGGATCAATGTTTTCATGAACTGGGCTGCAGAATTTGTCACACAAACTGCTATTCTCTCTTGTTAATGTGCTGTGTGTTTTGGGGGGCTTTTTTTTTCTGGTGGTGTTCATTCTTTTCTGAAAGAGAATGTCAGTAATGGAAATCTAAGACAAAGAAAAATTAGATTTCCTTTAACTGTAGAGTTGAATGACTGTAATCACATACATGAGCTGCTAAAATGCCTATTGAGGGTTTCAAGTAGAAGGACAATTCTGACAATAGTGTTGAGGAGGTAAGATGCCAAGGAGCCCAAAGGATAGTGAAGAAGCTAGTAGTAATTATATTTTGGAGCTGGAGAAAGAGAAGGCGTCAGGTAAAGGAATGTATTTCAGGTAAGCCATATTGCTTTCTGTAGAGAGATGGAACACATTGAGACCAAGCCCTGTGATAACCATAAACTCTCAGCTGTGGCCAAAACCCTATGAATAACAACTTGCCATTGCTTGTCACATGGTGACACTTGGATAATAATTTAAAGAGAACAAGTCTTAATTTTTTTTTTTTTACATACTGCTGCAAGTCTAGGGCAGGCCTGACTGCATAGGACATGCTAATATCCAACCATGCTCTAGACATGACAACAGAGCAGTGAACCTCGAGCTGGCCTAGCTTCAAAATGAACAATGTGTCAAGAGTGAGGCACATCTTTCCTTTCAACTACAGGAAAATGTGTCTGGAAATGTCATACTCTGGGCCTCTGTGCCATGCCCTGCACCTCTTCCCTGCTGATCAATCTGCTACATCTTGACCTGGTGGGTAATGATGAAAATCAGGTATGAGCTGCTATCATTGTGCAATAAAAAGATGGAGATAACTTTAAAGTCAGGTGAACTGCGATTTGGATTTTAAAGGTCAAAGGATTCTGAATGTCTTTTCATTACGTGTACAGTATTGCAAATATTCTTGAATAGATATGCAAATAATACGTTAAGTTGGGGCTGTGCTCCCTGGTTTTTCTTTAAAAGCAATAGGTACACTTAAAAATTCAGTAATTTAATCTCTGGATTACTTCATCTGTGTTTGCTCATTGCTTTATGAGTGTTGATGCTGTTAAAGATACGGTGCTAAGAAAAAAACCCTTCGTCACTACCTGCTGTTAACTGTACAAATATGATGTAGAGGAAAAACCATATCAGGTTTCACTATAGAAAGGTTGGGAGAAGAGCCACTCCTTTTCAGGTGGGAGAATCAGATCATGGACATCTTAAATCCAGTAGCAATTTTACTAAGTTATGCTGTTCCAGGATTGGGCCTGAAGTGATGTGCTCCTCTAGTTCCCGTGAAGCCTGTGACAATGAACAGTCTGCACAACAATGCTCTATTATGGGAGCTCATTTCAAAAATTAAAGCATAATGAAACATACCCTTACATTTCCCACCTGCACCTCAAGTAAAATTAATCTTTATTTTAAGCCAAAGTGAACAGACGTCATGAAAATCATAATGTAATATTTTTTTTTTTTTTACTGCTTTTATCTCATGTGCAAGTTTTTTTTCTCCTGCTCTTTGACTTCCATTTGCAATGTCTCTTTAGGTTAGCAGCATTTGGGACAATTTATGTCTTCTGTAAATATAAAAGGCATACTGTTATCTAGAGGCACACCATAGGTACAACTGTATCTACAAATGCCTGCTGAGGTGATGACTGGTGAATTAGGGTTTATTTGACTTAAAGACAGCCAGCCTCTGCCTTATGGAGCTGGAATTGATGAATCTAGAAGGGAAGGAAGGTGATAAGATAAGGAGAAGAAGGGAGCAGTAGCAGGAGAGTGTCAGCTCGTGCCATGGAGCGAAGCAGTCTCTCTGGTCCAGCCCTATGGATGTACAGGAGTAAAGAGCCATGTGTGCCTGCACCTCATATTTCAGCCCTCAGGGTAGACAGCAGGAGCATTCTGGTCAATCTTAACTGCCTAGTCACAGTCCATCAAGTTAGCTGTAAAAACTTCTGTTTCAATTAAATATAAGCCCATTGTATTTTCACACAACAGTTAATAAAATAAAACTCATTAGGAATATAGCGTTTAGACTAGAGCAAGTAATATTTTTTTAAATGTCACAGTGAAAACCACATTTCCTTTAATCAGCATCTGCTCTGTGTTAGGCTGCCTATAAAATGCAGTACATTGCTGACAATAGGGAAAGATGAAAACAAACATACAGGAAAACTACGAAAGACATGGTATTAACATCAAGGTGCATTAATCCCTCTCCTTCCTAAGCATTTGAAAAATGATTTTATTCTTGATCCTAAGCAATTTAATTTTCTTTCCACCAATTTTGATTTTGGACAACAAGGGTGAATGAGTAATGGAAGCAAAGTAGGGGATTTCATGTGAACTGAAAAATAAAATAAGTAGACAAAAAAGATCAGAAGATAATACACTGGTCAGAATAAATTAAACATTTTTTTTTTTTATGAAATCAGCTCCAGCATTTTGGAACTGATTATACAGAAAAGTTTACAGGGACGGAAGTACTGACAATTCCATGTAGTTACTACTTGTATAAATATTAGTGTTTCTGTAGGAACTTAAAGGTAAGGATTTAATGTGAAGAAATGTATGAGAAAATTGTGAAAGTACAGTGTGAAGAAGAGGAAATAATAGGCACTGTGTGGGGTTTTTCTTATCTAAATATGTAAGTATTGCTTATTATTCAGTAAATATTAAATGTAGAGATGAAACTTGTGTAGATGACTAATTTCAACAATGGGCTAAATGCAAATGACCATGAGTCTATTGTATTTAGGCAGTAAGCTGCTAAATACTTGGGGTGAATGAAGGCAGGCCACTTCCTTAATCATTAAACTAGTCCTTGAATATGGGGGATAATTACATCATCTCTAATCCCATTCATAAACACATGATGGTCCAAAGTTAAAATCATTGTGATTTTGTTCCCCTCTGTTCCTATTAGGAAATATTTCACTGCTCTGATGGCTAGGAATCCTCTTGTAATTTCCAGCGTAATTGTGGCTGGTTTATACCTATTTGTTTTGTGTCAGCGCTGTCCTTCAATGCGAATAGCTTTCTTCCTCCCTGCTGCTTACCCCCTGATACATTTATAGACAGCAATCACGGCACCTCTTAGCCTTTGTTCTGCTCTGTTAAACATGCAGTGCACTGTTGGGCTCCTCTAATAAAATAGGTGTTCCTTTCCTTCAATTGTTTCAGTTCAGTACCGACTCTTTAAACTAATCGATCTTAAACGTGTTTGACCACAATGGGGCTTCGTGGTCTGTATGAGTCCTCCTGCACAAATCCTTAAACAGGGGCTGCTCATTTTTTTTCCCTGCTTCTAGAAATACTGAACCTAATGCAGCCTGGGAAAATACCCACAGTTTTCAAGTGCTGACCAGTAGTCATCCTGGTTACTGCAACTGCTTCTTTCTACTCCTTAATCTCCTCCACCTGATGATCCCGTTGTTTATGGGAAGAGTCATCATCAGTATTTCCTGAAGGAGAGCAAGCTCATATTTTCTGCTGTAAGTACAGCATCAAAATAACAGGCCCAGCCTGGTGCCCAGGCTGTCTTAGGGTGGGATGACTTGACTCTGGAGGTGCCCTTTGCATTCCCTTCTGTATTGGCTGAGGAACCAAACTTTGAGATGTTAGTTAGTAAGGTGGGGCAAATGCTGTGAAGGTGCACACTGCTGCCATTTGAGAAAGTGTCACGTTTATACTGGTCACCAGTAATGAGTAATGGAAGAAAAGTAGGGGATTTAATGTCAATTGAAAAGTCTTATGTGCGACCACCTCTTCTGTGACAACCTGTGGACTGTGTTATCAGCAGATACATTAACATTTTCCTAATTGCTGATCACTAGAGTTATTCCAGCAGCTGAAGGTTCTGCATGCAATACAGATGTATAATTTAAACCCTAAAGCCTATGGAGATGGAAAAAGTTCCCACTGATAAAAGAAGCACTGCAAAATAATAGACTTGACAAAAAAAGGGCTTTCTATTGGTAGGTTTTTATTTTGATGATGCCTCTGTTAGGGTTTTAACAAGAAAATCCCACAAAAATCTCACATGTACCACAGGTGAAAATCCTTTTTGAAAATAAAAATGAAGAACTACTGCATCTATTTGCTTTTTTTCTATTTTAAACCTAGACGGACTATATCAGAATTATAAGACTATGCCAATGGGAACAGCAGAGGCCACAGGACTTGGAAAAAAATCTACTATTCTCAGTACATTTTCTTGAAATATTTATGCCGGTTTTCTGTAAAGTAAATATTGTCTCTTAAAAATACAATATTTAAATTAGATAACGTGAAGTAAGAGACAAGAAAAAAACATTTCAAGGAGACTGTAGGAGAAAAGAAATCCTTTAATTTCCCATTGTTTTATTCTATTGTGTTTATTACAAATTGTTAAAATTAGAATTAATTATCACTAGTTAGTACATATTTACAGAGAATAAAAATCAGGTAGCAGAGGATGCTTCTTAATTTTGCATGACCACTTGTGGCAATGTATGCCAGAGGACTGTGCCTGTGTTAGTACCCTGCTATTCCCACTACATTTCCTGTCCAGGTAGTAATGCTACTTTGATTGTACATTTTATTTTATTTACTAATAGGAACATAGAAAAGTGCTTGAGAGCTCTTAAGAGCAGTCTCAGAAGTGGTTGCAAATGCCATGTGAATGCTCACCTGCATAGTTCACACATCCCTGTGTGTATGAGGAGTATGAATGCTCACACACCTGCCCATAAATTGTCCTGGTGTGCCTGGTGGCATGTGAGGACTTGTCCCCCATCACGTCTCAGGCCCTACCTGCATATTCTCTGTACAAACAGCAAATCTGACCTGGAAAAGGGCATTTCTTTGAGTGGGCCTGGGTCAGATGCCCTCCAGAAGTCCCTCATAGACTGAATTATATAAAGCTATATAACTGATTATTGCTGGATTTCTTTACCTTCCTCTGAAGTACCTTGGTGCTGTTTACTAAGGCAGAATATTGGACTAAATGGGTTTGAAATATCATCCATCCTGGCAAGTCTTGTATTTCCATGTGCAAACAGGATTTATTAGAAACTCAATACATATCGAATGTAGGTCTTCAGGGATCTCTTGTTTACTTTGGGCAGGTAAATATTGAATTGTTGTGAAAGGTATTTGACTCCATTTTGGAACATAAAGCAGAGAAGGTTAATAGAACAAAGAGAAGAAATCAACACCAGCAGCAAATGGTAACACACATTACTGTATATCCCCTTCTGACTTTGCAAGTGGTGCATGTTTTGCATAGTTGTACAGAGCAAACTTCATAGCATCACGAGCCTAAAAGAGGTGAGCAGAGCTGGCAGGGTGCTTTTGTAACCTTGCTTTTCCTCTGTCAGTTATTGTGACTATGTTTCTTTTCTTTTTGGAAAAAGCCAGCTAATTTGACCTCTTTTCATGGCCAGTGTAAAAGGTCACTGAGAAGCTGAGGCACTCTGTAAGGTTTCCCAATATAAAGAACAGGGAGGAATGGAAGTGTGAGGGGTGTCAAGGACTGTAGCTGCCCCACACCGTGGCTGGAGGCAGGAGATGCATTAATGACACACTCATGGGAACATCAATGACTCTCTGTGGGAAGGGTTGACTGAAGCAGCATCCATAAGATAGCTGTTTTCAAAATGGTATCATTTCTTGATAGTTGTTTATCTTAAAACTTTATCCCCAACTTTTGGGGATTTCCCAAAGGGAAAAAAAAGGTTGAAATTTCACTACCCCTTACACAAGTTTTAATAAATATCCTAGTGGTCTATGTGGTATAAATATCTTTCTGAGATTGCCTGTTATTGTTGGTAATTCATTATTATATATGATTAAAGGACTAGAACAACCTCCTGCAAACATTTTTTAATTAATACTTCCATTTTATTTCAATATAATGCATGCTGCAGTTGCTGAAGATTTTAAGTTTTTATTGCATCTAAAGTAGAGAAAATTGAAGTATTTGGAGACTGTAAGTAGTATTCTTTCTACAAATCTGTAAATCAGCAGAAATTGGTATAGGAAGGATTCCAACTCACACTGTTCTTTCAGACCTAGAGATTTGCAAGCAAGTCCATACAATTATTACCATCCCATGCAATAAGTAAGATTATTTTAGGCAGAAACTATTGGTGATTAGATAAACAATGCTCTAAATGAAACTGCACATATAAGCTGACCTGTAGGTTTTTTTATCTAGCCTCCCCCCTTTTTTTTTTTTCCCTAGTGAACAGTACTCATATAAAAATGTTCACAGGAAAGAAATGCTTGTTTTTACTGATTAAAATGTGCAAGCTGTCTTTTTAGCCTCCCTGCCAGTGTCATTTTTGCGCTCTCCTCACAACACAAAGAGGATCTGTTATTTACCCTGGGAAACAGGTGACTGAACTTATAAAAATCACTACAGGACAAGATGTATTGAGGCCTGGCACAGAATGACAAATTCTGGCGGGGTTTGCCAAGAAGAGACATATTGATTTTTAAATGATTAATAAGGAGAATATAATTGTATTTCATTAAGATGGATGGGATTTCATTTAGTCTGTCTTCTCCTTTTCCACTTCAGATGCGAAAGGAAATCAAGTCATCATCAATGGCACCTTGTGTTAGCCTGCCATGGAAACGAGGTCATTGATTGAGTAAAAGAAGGTTCTGAGAGGCTAGCCTGGTCTTTAATGGAGTTACTCACATAGATAATGTGGCAAAGATAACAGCACTCGTTTCTCTCATTATTTTGAGAACAACCAAGACTACGAAGACATTGATAATGTCTCTGTTATGGATTTTGATGCTTTTCACATAGCATATTGTCTCAGGTTAATGGATTTGGATATACAAATACACAGGCTTTCTCATTTTTTCTTTTTAAGTAATTTGAAGCCATTACACCATCTAAACCTGAGAAATTTATAGGCTGAAAAGGGAGATCAAAATCCTATAATCTGTATGTCTTGTAATTCTTATCAAGACAATCATGCTTTTAATCATTAGTATGCAATTAACTTTTCAGTGGATTTTAATGTATTTAGGACTGTGGTTAAATAAAACCTTTTCTTCTACTGCCACCTGAAATTGAGGAGTTTGTGAAATTGTTAAGCAATAGCTTAACAAATAGAAGGGATTTTCCTCTCTTGTTTTCCAGCACATGTACCCATGATGCTAACTCATGTTACTTCTGACTGCCTGTTGGTTTTACCTTTCCAGAAGTTTTTATTCTGGTTGTAGAGATTATTCAACTGCTCACATGGCAGTGGTTAAACTGCCTCTGAGGATGGCATGTTAATTAAAGTGGTTTTCATTGCATTGCCAGTTTCTGTGTCCGAGTATATCAGTTTTTGGGTCAACAATTACATTGATTACATTATAGGTTTCCTCAGAAGCTCCAGATAAAATATTGAAAAGAGATTAGTGATGGGGAAAACTGAATGAGAGGTATTTGATATTAATTAATGAAAGATGAAAGAGTGTAGCAGTAAAGGAATTAGTAGGGAATGGAAGGAAGGACACATAAAGGTGAAAATCATATTCATACAAAGAATGTCTGCTCTTACTAAGTTACAAATATATTCCAGTGCAACACAAAATTGACTTATTTTGGATGCAGTAAAAGACATGAAAGACATCACTCTGCTTCTGCAGTTAGAGGAAGCTGGGTTTTCATTTCAACAACATGGGAGTGGGTGAATATGGAGGGGTACAAACATGGATGATTAATTAAAAACTGTTAGACCAAAAAAACTAGTTTTGTACTGAACAGGTGGTGAACAGATTTTCAGGTATCATAAATGAGTTAATTATAATAAACTCAGAGTGACTATTCATGCATTCAGACACTGTAAACTGCAGTTTAAAACTACAGTTGAAAATATGCAGCACGTTATCCAGCCCATTTTCCAGGGAAGTAAACTGAGACAATGAAGTGGAGTGGATTATATTCTGAGGCAGGTTATAAAGGATCCATGAGACTGTTCCTTGAGCTAGATATTCATTCACTGTAAGACTTTGAACAAAATGCTTAGAAGTCATGCTAGGATGGAGATGTTGGTAATTAGTTGCATATTTCCTGTGAGAATTAAACAAGTTTTTCTGTGCAATTTCCTGAAAGAGTCAGTCACTCCATGCAATTTGGAAGCACAAAAACATGCATATATGCATAGCTGATAATGGAGCTCTAGAGGATCTTCTTTTTTGCATATGCTAGGCTCCTTGCTTCCATGGAGGCTGAGGAGAGCAGTTCTTGGTATGTGAAAATTAGGGGGAAAGGCAGGAATCTGGGATGTAAAAGGCAGACCACAAGTGTTTTCCATATCTTTGTTGATACTGGTTTTGAAAGAAAGTGGGAAAACTGCTTTAATGAAGCACCCAGCTACTGTTGGAGAGATTCCATAGTCATCTCATTCTCCTAATATTTACTGTCTGTGAAACCACAGTTTCGAAGGTTGGCAAAATTACCCTATCCATCTGAGCTTGTGATGATTCCTCCAGATTGCTTGGTGGGGCTGTGCAGTCCAGGCCCATACAACAGCAACTGTCTTGGGTATGTGCAGCTGTAAAATTACTTCTATTGTGTTTTGGAGCACAAACAGTTTTAGCCCTCCCCTCTGCATTGATACCAAAGCACCCAGGAGATAACTTTGCTGATATACAATGCATCATGATTGTCTGATAGGCATTTGCTAACTGATGTCCTGCTGGATAAGAGGAGATATGTGTACATTTTTAGAGTATTACAGAATATTCTAATTCACTAAGACATTATTTATTCTGACAGGTTTCTAATGAAACACCAAAAAAGGAACAAATCATGGCAGCTAGGAAAAGGAATGAGAATGTTGTTGTGATCCTGGAGTTGGACTGTGGTGACTACAGCAAAAAAGAAATTTTCTAACAAGAATATCCTCTAAAAGTAAAATGTGGGTTAGAAAAAAATCTTTACATTTGGTGTTTTATTTGAAGGTGTCTCATTTAGAGCAGAAATTCTAGTAATAAAGTGGAGTCTAGGATGCAATGAGGTTTATATCTGGTTACTGAATCAAGCAGGAAAAGTCCTGGAATCTGTGACTGCTGTCTTTGGGGTTAATAGCTATGGTGAGGCAGCGAGGGTAATTTCTCATTTCTCATTGCAAAAATTTGTTGTAGATTTGAAAATCTTTAAATTCAAGAAAAGGATGGAATAATTTTGAAGCTTCAAACCTTTCTGTGGTATGGGAAAAAACATGTAAGGCCTGGCTTTGCTAAGGATGTGTTCTTTGGTTTTGACTACATTAATCTTTTTCTAAGAAAGATCTTATACTGTTCTCCTATCTTAGCTGTATGGACCCTTTTTGTATAAAAAATTATTTGACTGTGCTTTGAATCCAGAGCAGTGTTAAAGGTAATCATCACTTAATCTTTTTTCTTGTTTGTTTAAATTCTTTGTTCTAGCTTTTATTCCTTTTCCTATTCTTCGTATGAAGTCTATGAATATGCATTCAGGTCTTCTCTGTTTTGTTTTGAGAGGCTTTGGCAATGTCTGAGATGATTTCTCATGGGCTTTAACATCAAAACCGAAGGGATGAAGAAATTAGATATTTAACAAAGTCTTCATTTGTTCTGTAAAGTTAATTAGTCACTCTTGACCGTCAGATTAGATTAAAATTAAATATGGGTCAATTAACACTTGTTGCTTTTGTTAGCTTCGTTTCTGACCGGTCACTCTGAAATTATCACTGAAAGCCACAAGTTTATTTAAGTGGAAATTAAGATACAGGATTAGCTTTCTCATTTTTACTAAAATGACTACTGTTTTGTTGTTTTGGTTTTTTCTTTCTTCAGAGCATAAATCTGTTAATCTTTTTTTTTTAATTTATTTTGGTTCAGTGACATGTTTAAATATGAGGCAGAAATTTAGTGTCAGAGAAGACTTGCATCCTTTTTATCTTATAACATGTATGAATAGATTGTTTCCCAAGAACTCCTTAACTTTAATGGTTAATAAACTCCCCTGGCCAAACTTCACTGTTTACATGAATCACATACATTAGCACTAAAGATTGTACTACTACAATTTTTGAGTTTTGGAACTAAATCTTGCTCTAGGTCCTTCACCCTGAGTCAATCTTGGGCTGCACTTTAACAGGAAAAAGATTTTATCCTTGATTTTTGCTTGTAACCAACAAGTCATATCCTTACCTTCTTTCTGGGTGTCCAACAGACGCCTTGCATTTTTCAGCTCATTTATTGTGCAGTGCCTTTCCACCAAGCAAAATTCTCAGGTCTGCAGTTTTCCTTCCTCATATTTCTGCCAATCTAAAAGTCAGGGTAAGGTCTCATTTCACTTTATTAGGAAAACAGAGTGCAAAATCTAACATTTGCCAATTTGATTATCACTTTCTCTTTTTTTACCTTCTGAGCTTGTGGGATGTTGCCATTATTGCCTTGGTTATCATGGATCCCACTAATTAAAACATGCTTTCAACTTGTTAATATAATTTAAAAACAAACAGACTGAAGAGAAACCAAACAAGCCCACTCTTTCAGGTTAGAAAGTATTTTCAATGTTTGTATTATATTTTTTCTTTGAATGTTGCTCTGCTTTCCCCACCATTTTTTCCATTCCTTCCTTTCAGTCCATAATTTATTTTTATTGGTTACAGTAAGACTGCAGGCTTTTCTACAGCTGAGCACAGCTGCTAATGTTTTGCTATTGATTCCACATGTTAGCTCAAAAGTGTATAATAATCTGTTTTAATCGTTGCCTTTGGCTCTTCCTCTTCCCACTCTGGGAAATGCCCTCTGCCTCTGGCCTGGCATGGCCATAACCAGAAACTGATCCTAATTACATCAAACCGCTCTCTGCCAAAATGCCCAAATATCCGTAACGTGTTTGAATAACAACTGTTGGGAGACATAACTCCATCCAGCTCCCTGGAAAATGCTTCAAATTATCAACTGTAGATGTGCTGACAGAAAGAAAATCTTGTGGGCATGGTAGGAGGCTAAGCTACCTCTGGCCCGAAAGGGAATACCTCGGCAGTACAAATGTAATGCTATTTAAGTCCCCCCCTGCTTCAAATCCCTGCAGCTCTGAGGAAGCTCCAAATTATAACAGGGCTCCTAAGGGAATGGCACATAATCAGCCCTACTGAAAACATGTTGAATAGAGCTAAATAAATCCCAGGTCTAATTATGTTACTGAGACTGCACGGGGGCTGCGCTTCTGGAAGTGCCCCCACCAAGTCCTGCGGTGGCTGCACGGTGAAGCACAGCCAGCTTCTCCAGTGCCCCTGGTAGCTCAGCAGCCATCTCCAGGAAGGAGCTGTGAGAGTCCCCTCACAGTGCAGGAGTAGCCCACATTAAATCACTGCTCACTCAATCTGTCAAACTCCCCTTCCTCAGTCTAGGGGGCATCTGCCGCGGCTGGAGTGAGAAGCAGAGCTGTGGCATTGGGTGAGAATGGCTCACCTGCCTTCAGCTCTTTGCCCCCAAAACAAAGCCAGTCCTTTCCCAAGCACTCAGTACATAGAAAATATAGAAGCACTTGGGTTTTATTCTGCAAATAAAGAGGGTGGTGTTTTGTTGATGCAAGCAAGAGCTTTGCCACTGGTTTCTCTGGGGCTGTGTTTCAACTGCGTTGTCTCATGCACCAGCAAGCACTGGGAGAATTTGCTCAAAAGGCTCAGCACCTTGCACAATCTTTTCTGCAGAAAATGACTTGGTTTTTTTTCACCTCAGGAAGTGTGGTTCCTTATCCTAATATGAGTGGCATCTTTCTGAGAAGACCTTGCAACTACTGTCATGATTTTAAGTTGCAAATATGTACTACCTGGAGTAGACATCATTACTGGTAGCTGACTCAAAGTACATGGCAGGTATGAAAATAAAGCCTCTTGTTTAGGATTCTGAATTTTCTTATGCTCCTGTATTTTTCATCAATGATTCCAAAGAAAAATATCAGTGTGCATGTATCACCAAGGGGCAGAAAAAGCTATTTACAAGTATTTGCATTACTTTCTTTATATTTTTCTTACGTTCTGCTTCTGTTATTTGATTAGTTGGCTGTCAGAAAAGAAGATGACATGCTAATTACTTTTGTAATTGTTATACCAGTATAGTGCTGATAGTCAATATTACTGTGGTCTGCAGTCAGATTTCTGTATTGCTACATATTATTATGCATCAGTGATTCTTGATGATATATGAAGTGAATATTACTAGGCTTTCCAAGTTCCTAAAGAGGCCTGGAAGCACCCTGAGAATCTGAGTGCTAATTATAGAGATCACAGAGACAAATTCTTTCCTCTTTGCTTCATTAGAAAACAGTAGAGACCAGAAAATTTTGGATGGTCAGTATTAGCTCTGTTTAATGTTTAGAAAAACTTGAAGAGAATATTTTGTATTGCAAAAACTTATGGGGAAAAAAAAAGCATTTAAACTTCTCTGTTCCATGGGATACATATAGCTATTCTTTGATAAAACGCTCCTTTAATGTTCTGCATAAGAAATCAGGTCCTCCCTTTGAAGTCAGAGGAAAAAAGTAAGCAATTAAATTTCCCCCCAAATTTAGATAATTTATCTTAGAACTTTATTAAAAAGGGGATTTTATTTTCTCAGGTTTTCTTTTTCTCTGTGCATGGGGTTTTTTTTTGTGGCTCCTTGCATCAAAAATATTCCGTGTTTCTTTTCTCCAGTCTGCAATTCTACCCCCAGTATTAAGACTAATTTAATTTTTGTTTCAAAACATCAGATCTTAGCAAGACTGTATAGGTAAATTACTATTGAAAAATAAATCTAATGTCTTCCCTACTTCTCTTGAAGTGACCACAGATTGACAAAAGCTGCTTGATTAGCATTCTGCATTCTCAAGAAAACATTGCACTGCAGAAAATGCAGTTTTTCTTCCACCTGTGGAGGGTTGGTACCACATCATGTTCTTCTCTCCTTGCAGCATTTTTTGGGCACAAATAGATAAATCAAGCTGGACCTTTTGAGTCTTACCTCTCTTGAACTTCACTCTAGTCCAGTGATACCTGCAGCACCTTTGCCACCAATATTTTCTGCAGTGCTGTTGAACTGTGTGCCTGACTAAGCAATAAAACTGCTGAGTCCCCAGAAGTTAAATTTCCAAGTGGAAATCTCTGAGGCCTTCAAAATTTCTCCCATGGCTGCTTTTACTGATGAAAGCCCTGGTGATGACTGTGGTGCGCTGAGACCCCCAAGAAGTTCAGAGTTGCTCTGTAGTAGCCACTGCTTAACCCAGTGAGAAGGAGAGTGGCTCGGGTGGGTAACATCCAAATCTTTCTCAGCACTGCTGACCAGGAAGAGTCACAGTACAAGCAGGTACTGCAATGCTCTTAAGCCTTTCAAACAAGGGGTGAGAAATGTTTGGGGTCTGTAACTGCTGGCCTGTCTTTCCTGCTCCTTCTGATGCCCTGTGTCACAGCCAAACAGAACCAAGGGAAAACCACAGCACTGGCAGGTTGTCCCCTCAGAAACCCTGGCTGAGACACTGAAACTGTTCTCCTCCTTCAGCTCAGTGGTGCATGGGCTCTTTATCTCCCCAGGCTCCTACAGAACTGGTGTTTTGGCATGATGTACTCTTTCTGTCTTGACATTTAACAAGAGTAATGGGATGCTGACAAGGGAATGGAGCTGCTTCTGCCCAAGGAATCCTGAGGTAAGACAGGATGCTTCAGCCCAGCATGGAGAGGGGAGAGATGTGGGTGAATACAGATCTGCCTAACTTGTGGAAGAGTTAGGAGGTATCCAATGAAGCCAGAGTAGCCACTTAAAACAAAAATCAGTGTTCAGAAAGGACACAGCAATGCACTGAAATTACCTGCTACAGGGTGATTGGAATCAGATGTTTGCACAGGTTCAAAAACTGGGTAACTTTATGGATAAAAAGCGTGGTGGTTATGGCAGACATATCTGTTGAATTAAACATCTCCCAGTTAAAGGCTGGGAGAGCATTTTGGGAAAGTATCTTTATATACAGCTTTTCCTGTTACCTGGTTCTTTCACCCACTTTTGGCCATTGTCAGATACAGGACACTGGGCTAGACAGACCCGTAGCCTGATCCAGTCTGGCTGCTCTTAGCCTCCTTGTTACTGTGCTTTCCTACAAATATGTCACATCACAGAAGGTCCACAGGGTATCTGTGGAGTTTCTTAGGGGAGAAACCAACAGTGTTTATTTCTAAAACTGATCTGCTCACAGTGTGGCTTGTGCCATAAAGGAGTTGCTTTCCCAGGCTGACAATTTCTCACCATTTGCAAACCTCTTGCCAGGACCAGGCTTTCAGAAAGGGCCTCATGCTGCTTTCCACTTTGTAAAAAAGAAGTTGATTTTATATTTAGTGATGCATGGAGTGTACAGATGAAACAAATCACTCCTATGGACTCAGCAAGATGAATAGGTCCTGTTGAAAACTAGCAAGGAAGGCTGAATGCAAGATTAATATGCAGTCTCAAGTTATGCTTCCCACAACTTTTATTGATTATTTGGTAAGTAAAAAACCACACAATTCTTTGTATAATTCAGACTAAAGTTCTTGTGCAATCATTCTTGGAAGAAAATATTTGGTCTGTGAGGAGAGCTTTTTTGACTGGTTACTCTTTGAGGGGCAAGAGGTTTAAAAGCATCCTGTCATCATTTTAGTGTTGTTTGTCAATAAATTCTCAAAGTAAGCACAGACTTAAAAATAGAAAAATTGTGCTGCCTAGAGATTTCTCCATTCTGGAAATTTATGCTGGGAAATAGGAAAGGACCTGTGGTCTATTGGTTTCTCCCACTTCTAACTTTGATTTGTAACTATGAACTGGTGATTCTTACTGTGAGACAGTAAGCATGTCTGTTCTGAGAATGTGACAGAGAGCTGGCATCAATAAGTGCTTCAAAGTTCAGGGCCTGGCCAAGGTATAGACTACAAACATGCAGTGTGTTGTGTGAAGCTTTAGTGTTTAAATGATGTCCTATTTTGTTTCCTCAGCTGCTTTGTAGGTGATCTTGTTGAAGAGATGTACTTTCTGGGTTAGGGGGGCTTCTTTCTGCCAGAAGTCTTAGAGAAGTATGTAAATTGTCAAATTTACACAGAACAGAGAATTGCAATGTCTTCTCTTCTTTCCCAGCCAATAATAAGTGCAATTATCATTAATTTACTGTCTTAATTATGTTTTCTAAAATTAATATGAGTGCTCTCAAAATCATCAATGCCTGGCTGCAAAAAGGGAAATTCTGACCAAAATATGAATCTATAGCACGTCATCTAGAGGATGTGAAAAATTATATCCTATAAGGTCCAATGCTTTGTATTGATCTTACAGAAGAGACAAATCTCATGGGTCAAAGTTGAAGTGATATGGACAAGAAAAATCAATAATAATTTTAAAAATAGACATTTTTTCCCTTTCCTTTACTAATTCATGAAAAAAATAAAAGAGCACCATAAGACTTGCACATTATCGATGTTTTACAGATTACTACTGTTTGGTTTTTTTTAATTAATTATGCTTTGGAAAATATTTTGTGCCAGCATCCTGTTGGTAAAAATGTATTTTCAAAGCTGAAATCAAGTACTCCTATCCCAATAGATATGGCTTCTGTTGTGGCATGGCTAGTACAAGGGGTTTTGGTACCTTGAACACATAAAAAAATTACAGCTTTCCTTCTTCCTTCAGTAACAGTCAGAATTGCCTGTGACAGGATAAAAGGACCTCTGACATTCTGTGATGAATCTCACTGGCTGGTTTCTGACTCTGCTATTCCTGTCTCCTCAGGTCTTTTCCCACATCCTCTGAAGGCAAAACCAGGAGGTAACAAGTACCTGTGCTCCAGTTCGCTCATTCTCAGTCTGGTGTAATAATGCAGTTCCATCTACATTGCCATGGTAAGTCAAATTAGCTGATCAAACTGCAAATGTTTTCTTTTCTGCTGCTGCTCCTGAGAGTGTAAGCACTAGTGGGGCAGGTAGGCTGTTGGAGATGCTAACCCTTTAAGCAGCAACCTCCAGAAGTTCTCTGAAATTATGTCTGTGCTAAATGATTTTTGGTGCCACAGATCTCTCAATATTTTCCGACTGCTTGTGCTAGCTCATGTTTAACAATTCTAAGTCTTTTTAGATGTGGAAAGATCTAGATTGCTTTGTGCAAATAAAAGCAGATCCTCTGGGCTGGAATTTTTTGAAAGCTTTCTGTCACTGAATCAATGGTAGCAGATTTAGAGTAAAGCTGATTGCTTGCGAAACCTTGCAGTCACTGAGGCCCTTGATCAAGTGTCTGGCCACAGGGGATGAGAGAGGGGGCATGCTGTCCTATCTGCCCTTAAACAGAGTCAAAATCTAGGAGAAATCTCCAGGTTGAACGTATTCCAGAGCTTCACTGACTCCTGGAGGCTGGTTTGGTCTAGCATTATTTCAAGTTTCAACAGGAAAATTTCATGCAGCTTTACCCTCTTACCCTCTCTTTGCCAGCACAGAGAAATTTAGCTGAGAGCTGCTTAGCTTCCTTTTTTCTCTCTTAGGAAAACCAAGCTGTTGTGGTTTTTTATGTACAAATAAACTGCCTCTACCAATTAAAGAGGTCCCTCAGTAGTGTTTTCCATGACGCCCACTCATCAGTGTCCACCTTCTTGAATATCTATGTGCTGGCATGATCACATTAGTGTTTTTGTTGATGATTAAAATGGAGGATAGTGTTCTGCAACACATGCCAGAAATAAATTTCTCTTGACAGGCACGCCGGTGACAGCTTATCCATTTAAAAAAATGAAGTTGTACCTTTGCATAGAAAAATTTGTCAACAGCTGACCATGTGCCTGGGGACTGGGAATAGGGTAGGAGAATCCCACACACCTAATTATAGTCTTTAATATTGCACAATATTTATCAACCATTAAAAACCCAATCATTTTATTTCTAAGCTCTTCTAATTGAACTTTAGTTACACACTCTCCCTTGCCCTCTACTTGCTATGTTAAAAATCACAACCCTAAAAGTGCTTATTTGAAAGATTACTTAATTAAGGAGCCAGGAATGTCCTTTCTCAGAGATAGCAGACATGCCTTTGGGCGAAGGGTTACACCAGCAGAGCCAGTGGCAGAATCCAGCTAAGATTGTATAGAATCATAAAATCCTTCAGTTTGGAAAAGAAACTTGGGTCCAACTAATGGCCCAGCCCTGCCAAGTTCACCACTAGATGTGTTCCTGAGTGTCATATCTACTGATCATTTGAACAATTCCAGGAATGATAATTACACCACTTCCCTGAGCAACCTGTTCCAATACCTGACAACACTTTCAGTGAAGAAATTTTTCCTAAAATCCAATCTAAATCCCGCCTTCCCCTCCTCCCCCAAGTTCAACCTAAGGCCTTCTCCTCTTGTTCTATCACTTGTAACTTGGGAGGAGAGACCAACCTGGCAAAACTCTCCTTTCAGGCAGTTGTAGAGAGTGGTGAGGTCCCTCCTGAGCCACCTTTCCTCCAGGTTAAACACCCCCAGCTCCCTCAGTTGCTCCTCATAGGACTTGCACTCCAGACCCTTCCCCAGCTTTGTTCCCTTCTCTGGACACAGTCTGGCACCTCAATGTCCTTCTTGCAGTAAGTGATTCAGAATTGAACACAGGACTAGAGCTGTGGTGTCACCAATGCCCAGTACATGGGGACAAGGAGAGCCCCAGTCCTGCTGGCCACACCATTGCTGATCCAGGCCAGGATGCCCTTGGCCATTGACCTGGGCACAGGCTGGCTCGTGCTCAGCCACTGTTGACCAGCACCCCCAGGTCTTTTTCTGCTGGGCATTTCCCAGCTGCTCTTCCCCAAGCCTGTAGATTTAAAAAGTGCAGTGGGAAGTGGATGGAAGGAGTGTTAACAGAGCAGATTGAATAGAGAAAGAAAAGCAAAAGGTACAAATTTCTACCAGTTTCCTCAGGCATCCATAGCAGCTGCTTAATGATACATGTATCATTATATCTTGGAGTAGTTGGAGGGCAGAAGCAGACTTGATTACACTACAGACAATTGTTTCACAATAATTCTGGACCATTTTTCATTAGCTGTCTCCCCTCACAGCAAAACAAGGGATAATTTTTTTCCTAAAAAATCTTATACCTCTAGAAGGTTGTCCAACAGTTAAAGATTTTTAATAATTCATCATGCGAAACATCTTGAGCTAAATACTAAATTTCCCAGCAATAACAACAAAAGATGAATGAAAGTAGCTGAGGTTAACTTGCTCTGATAGAAACAACAGGGTAAATAAAGAGAACAATGCCATCACTTTTCCATGATTTATCAGTACATTTCTATTACACCCTCTGCTTTGACAAGTTTCGTCACTCAGTCTGTTGAGCCAAACCAGTTCATTCCAAGGAAGCTGATTAAGTAACTGATTAAAACAAAGCAGCAGATTTGTCTGCCTATAATCATTTACCGTGACACAAGCATCAGGTGGCAGCCCTTATTGGTGAGTGTGGCTGCTGACATTACCTTTCACAAAAGATAATGATTTTGGTTTTGGTCACCTGCCCTAGACCAGCAGGCCCCAAGGTGATATGGCTGTAGTGATGTGAGCAACAACTTCTATGGCAATTACTTTGGTTTTTCCTTTTGAACCGCCTTTAAAAAGAAATGTCTTATTCATAGAAACATTTATATGTGGTACTTCTGACTTCATTAGATGGACTGAATGTACCCAGCTATGAGCAAGGAGCAATTTGTAGGAAGAGAAGCCTTGGTAATTCTTTTAGGTCTGCTTCCCAAGACACACACACTGATTGCTTCACCTTGGCTTTCCAGCATGGGTAAAGCAGGTGATGGTGGCAGTCTGAATCATTTTCAATTTGTTCCTAAAACTTGTTTTTGGAGCTTGAGGATGCAACTGGGTACCTAGGGTTTACCAAAGCATATTAAAGAAGCAAAATGAAAGGAACTGAGAGTGAGAGGCTCAAACCAATATCTGTGGTTTTCAATATGAGATAAGGGGTCAATCTGGCTATTTGGCTACCTGCTGTGGTGGGTGATCAGCCTCAACAGGCTCTTCCTGTGAGATGTTTTGAGTATGGCTGTGATTGGTTAAGCACTAGCTGCCTGTCTTTTTAAAATGCCTTTACTCTGGAAGTCAAAGTAAGAGGCTGTTGCTGTTCAGGATCTCAGTGCTGGACATCCTTACAGGCCATAATGTCTCCAGGAGCTCTATTTCCAAAATCTGGTCTTGTGAGCAGAATGATGTGAAGCAGATACTGCAAATGATAAATTTTGATTCTTTGTCTGCAAGAAGCAAATGTATTTTTCTTTCCTCAAAGGACCAACAATTTTCCAATTACAGGAAAAAAGTCTTCAAGTCTTTAGATACTGAGTCCTTAAAATACTGAAATGAGACTATATATATGAAATGTATTCATATTCCCTACTTCCTCTTGGTTATCAACAAAATGAAAACCACTTCTGAATGTAAGGCCACTGGAATTTGGATGTGTTTCTTAAAATTGTTGGTTTAGCAACTGATTCTGCAGTCAAATGTGTTCTGAAATTCTGGGTCCTGCACTGGTCACTGCATTGCAACCCAGACACTTCTTTAATCTTATTCAATCCATCATTGCCTCATTTGAAGATTTTAATTTCAGTAGGTTATCAGAGGAAAAGAAGATAGCTGTTAACTATAGAATACAGCAAACTGTAAAACATTCTACTGTGTTCACTTTTACATTGCCCTAGCAGTTCATGCTGTTTCTTCTCTTGCTCTGTGAGTTATAGCTTTAGTAAAGGGTTGCCAGATTCAAGTCAGGGGGCCTCTGCTGGCACTGCAGAATGACAATTCTTATCTGTTTTCTATAGCCTGACATTTTCAGTAAGGCCTGGAAGGTTTGGTTAATAGGGTTTGTCAAAAGGGAGCTACAATATAAAATGTTGAAATATGGAAGGAGAGCATAGCAGAGAACCCGTGTCACATTAAATGTTACCAAAGCAATTTTTAGGAGACTAATTATTCACAATAGATAACTAAACTGTAAATCTCTATTACAAGTGGGGGATTGAATGTGGGTTTCCTTGGAAAGGAGTTCTGAAGTCTGCTCTTTTAATAGCTAATGCATAAGAAAAAGGGTAGATGTGCCAGAGGCTCTAGAAGATGAGAGGTCAAAGCATGAATGGACAATAACTCCTGGATTCATTCCCTCTGCAAGACCTAAAAAGACATATTTGCATTATAAAATGCCTGATAGACTTTTTCTTAATAGTCTGATATTGAAAGAATTCTGATGTAATAATTCTTTATGACTATTGATAACTAGAAAAAGGACGAATGGACAGACATCTAAAGAGGGGCTTCTCTTTGGTGTTGCTGAGCTGGATTTTCAAAGAACAGTGATAATCAGGTTCTTCCTAAAATTTCATGTCCTGCCTTTTGGGAGCAAAGTCCCTTCTAGGACGGCAATTGCACATGCTAATGTCCCTGTGAAATCCTGTGCCCCATTACCTGAAATAGCACATAGAGGGTAATCTGTGTCCTGAGGCAATATTTGTTCCTGTCCTTTCTGTTATGAAACATTTTGTGAGAGGAGAGGAGAGGAAAGGTAGTGGACAATGCCTGTGACAAGAGGCTTTCTGACGTATACTTCTGTGATAGTTCATACAACATTTCTTGTTCCTGTTCTCTAGATGCTACTCAGCCTTGTGGATCCCTTTGGATGTTTTTATTTATTACTCATTAGTTTTTAATAAGTAGACAATGCATTGTGGCAGAAACTGTAGGTCTGAATACAGTTTTCCTGTTATTATCTCTGCTATGCCTCTTTGTTATTGCTTCTGCAATAAATTACATTTGCCCTGTAAATATATGGAGACTTGCCAACACAAGACAAGACAGCTATTATGCAACTGAAAGTGTATTAAATAATAGAAATGTAACTATACTACAGGTTGTGTGAACTCTTCTTTCTGATTTGAAGGGTATCATCAAGCTCATTAGTAAAGCACACTTAAAGAAGCTCTTGCTTCTTTACGGAAGAGTCAAAAGGTGAAACAGTTCAGAGCATACCAGGAAGGTAATTTCCTTCTTGGTGTCTATGTGCAGCTGCAACAGTTAAAAAATGCAGTAAGGTTGTCTCTGGCAAAGCATATGCTCATAAATGGGGCTCCAAGTCTTGGAGTTGTTGGGAATTAATGAAGAATGTTTATGTCCCAATTGATTGCATTAGACATGACTTAAATGTAGACAGGCTGAAGGAGAGATGGATTTATTTTCTTCTGCTCACAAACAAATACGTAAATTTTTAAGGTCTTACTTTACCGTAGAAAGTTTGCAAATTCCATTATTCCTTGCCATAAACATTAAAACATTCTTTTTGCTTTTTCTGTTGATAGCCAGCAGTGATCAGTATGACTGGAAAAAAAACAAACCCAGTACTTTTGCTTAGGCAATGACCATGGTGGCACTCTGTATTATGACGGTGGAAGGTCCTGTTAACTGCAAATGCATTTGTCTAGTTGATGAATTCTATGGGCTCCAAGCAATTGACCACCAGTTCCTGTTGCCCGGCCCTGGGATTAATCTGTGCCTCAGGACTTCATAAGTTCGGAGTATTTTCAAGTACTCTGCTCTGACAGGCAGGATGATTCTCTCTGTGCTACTGCTAAGTATTTTGGACATAACTAGCAAGCTGGTTATAGCCAATGTGCAGAACAGACTTTTTCCCTGTCTCAGAAAGCACAGTGATGAACTGCATGCTCAGACAGTCACTGCACTTGCACAACAAAGCAGGTATTTCTGGAGCTGACTTGTTTATTATACACCTCTCGTTATGACTGGTGAATCCTAACATATCAAATTTGCTTCACTGTGCATCTAAGGTAGGACTATTCATGTCCACAGAGTCATAAACAGAAATACAATAGCTCTTGTCCAGGGGAATCTCTCTTGTATCTGTGTTTAGAGAGCAGCAAGTGGATTGTTACATCAAGGAATGAACTATTAAGGAACTGCAAAGAGGAAGTGTGTACTGTTTTAGGAGTGAAGTAATTCCGTACACAGAAATGCTCCTAATTGTTAAGCTGTTTGCACTCTTATACTGCAGATGATTGTCAGGTTTATTCTAAGAAACCTCTGTTCTGGTGAGTCTTTAGATCAGCACAATTTTAATATCTATTTTTTGCAAGGTTGCTTAGACCTTATCTGTAGCAAAACTACTATTGATAAAGTCATATATGAACAGTAATTACTGGTAAGCATGTGTTCAATTCTTTCTGTGCACTTAATTTTCATTTATTAGAGTAGCATAATTTTCTGTGTATTAATTTTAATTTTAAAAAGTGTCTGTGACCTTGTACAGGATAGTATAGTAAGAAAGAGTACATCAAAATAAGTAAACAAAATTTCTTGAGTTTGAGTAAGACATGATTTGCTATGCAAATGATCAGTTCCATCAGAGTTGCAGGACAAGGGAGTTCTTCATAGGTAGTCTACAATAGGTGGTTGCTGCATCAATAAAATATGAAGAGAGGCATGTAATAGAGAAATATAAGCCTAGAGTCTGATAAATGGACAGGGAATCAGGGGATTAAAGGTCTGACCTTCTCATAATAGTCTCCAGTGTTTTCATCTGACTAAGGTATGGAGATTCTCTTCCATCCTGTGTAGCTGGTGTCTGAAATTTCCAGAGACGTTGGGGCTTCACAGAATCACAGAATATGCTGAGTTAGAAGGGATCCACAAGAATTATTGAGTCCAGCTCCTGGCCCTCACAGGACACCCCAAGAGTCACACCATGTCCCTTGGAGAGTTGTCTAAGCACTTCCTGAACTCTGCCAGGCTTGGTGCAGTGACCACTGCCCTGCGGAGCCTGTTCCAGTGCCCAACCACCCTCTGAGTGAAGAATCTTTTCCTGATATCCAACCTAAACCTCCCATGACAAAACTTATATCATTCCCTTGGGTCCTGTCACTGGGAACCACAGAGAAGAGACCAGTGTCTGCCCCTCTGCTTCTCCCCTTTCTGTCCATGTGAGGCCAGAGGCACAAAAGGGCATATTTGTAGAGCTCTCAGTTGTAAGAAGTGTCTTTCCAGTAGAAGATACAGAGAAGAGGTGAGGATCTCGTCGTTGACCACTTGGGAGATCTGTCTGATGCAGCCAGTCACTGATATCTTGATCTGTGTAGTTCTCAGATCTGTGTTCCTCCATTTGGGAGTCAATTCAATTTCACTATTAAAGAATTCATACATATTATTATATATGAGGAATTGGTACTTGATGGGGATGATGAAAACCCTTTTTCTCATATTTTATGACTTTTGAGGCCAAACAAAAGAGGTGTTTTGACTGACATTGGTGTTTTAACATACATTGGATTTTAGTCTATAAAGGTGAATGCAGTAAGCATTCTGGACACACTGAGGTCTAAGCTATCTGAAAAAAAAATAGTAAATATGAAAATTTTAACGAATATATGGATGTAAGGGATATTTTTTTTCTTTATTCTTTTTAGAACTTTGAATTTATAGTTGCATTTAAGCAGCTATCTTGAATAGGTGATTTTCAAGTGAAAGCTGCTTTGTTTGAGAGCTTTGGACTAGCTTAATTCTTGACCATTAATATAAAACTGGTTTCTTTTTACTCGCTTGACTTGATTCTATAAGAACTGCTGCAGTTAAGTTATTATGAAACTGTTATTAAGTGTTCAAGAAACTGGTGTGTCTTCTTTTTAACAAAGTGTATTTTTTGGAAAATTTTATGAAAGCGAAGGTACCTGGTGGTGTCACTTTTAAAAATTTATTTGTTTTATTTGTGGCAATCCTTGCATTGACTAATGCTTGCATAAAAACCCATCTGCACTATCTTTTTTTTGAGGAACCCTCAGTCAAGCACCAATTCCCAGCAGTGAGGTGTTAAATAGGCTGCGGATTTAAAAAAAAACAACAAAATGTTTCCAGTGATTTTCCTTGCTTTCCTTGTAGTCACTCATTCAAGAACCCGTTAGTATTTAGTATTGCTTAGCAGTCCACACCTATGCAAGGATAGGAAAATGAAATTTTCTCAGAGCTTGTTGCATTAAAAGTGACTTCCTTCCCTGTAAAAATTGCCACAGAACAGTGAAATAAACTTTCTGAGAAAGCTGTCTCTAGTCATAGAGCGGTGGTGGAGTCAACTCACTCCAGAAATGTCACAGAACCTGCATGAGGGAGGTAGAGCCTCTGGGGTACTGCTGAATTCCTTCTGGTATGAAGCACTAACATTATATGAGATTCTCCTAAATTGGTTCTTCCTCTTCTTCCTTGACCAGAGGCTGTAAACCATGCTGTTGTCTTTTGAGACCAGCAGCTACTAATGTGTTTTGGATATGTAATTTTATTATAGGGAGTTATTAAAATGTAGGGTTATAAATTGTTCTGGTAGACATTATTAACAATATTTGAATATGGATATATACAAATTACTTCTTTATACTTCAGAAAAGAGAACTTATGCACAGTTGTGTGTACCCTCAGCTACAGCAAATGAGTGTTTTACTGCAGAATTACATATTTCAGTGGATGGTTAAAGTTCATTCATCTTAATATATTTATAATACAAACATACAGAATGGCTGAAATGGAGGGAAGAGCATTCTGTGTTGCATGGGTTTTTTTTTCTTTGTTTATGCTCACACTATATTTTTTAGTATATGCAGTTGCAGAAACAGTAACCTAGTTTTTAAAATAAATTTTTCCTGGCACTAGGAGCAAAGGGCAGAAGATTTTGACAAGGCATTTATATTTTTTTCCAAAATATGACTCAGTAGTTTGCATTTGCTAGGAAGAAGTTTTTTTTTTCCTAAATAAGCCATCACACTGAAAGTTGATTTGTTCCAAGGAAAGGAGCTGAAATTAGTTACTGACATGCAATAACTCATTTCTTATTTTACCAACAGTAATTAAATTGCCTGGAACTGTTGTCATTTAACAGCTTATTAATTGACTAATGTGCATTACTTCCACACAGGCTATAGGTAAAATCCAAGGATTAGGAAAGGAAGAAAGAAGGAGAAGAAAAACCTCACTGCTTTTTGTGACCATCATAGATGAATGACTAATTTATTTCTTAATGGAGTGTCATTTTTGCAAACACTAATAGGTTAGATTTTAAAGATGCAATTTCATCAGCACTAATCCTAAAGAAGGAAATGGTAGTCAACTAGGAATTCTTTGGAGAGGAGAAAAATGAATAATTGGTTCTGTTTTCTTTAAACCATATGAAGGTTATATAGCTCTTTCTTCCTTAAAAGTCAGTGGTTTCTGCTTGGATCAGTATTTACATTACAAAATTCCATCCTCTAACTCTACGATTGGCCAAATATTCTGAACTTTTTTCTCCTTTTGTTCCACCAACATGGAAAGAAACTTTGTCTCATGCATCAGGGAGTATCAGCCTAATAGAACTGCACACAAAAGTGGTTATAGGCAAGTTCAGCAGCTTTGATTGTGTCCAGTCAAATATGATACATTCCAGTGCTGCATTAGTGGCCTATGTGGGGGGAAAAAAAATCAATGAGGTCAACATCTAAGTCCCAGCTGAGAATAATCCATTTCATAAAAATAAACTGAAAAGTTCTCAGTCATCCCAGTAAATTCTAATTTGTAGTGTTGGGGGCTCCTAACAGAGTCTATGACTGTGTGAATAGACAGGGAAACATAGGTCAAGTTTTTAAGGGGAGAAATGTGAGATGGGATTTTCTGAATTACCTAACCATCAAGAGACTTATAACAATAGTGTCCTTCTATGAAACTGGAAATCATCAATTAGAAGACCTGGGGAGGGAAATGAATTAGTTATGTGAGCTGCCTAAATGTGAGAGCAGCATGGAAATTCAGTCCAATGAAGGAGCAGTTAAGACACCAATGATAAAAAACCCCGAAAATAGGAAAGTCATCGTGTAGGGCTACTCGGAAGATGAAGGGGAATGGAATAGCTCCAGGACACAAGGCTGAAGAGAACATCCATATTACTCAGTTTTATACAACATGGCTGGGAGTTGTTTGTCCAAAGGCAGGAATCAATAGCCCATACCTCCATCTGCTTGGCTTTGCAGGTCTGTGATAAAAATCAGGCGATTCTTAGTACTGTTTTTCCTCTATTAGGGCACAGCAGGTGAATTGTAAGCACTCTGCAAGTTCTCATTTTTCTGCATTGAGTAGAAAGGTAGTCTGTACCAACAGATGGGATGTAGAGAATTCCACTGTGGATCTGTGAAGTGGGAGAAGATTAATTCCATATGGAAGAGCTTGCCTGTCATATCTGGGGGCTTGGCCAAGTACTTGGTTCTTAAATGCCACTGAACCTGCACCAGCCCCAAAATATGGTGGTGGTTTTGGGGTCACCACCATTCCTGTTTTTCAAAAGCAGACCATAGGTAACGTGAAGCCTTTGAATTTCTGTGATCATGGTGCAGAGAGAAGGGAAAAAACACTGAGGGTGCAGTCAGACTCCCTGGAATTCGTTAGGCTGTCTTTCAAAGTGCAACTTCATGTAAGTCCATAACGTGCTTGTTCTTATTTCAATAAAACAGTAATTTTGACAATAACTAAGTATGTCTGGCAGAATAGATGGGAAGGCTATGAAACTATTAATAACATTTGGACACCTCCTGCACTGTTTTAATGCATCACAAGTTAGCACAGTATTGATTCAGTATCAAAGTTCTGAGAAACAAGCCTCTTACCAATATCTAGGATCCGATGTTGTAATTGAACTAGAAAATGTTAGATTTCCAGCATTACTGCTGAGAATTCTTCCCAATAAATGTGTGTTTTCCACTGGGGCTGAAATCACTGCAAGTGTTAGTTTTAATTTTTTTTCCTTTTTGTATTTTTCTCATCATACAAGTTCCCTTTCTCCCCTCTGTGTGTAAAATAAACATAATGGGGCCAACTCTTGCATTTTACTAGCTTGACTTGTGGGAACATCCTTTCACATACTTGGGTTAGGTAATTAAATCTTCTGTAGAAGGATTAAACTTGTAGAAAGGAAAATAGGTGGAATTAGAAAATATTATATAGGGAAAGAGACTCAGTAGGAATCATGGGCAGAAGAAGCTTTTGTCAGTGTGTGAGGAAAAAGGAGAAAGAATAGAAAGAAAAAGAGAGCCACTGTTATGACATTAAAGCACAAGGAAAAATTAAGACTTACTACTTGAAGAAGAAATTAAATAGTATGAAGGAGGGAAGCCAGAAGAATGGCTGTGTATGTAATGACTGTAATGAGAATGGCTGTAATGAGTGGGTGCTGGTATATCAAAAATGGATGGTACGCCAGTTTCCATTATATGTGCCCCCTTATTTCAAGATGTTCTTCAGATTTGCATATTCCTTTTATCCAGCATCTTACATCTATAGCTATTAATCTCCAGAGTTTGTCAGAAAAACTGAAGAAATGCAGAATACACTTTTTTTGTTTCCAAAGCTCATTTTGATTTTCCTTCTTAGGTCTAGTATCACATTGGTCTAACTTCTTACAGGATCATAAAGGTAAGCCAAAATGTTGATTTTTTTCTTTACTATCCTTGCCTTTGTTAGGTGCCAGTGGTTGTAAATTTATGCAGTGCACCTGCACCTGCAGAATAATGTCATTCTTTCTTTCCTGGTAAATGGCCTTAGGTACAAAGTCCTGCAAGGTAAAAGCCTACTTTTGTTAGACAGCTGAAGATACAGCTATATAGAAGAGGTAAGAGGAGGGAAATAGAGACTTAGTAATGCCACTGCCACTGCAGTAGCACCTCTGGTCAAGTTGCATTAGTAAATTTATCCAAAGGATACTTTTTCTTTTAGTCTGTAAACTACCAATCCTGGGCATTTTCTTCCCTGGTGGCTTTTCAAAGTGCCTGGGTTTTCCTTTTCTGAAGCTATGCTGCTTTTGGTGAGAGTATGCTCTGTGTAAGATAATATGTGGAGTGCAGAAAATCTTATTTCTGGTAGGAAGCCAACAGTTCTTCTTATCCCTATGTGGTTCATCACATAGTTAATACCAAGTGGCTGAAAAACCACAGCTATGTATGACTTGCTGCTTACATGTATTTAGTTCTTTGATTGTTTTTCCACAGCTAATTATGTATAACAAAAATAACATGTCAAGTGTAGATAGTCTAGAAGTTATTTATCCTTTTTCTTATTCATCTTAGATGGCTTCTAACCAGGAATAAAATATTCCAGCAAACCACAAGTGGCAAAATCTGAACCGGTAAGTACATGTGATCTACTTTAGAATACATGTTTAGCATTTTAAATGGAAGTGACACTGACTTCATATCACTGCACACATCAAAATTTCAAAATCTGAAGAACTTTTGAACCTCCTATGATTTCTAAACAAGTGCTGTCCAAAAAGCATTTAATCTTTCTGACTGATTGGACTGTAGATGAAAAAAGGAAATTCAGTGGCTCATTTGTTCTGGACCAAATGTATCAAAAATATATAGAAATTATGAATTGTCATAATTGTCATCACTGGATCAAAAGTAGTTCCCAAAGCCATCTGGCATATCATCAGGCTCTGTGGTTCTTCATAATGCTGTAGAGTTAATCTACTGTCTCATTAGAGTAGCTGACAAATCTCATTGAAAAGTACTGCAAATCTGTGTCTCTCAGCTGTAGGAGCACAAGGGCAAGTACAGACAAATCTTTCAAGAAGATATCTTAGAAAGGATGCCAACCTCCTGAGAAAAGCACTAAAATAAGATTTATGTTTTGGTGGTTCTGGTTCCTGTCACAGAAATTTATGCTAAAACTAACTTCTCATACAGGTATATGCACTTCTGCACTATCACACCAGTTGGTTTGACTATCTGTGCATTCCCGTTCCAGGTTGAAACAGGTTTTAGATAAATGGAGGAACATACCCTGAAATTTTCTGTTCACACATCTGAATGTCTTGCTCTTTCAATTGCAGATAAGGTATTCTAAAATACTTTAGGAATTTTACATTACATTTGGCCAAATAGCAGTAATTATTTGACTCTGCCATTACTTGCCTCTAGCTTCTCATCCATTTATGAGACATAATGCCAATGTTCTGGTGGAAGTACCTGTGCATGAGAATTTATACTTGTAGCTGTTGTGCCTGTGGTGACGGAGTTCTGTGTCCATAACACCATTATTATCCTAGACAATACCAGACATTAGTTTGCATGTGCCATTGCTGCTGGGACAGGGCTCCTGTCATTTCAGGAATGGTTTGATGTGTTGCTGTTCCAATCCAGACTGAGGGGCTGTATATTTAGTGCACAAGTTTTAGTTGCCAGTGTGTGAAATTCACATGTTGACAAACCAACAAAGGGAAGAAAAGAGAGCACATAACATGGGATTCAGAAATAATTCATGATGATTTAGTTTGAGTTACCATAACCCTAAAGCTTCATTAAAACCTAAAATGAATGCTATTTCCTCCTGAGAGCAGAGAACAATCTGCTAACTTTTGCCAAAATGAGTGCTATTATGGTGTACAACATGAATGTACATAAATTACAAGGTTTATATTTGCTGTTTTTCCTAATGTTAACTTTGATTGGCACGTCAAATTAAAAGCAAGAGGGAAAGAAAAGGAAAAACCTGCATCAGATTAAGAAACGTAAAGAAGTGTAATTTCTAACTACAAAACACAAGACCTTCACACTTCAAACAATCCAGGTTTTCTTTTAATGATTAGGTTTCACTTTTTTCCCCTTTATACTAGGGATGCATAGAGAACTACAGCAGTATTTGGAAATAATTCAGTAAGCTGAGTATCTCCTTTCTTCACAACTCTAGTAACACTGGGTTTCCTACTGTTTCAGGTTTCCTACTGTTATTGTTTGGTGCAAGGAATAAAGGAAAATTAAAGTAGGTTGAAAATTCCTGATTGAAACACGTCAAAGAAAATTTTGTATCTCAGGACATGGCACTGAAACTGTCCTGAACACTCTTTTAATGGCACTTGCAGCCTTTTGCAGGTAAACAAATAGGAACTTGCTTTCCATTAAGGAAGACAGATGCTGCAGAGAGTCTGTGTCTCCCCAGAGCAGCTGCTCTATCTAAGATCCAAATAGGTCATTTAAGCCCTGATCCCAGAATGAGAGCTATTGGGTCAAAATGTGCCTACCCAGGGACTAAGGCATGACCTGATAAAAGTAAAAAACTGGGATCTTTATATATACTTAAAGCATGTTTTCAGAACATGAATATTTCAGAAGAATATTTTTCCTGCCTCTCTCTTTGTATTTGATACAAAGAGCTTCAACTTTTGCTCATTTTAACTCAGCTGATTTTTGCTCCCATAGTTCAGGTCTTTTTTTCATTCAGATAGTTTAATTTACCCACTCTTTTATACACAGAGCTACTGTGTTTATGGACAGTGAAATGTTTTTCTATATGTCAAATGAGCTTTTAAAAAGTATTATACTCTGCAGGCATGCAGGGGATGATGTTTAAACATAGCTTTCTCTTGCCTAGGCTTCCAGACTATTGAATTTTGAATCTCCTATGAGGTAAAAAAATTGATTATGGACCATTTTGGATAGGGTTTGGAACACAACTCCATTGCTATCTATTGATGTGCATTACCAGAAGCATCATAAAGCAACTGGATCCAGGATGTCTTTTTAAGAGGATTATTGGATAGGGAATGGCTTAACATTTCTACCTTCCTGTTGAATATTTTGAGGAGGGAAAGGTATTGCAGCACAAGTCTTCTGGAATATTACCTTTTCTGTTTTACAGAAGCTAAACCGCCCATCAACATGCTGTTGCCCAAGAAGCAAGGGGCACTCAGGGATGGCAGAGACAGACTGAAGGCTCACCTTTCTGTGCTGGCAGGGAGCTGGAGCAGCTGATGGCGGTGGTAAGGAGGGTGGAGAGACTGCCATTCCCTGCTCTGCATTGCCCCATCCCACAGGCCTTCTGTGCCACTGAGACTTGCACCAAAGCTTTTGGCTACAGGCACCAACCCACAGTTAAGGCATCTCAGATGCCAACAGGAGTGAAAATATGCTTTCTCCAGACAATGAGCTCAGAATTGCTCAGTACTGGAATTAAGAAAATATCAAAGTTGTAATTTTCCCTGTTTTCCTTCTCCTGCATTGTCACTTGTATTTTAACCCTTTCCTTACTGAAGAAAATGTGAATTTATAGTCCTTACAGCTTTGGTCTTTCCCTTTTTATACTTAATCAACTTTTAATGTTCTCTATGAGTCTAAAACATTTCCCAAGTCTGTTAATTTCCTTACTGTATTATTTCCAATTACAAAGTCATCAGTCTCAATTCTATCACTGTTTTTGGCTTTCTCACTCTCTTTTTTCCCTTTGTAGTTTCAAGTTCACTCTTTTATTGCTGAAAAATCCTAGCATTTTTATTCCTGTTCTAAATCTGACTGCTTCCTAATCCCTAGGGTTCCAAGCCAATATGTTTGGTAATGACTTCATACAGAGGAAAAGGAAACGAAGCCAATTTGTGTTTTCCATTGTTGTGATAAATGCGTATCTGAACTTTCAGCTGGTCTTGGCTTCAAAAACTAAACTAACCAACTTTGCTGGGTGACCCTATGGTCTGAAGAACAAACATTATTTTCTTTGTTTATTTTTTGTGATCAGGTGACTTATCCTCCACATTTGAAAGCAAAAGTAAAAGATGCAGCCATAAAATTGAAATAGGGGATTACTATAAACACAAAATTAGAATAAGGTCCAGGCATCTGAACAAAGATTAATGTCATCTTGTAACAGGCACTGCATGAAATCCCACAAAGAAAAGCCATGCCCCTAAAGAGAGCACAGAGGTACAAATGACTAAAAAGCCTTTGAAAATAACCATCACAAATTCAAGTTTTGAGGAAATCAACATTTTCTCTGGAAGACACCAAATATTATCAGGGTTTTCTGTCAAGGGATATTTTGTTCACATGTACGTGTAGTAAACCCTCAGTAAAAACTACCAATATCCCTGAATTTTTGCGTGATGTTCTTTTATTTCCCTGTCTCTCAAAGTGACTGTATTCTTCATAAGAGAGGCAATTGCAAAATCTTTCCCAACTTCCCCTTTCTTCTTATCTTACCTTGGAGTTTAAAAAATGAGATCAGGTTTTGTTTTCTTAAGAGCCCTTGTATATTTATACCTGTGCAAAGGCGAACTGAACAGGACACACATGTGTAACGGTGAAACTGAAAAAAGCCCTCAAGCAAAACAGCTAAACTTCAGCACCACCACCACCCCTACAGCACCTGCTCATGGCCAAGCTCTCTGTACTAGGAGCCTCCCAATCCACTGTGTGCAAAACTGCTTATCTGGACACGTTGGTTTTGGGGCAGAGCTCCCAGTGACCCCTTTAAAATCAGGGCAAATTCAGTGCTCAGTGTGTGCTGCTGAAGCCCCATGAGCAGGAGACAAGCTGGCTGACACAGAGCAGGGTTCTGTATCCCTGCCTTGCAATGCAGCCACGCTAAAGTGGCTGACATTAGTGCAGATGTGCTTAAGTAATAATATAATAGAAGTGTCCTCAGAGGATGAATTGTACTGAGAACCAGTATACTGATGCTAAATTGTGCACTAAATTGGAGGCTTAAAAATGAGGAAGCTAGTAAAAAAGATGTTAAGGTGAAAAGTGAGGAAATTAAAGTGTTGCAGCTCAGCATGGGGGCTACTTAAACATCCCATAAAATGAGTAATAAATGACTACCCCTAGGAGGGGAAAAAAAAAAAGAAAAAAAAAAAAGAGCAACTCAAAGAGTGGGACTGCAAATTAATAGGTGTAGGTAAAGGAAAAATTCTGGAAAATCTGAATGTACAGGAAGGGAAGATCTCAGCTTATGAAGAGGGTTATAATTAATGGTAGGTAAATATGAGACAGAAATGTGGAGATACTAAAAGGCATTTTGCAAAGCAAACAGCCAAAAGCACATAAACAAATAACAAAGAATTTGTTTAAATCTACAAAGAGCAGGAAGCGTACTAAAGCAGACAGAGCCAGAGTCAGCTAAAGGACAAAGCACTGGGAGAGGGGGCAGAGGAGGAAACAGCTGTGTGGTAGCTCTCCTGGCTGCTTCTCCTGGCCATGCTCTTTCCTGGCCTGATGTCCCCTGCTCTGAATTTTTCTTGCCACAGGCATTCTCAAATGATTTTGAATGTCTTTCTTTCCTATTTTTTCTTTGGTCTGTGGACTTTGCTCTATCACTGGACACAGTCTTGTGTTTCCAACTGTGCCCTGGAGAAAGGGATATTTCCCCAGGATTATTTAAGTCTAGAAGCATTTTGAAAATGGAATGCCTGTAAAATCCCAGACCCAAAAGATCCTCAGGGAATTTACTCTCTATAAATGTTTTGTCAACAGTTTCTTTTACCTCTTCTGTGGCTTATATGGCAATGATTGAAATGTGGGACCATATGGTATAACATAAGATATTAAAATGATAAAGAATACACAAAGCATCCTTGCAACAGCTTTGTGCATCTGTTTCAGCATCTTGGCTAAATTCCAATATGGGTTATTAGATTCCTAAATTCCCTACTCTTTAATTGTCTCTGTGATGGTGTTGAATTGTTTCTATTTGTGTCCTGTGCATCTGTGCCTCAGTTTCCCAGCTGTACTGTCCTCTGATTAAAGAGATGTTTTAGGATTAACCCTTGAGCCCAACTGCTAAATCTTGCTGAACCAAAACAGTCCTTGAGAACAAATTAATGTTTTCAGCCACTCTTCTGGGTTGCTTGTATTCTGCTGGTGTCTTTGGAGGGCTGAAGTGGGTATTTCTCTCACCTTTTTGAAGTGTCCTGAACAGGGCACTTAAAGAGTAACGCACTTTGACAGAGTCTCACGTCTTAAATAATGTGCTGCTAGCACCTCATTCCTCATTAAGCACCCTTTTATATGATGAACATCCACCAAATTTTAGTATTGGGAATAATCTGTGAAATGTGGAGGGGAAACAATTTTAAAACAGTGTAAGTTTATAGCGTGCAGCCTAATATTGTTCTAGTTTGTTCTCTGAATATTTTTGGAATATTTAATAAGTAGTACTTTAAGTACTTTTTTTGCCTTAAGCTCTTAAGATATTATTCAGGCACCTAGAGTAATGGAAAATCACTAGTTAACAAAGAAACCTGATTTTTAGATGAGGTAACCACTTTATTTTGTAGGGTTTTATTCTATATTACACCATATTTAACAATAGACATAGATCTGGGGATGAATGAAGGGAAGTAGTTGGTTAGTAAAAATGATGATAGATTTCCTTGTGTAGTCATGAAAATGACATAAAGAACCTTTTCCTTTGTACAGGAGAAAAAATAAGCTGTGGTTTTGAAATGTAGCTTAAGGGAATGGCTGGTAAAAAAAATGCTAAAAAAAGTAAAGAACATGTGCCAACAGTAACTGCCTGTGTTTGTTTTGCTTTTGGTTAAAAAGTCAGTTTAAATTGGAAAAATAAAAATTTTCATAAATGGAGATTTTGATAGTGAATGAAACTGAACCTTCAGAATTTCCACAGGTTTTGAGAAAAGAGGAGTTTTTTTAAATTATAAAGCATGTGTTTTAATGATTTGAAATAATATGTCTAATAATGTCTATGTGTGTATATATGTGTGTGTCTGTATTCATGGTATCCAGAGAAGGCGAGGGCAGGAGGAAAAGAGCTTCCAATAACTTGGTAGTCATATAAAAACAAACATTAATCAGAGTAGGTCAAAATTTCACAACAGGAAATGTAGAGAGCCAAATCATACTCCCTGTGCACCATTCGAATCCATAACCACACTGTGCTGTGGGGAGTCCTGGGGGCAAAGGATCTTCCCTCCCGGATGTTCCACAGCTGCAGCAGGGCAGGCAGGATGGGCTGCTTCACTGAGGAAAGCATGGTCATGTGGGGAAAGTGTTTGACTGAGATCTGCAAAACTGTGGAAGGGAAACACTCAGGTTTGTTAACCAGCATTCAAACCAAGGTGACCTGGAAATTTCCAGGCTTGTTATTTTTGTTATTTCATTATAGTAATCTTTTTTTGCACTGTTGTGGGGAAAAGAAATCTGAGCTGTAAGAGGCTAGCCAGGAGATGATGTCCCTAATCAGTATTTCAGCTTGCTCATTTTTCAGAGTTGGTAATATTATCTCAAATATATTTTTTTTTCCTAAACAGACAAACTTACTATAAAGCTGGAGGGCAGACATCAAATTTTTATTTGTATCTGACCTTCCCCTGAATCAGAAGTGCTTGGAAATAGGTCACTGTTCCATCAGACAATCATATCAGAGAAAATATTTAGTTGTGCATGTGCTATGTACTTTTAATGGAAATGTTTACCTAATGCACATTATGTAGTGCTATAGGGTAGTTCTGTCTTTTCTCTTATCTCCTGTGTTACTCTAAATATAGATCAGACACCATACACCCATGTTTGAAACATATCTTCTTAGTTTATACAAACCACATTGGTGTAACAAAGCTTAAAATAACTGCTATTAAATAAAAAAGAAAATTATGGGATGCATTTTATTTCCTTGGCTTCTATTTCTCTTGCATTGATGATTATGACTGTTAAAAATCCATTCCAGTATTTCTTCTGTTTATTAAATTTATGGGCTTGAAATTCCTCATAGACCTGATCAGTTCTGAGCTCTAGGAAACCTTGATGGAGGGGAGAAAAATACAGTGAAAATAGGGGTGACAGAGGAAATAAGTGACAGAAGAGTATGATAGAGAAGAAAACAAACTAGCAGAATTATGTTTCTAATGGGCATTGGACCTCTTGTTTCATCTCTTGTGCTGCTTTTTTGGCATGTCTGTCTTGCCCACATAGATGCAAATTTGTTGTGTCCTACACTATGTGGACTATGTGCTCAGTCTTGTGGGTGCAGCTCAGCCAGCAACACTTGGGTCTGCTCCAACAGAAATTGTCAAATCCCCTCTCTGTTCACAACCTGAGTGCATCCCACGGTCAGTGATTCCCAGCTCTGGGTAAACAGGGTCTTGTCTCAGGAAGCCTACAAGTCTGTGATGAATCAGTGAGGCTTCAGAAGCCCTCAGCTGTCTAAATTAGGGTTGGACTCTCCAAGACAGAAACCATCCTGCAAGTCATCATCTGTAGCTGCCGGGACGGGGGGGGATAGGATTCTTTCCAACCCCAGAATGCTACGAGAGTCCAGGTAGCTCAGAGAACTCTTGATGCAAAGCCACAGCTACACGCTAGCAGGGACAAGGCTTGAGACTCTGCTACAGATATTCCGAAGGTAACTTTACTTCTTCGAAGATGTCTGGTCGCAGAAGTCCGATTACATGATATAACAAAGGGCTTTTATAACTTTCTAGAGGTTTGAAATTGTAACCAATAAAAACTACAAATTACAAACTAACCAATTATCTTAAAATTCCTTAGTAAGAAAAAACCAATCACTTTACAACTTTAAGAACCAAT
>JAOTQP010001286.1:64520181-64531524 GCA_026413545.1 Cichladusa arquata | reverse complement strand
TTTCAATGTCACTTCTATGTACAAGTAAAACTGATTAATTTAAAAAAAAAAAAAAAAAGAAAAAGAAAAAAAAAAGAGAGTTATGCTTTTTTTTGTTTAAATTATAAGAAAGGGAATAACTGCCTAGTAATAGATTTTCACAATCTAAAGTTTTCTGGAAACTTATCCTTTCTCCACAGTTGTTTATTTTTTTTAGTTAAATAAACCTAAAAATTTTATCCATGGTTATGGACTGCCTGCCAGAGTGGGGAGTTTGCATGGGAAGAACAAGAGCCATGATGTAGAGGGTGCTTTTATCAAAATACCAGGTTTTCCAAAATTATTCTGTTGTTACATTTTTGCAAACACTCAGATGCAAAGCCATCATACATTTTCTTTGCACATTTACAGCTTAATTGTAGATTTTCATTCTCACTAGAAAATACAGGAGTTTTTGCCCTACTCTTTTTAAAGTTTTCATAAATCCTGGCACGAATGGTGAATGGCAAAGAGATTTCAATGTTTGTAAAATACACTTTTTGACAGTATTGCTTTTTTTCATGCCTGGCTACGACTTTGGAGTGAGAGCTGGGTCAAAGGTTGAAGAAAAAATGCAGTGACCTTCTGGTCCTTCCTTACCTATTTCCTGTGAGAGAGAGACATTTCAGCTAGCCATGAGTCTCTTCAAAAATTTCATTGTGATATGATGGCTGGTATTCAACTATCATGGTCTTTACATGAGCAAAATTTGGAGGTGGCAAGTCTGCTTAGAATCTTTCAGAAGGCATTTATGATCCTATGAAGATCTCACTTTAAATGGGTGCTCTTCATCAACTCTCAGTTCTCATTTTCCCAAGTGTAAGGCAACTTGTGCACATTGTTGGAAAAATAAAGTGCCTCGTTAGAGGGCAGAAAGCACAGACCTTTGCAGGAATCCAAGCTATCATGTAGTAACCCACTTTGGTAAGACATACTCATAGTGACTGTGAGATTCACCCACCCTTGAATATCATTTGTTTCACGGGATGCAGCAGTTGATAAAGGTGCTGCCAAGTATTCAGGGAGCAGAACCTGATTTTTTTTTGTTGTTTTCTTTCACTCTGAGATCTCTTTGCAGCCAGCTGAAGCCAGCAGCTCTCTGCAGGTACTTTTCCAGACTGGCTTTCCTGTGCCCAGTGCTGATAACGTGGTGGCTCTTGAGGTGAGGGACCTGACAGCTGTTTAACACAAAATCTATTCCTTACACCATGGGCTCCGAGCTCTGCACACCAGGGGAGCTTATTCCTGGTGTCCCTGTTGTGTTATTTACCTCCTCTCTGAGCAGTTAAGTCCACCACAGCTATTTAGTAAATTATCAGTTTTCTTATTGGCCCTAAATTGCGCCTAATTAAAAATCTGACCTCCACAAAATAGTCGTCTTCCTAAAGACACAGAACATAAACAGGAAAAACCAGCTAATTGCTGCAAAAACTGCTTTTGTGGCACTGTAATTGGACCTCGGTGAAATGAATGAACCCACTGGGGATTCCCTAATGAATGTTTAACTGCAAACAGTAGTCGGGCACTTAAGCAGCAAGGCTGATGGTCCCTAATGAAATCAAATGAAATCAAATAAAATCAAATAAAAGAATCTGGTACTTTACTAACCAGATTTCTTGGCATCGGGACATAAAAATAATATAATTCTGGATAAATAAAATGTAAAGAAATGTTATTTATAAAGCAGTGAAAACTTAGCTTGTCTTGCTTGGATTTTCTTTCTTTTTCTAGTGAAAAAACCCATCTCGGAAAACTCTATACAATGTCTCTAAGCTTTCTAAAAAGCTTTTATTTTTTTTTTCTCTTTTCCTAAAAATGTTTTGTGTTTCCTGTTACTCACATTCTGTGACTGTATTTTGCAAGGCTTTCCAAAGGCTAGCTGTTGAACTGCGTGACCCTGGCAATTGATAAGATCTTTTTCATTTTTCCAAACCTTAACAAGGAGACAAATTCTGATGACCTCAGTAATATGAGCTGTGCTTTGCCTCCAAATATCTCTTTAACACAATGTGTAAGAATCTGGCCTTAGTATTTCATGTGACATAGGACTTCAAGATTGTATTAATGCACAAAGCAGACTTAAAGAATCTGGGCTGTGGCACCACCACATAACTTTGTGTATTATTATTGTTGTTGTTATTAGTAGTAGTAGTATATTTTAACTTGAGGTGCAAAATGATGGGACCTTGTAAATCATTGAGAGTGTGGGTCACATCAGTTAACAACTTGCAAAAAAAGATCTTGAGTATTTGGGTTTTTTTGAATATAATTAAAAATGCTTCATGATATTCCACTACTGAGTTGTAGTAGCATTGATGACATGAAAACCTGGTGAGTTGCATTTTCTTTTGTATCTCATACCTTTTAAATCTTTGCTGAAACTTGCTGAGGTTATATGTTATTTTGCAAGTATTGCAAGTATTGCAATTTATCCAAGTAAGAACTGGAGAAATTCAATTTAAGCATGTACTGCCAGATTTATTTAAATGGAGAAAAAGTGCTACTTATCAATGTGTCTAGTATTCAAATACATATAGTTTTTACATATTATAAATAAAAAGTCTGCTGCAATATATTTCAGAATTATTAGTTAGAATATCTGCTGGCTGTTTTTTGATGTGTATGATAAATTCACATTCAACCTTCTTATCAACAACAGGTAGCATTGCAATTACTTATTGTTGCCAGTGAAAATATTTTTCACAAATAATTAACACAGAGTGAAGTTTGCAGTATGATTTAGCTTCTAAATGCACAGTTAGAGCAGAGTATTCCTCCATTCTGAAGTATTACGTGTAACACAATGGGCTTATGAAAAAACTGTGAAATACAAAAGCATTAATATCTACATTGTATATACATGGCAGAGGGGCAGGGGTTTGAATAACAGCTTTGCATATTGAATGATGAGCTGTGGTGTAGAGAGGAACCAGCAGTAAATATCATGGTGGCAGCAGTTTCAAAGTAGCTATTCTCAGAAGAGTCACAGAATATTCTGAGCTGGAAGGGACCCACAAGGATCATCAAGTCCAACACTCAAGTGAACGGCCCATATGGAGTCCAAATCCACACACTTGGCATTATTGGCCTTGTTTCAGATACTGTCATGAAGGAAAAAAAGGGATTGAGCATTAGTAGTATCAATTATTGCCAATCACCTCCTGGTTATGGCTCAGTCTGTTCAGCACAGCCAGCAAACAGTCCCATCTAAGCTCCATTCCACTTGCTCTGGTGAGCCCAGACACGAACACATCCATCCCTCAATAACCTCTGAGTGAAGAAATAGCTGCCAGCCCAACTTGTAAAAGCAGCAAGTACTCTCACTTTCAGAAAGCAGTCAAGAAGATGTTTTAAAATAAATCAAAGATCACCAGCTGTTATCCATTCAGGGTTTATTGAAATATAAAAATGAGTGGTTAATGCTGACTAAAGTAGGAGTTTGCTTAAAAAATTGGGACAGGAAACGTAAGGGATACGTATTTCATGATGGGCTAAATCACAGCTGTGAAAGAAATCCCTCGTTCTTCAAGGAGCATCTCTCTCTCTTGAAGACCATAAAAAGTGCAATGCTGGAGCCTGCATTGAAGAAAATTGGTAGTTCTTGTAAAGGAAATGCACCCACTGCATTGGCTAATTTGCCATGTAAATACTTTTGAGTATTTGGAAGGTATGGTGGGGAGAAAAAAGAATTTCTGTATCTACATCTGAGATTCTTGTTCAGTACACTGGTGCTGAGTTCAAAGGACATCCTATGGAATCACACACTGGCCCAACCATTTGATCCATTACAGTCGTATGCAGAATGGCTGTATTTGAACTGAGTATGGAAGAATAGGACAACATGCAACATGGGAGATCACCTTTCAAATTGCAGCTCTTTGCAACCACTGCAAGGATAAATGGCCTTGTCCTTCTATATCTTGTTTTCAGTTGCCAGATCACAGTTAGAAAATGCACGGTTTGACAGTATTATTAATATTTGTAGTGTTGCATACCATTGCACATTTATCCAAATAGCTTCTTGCATATTTTTGTCTTAAGCAAAGAGACTGTAAAAATTATTCTGATAATTCGTGAAACATTTTGGGGAACAATTGATAGCTTAATAATTTTCTTCCAATACTTGTATCATGAGAACACAGATACTGGACAAGTACCTAACTCATTGCTTTTTGTTATTCTTTGAGCCCTCATGAATAGATGAGTACCTTTTAACTGAAAATTAAACTATTTCAGCTCCTTTTTGTTGAGCACAGCTTTGTAGAAGTAGTGTTATTAAAGAAAAATTGCAGGATATTAACTGGCAAAACATTTTATTTCCTTTGTGGATAGATAGCAAAACTGAATAGGTGGTAACAAAATTAGAGATATAATGGGATGAGAGTCTATTTGAGGTCACTATAATGCTGAATTTGACAGTTTGAATGCACACATTCAGATGTTGTCGCCATATCAATGTCCATTCAGGATGAAAGCCCAGCAGGTAATTGTGCAGAGTCACCAGAACTTCCCCATCAGTGCTGTGTTTATTTCTCATCTATGAATCAGGATCTTCAAAGGTAAATCTGAAGGCTTTCAATATTCAAATGTAAAATATAAATAACTATATAAAATATAAAATAATTGAAAACTCTCCAGGAATGTTTTCTTAAAGGTAGAACTTTAAATGATTACTGAAGATGTGTTCTCCAGATTAAGAAATTTATTTAATGAGTATCATGAAGATACACAAGTTCATATGGATAACATAAAATTGATTCTTTTTTTTTCTGGGTTCAGCATGAAAAATTTGAGCATACCTCCTTAGTGTGCTACACTGCTTCCAGATACCTCCCTGTACCTTGCAATTTGCCCAACTTTCCAGTTCACTTTTTTCAATTAATAACAGGATGTTCTTCATGCACAAATTAAAATGTTGAGGTTTTTATTTTAGTATAGTACAGTATAAACTGGTGTGTCACCAGTTGTAATTGTACTCATCTAATCCAGTGTCAGAAGATGAATCTGCCCATATTTACTACCCATGGCAGAACCAATGGGCACTGAAGGCATCACAGAGCTGCCACCTCCCCTGCCACAGCCAAGGCCTTTGGCTGTCACAAGGCAGTGGCAGTAGGACCCTGTCCTCTCAATAATACAGTGCTTATAAACAAAGCAGGATTAATTTTATTTCTGCGAAGTTTAATTTTATTGAGATTGTCAGCTGATATTTTTGTACTTACTAATTGAGAGTGTGAAATTTCCTAATTTTCTACAAACAAAAGCAATGAGGAAAAGTGAAGTTTATTCTTCTGTGTAAATTAATGAATCAGATATGAACCTTCATCAAAGTAAAAATCACCTTTTTTTGGAATACAAATGCCAATATTTTGTACCTAGGGTGGAAGAAAATTACTACTTCAGTTAATAATATTTTTTCCTTCTCCTCTCCCCTTTCTCCAGTTTTTCAGATAATGGCATCCTTTCAAGCCATGCCAGTTTAGAATCACAGAATATCCTGAGTTGGAAGGAACCCACAAGAATCACCAATTTGATGACCAGTAAACATTTTTTAAAGAAAAGGATTCTTATTTTAAAGAAAAGGATTTACATTAGCCACTTGCAAATAGGCAAATTCAAGAATGGTGGAGAAGCACATCAGGCATGGAAGTTTTCCTGCCAGAATTAATAACTCTTCACTTGTCTTTGATTTCTGAAAGTTTAGATTCGCCATTCTTGCCAAATAGATTCTTTGTGTCACCATATATACTTTTTGTGTTTCGCTTTTTCTGTTTTTCAGGAAAAAGGATTTATTTTTAAAAAAATCTGCTGATACAGGTTAGAGCTGTCTCTCCAAAATTATATCTGCTTAAGAAAATACCTGTTTATAAAATTGATCTATGGCTAAAAATTGATCTTTGTCCCTGTGTCCGCTAGCAGAAAAGTTCACAACAAAGCTACTGCTTATGCCAGTGGAAGCAGTATTAGTCTTTATATGGAAGGTATTTTACATAGGAAAAATAGGAAACAGAAATGTTTTCCTATTACTGGAAAATAAGAGGAACTGTTAACAGTACTGTCAACTAATGTTAACAGTAGTCTATCTCCTTCTTTTATCTTGTACAAAAATGGCCCTCATTTTTTAACCTTCAGTTCTTCTGCATCTGTAACAAAGCCAAAATATTTCATCGTCTCCCACTCCAGTTAAGAAAAAGGACTGATTTTTTTTTTCTTTAAAGATCCTTAACAGGTATAAAGACAAATGATAGAAACAATATTTTAAAAATCGTTTCACAGCAGTGGGCACAATTTAGTAGCCTTTTATTCATCATTTTATATTTATAGACATGTAGGCATCTAAAAAGATATATTTGTCTGGACAGTGTACCATCAACTGCTCTGACATCTGGTGTGTGGGTGTCTTTCACCTGGACTGTGGCCCTCTGTTCTGTGACCTGTTCACTAGGGAAGCTGGACATTAGGTGCCTGTGTATGCATGTCATGAAAGCTCTCTGGGAAAATAAAGGCTGAGAGGGATGGGAATCTCAAACTGATAATATCTGAGGGGATTGGAAGAGGGATGCGTGTGTGTCGCAAGGGCAGGACCAATGTGCTTGATATGGGCCCTGGAGTAAGCCATGAATTGGACTGGTGGCACTCAACCTTGGAGGCTGAAGCATGGCTCTGCTGCTCGAACATTTGCTGTTCTCAGCCCTGATCATGAGCAGAAGGGAAAAGTAATTTTCCCCAATAATACGTTACATGTTTCATTGACTGAAATGATGCATTTCTCAGGCAGGTCTTTATTACAATTCCAGCTGTGAATCACTGCTCCAGATTTCCCCTAGCACAACTGAGATCAGAGTCCCTTCCACTCAATGTGTCACTATCAGAATGCTGAAAATCAATCAATGATTACAATTTGTGATTATTTGTGTATCTACAGGAGTAGCATGTATTGATTCCCAATCTCTACATTGCCCTTTATGCTGACAGCCATATAATGAAGAAAAACAATAGGAAAAAAAAAAAAGAGATCAAATAAAACAACTCCTGTATAGTCTGTGTTGTTGCAACTAGAATAAAGCAGCAGTAAGCACATACAACTCCAGCCTTGCCAGTTTTATATTAATTTTATATAGAATAAGAAAATTTTAAAAATATAAAATAATATAAAATATAAAATAATCATGCATTAATGCATCACCCGGAAATTAAAAACAAAAAAGTGAGTTTCTTGGTCTGACACCATTGTAAGTGCAATGCAAGTGACTTATTTAAGAAAGAATGAAAACTACCTGCAATCTGGGGAGACTACACGAGGGAGCTGAACAGCATATGCCAACAAACAACAAAGGAAGAAAATACATTTTTTTTCCCTCTTCATTTTAGGCTTCTGGGATTAATAAGCAAAGGAGAACTTGAGTGCTAAATTTTTTTATGCTAAAAGGCTCATTTGCAAAAAGACAAAGTAAATGGAAGAAAAATAATTTATGCAGTGAACTGCTAATCCAGCTGTTTTGCTTCTGGGCTTAATTGGATTTACCTAGAATTGATATTTGGTGTCAGCATGTGTTATATCATCAGCACAAGCAATAGTTACCAAACATAAAGAATCTCATCCAAGGCAAAATATTAATTTATTTGGCTCATACTTATTGCAATCACTTTTTTATTCACGTATGTTACCACTTAGTATTCCTGCTTGATGCCACTTCATGTGTGTGATCCAGTCTTAGTTATTCTAGCTTAATAGCTGAAGCAGTTCGGCAATGTAGAAGACTCAGAGCTGAACAAAATGGGCTAGGAAATGGTTATTCATATCTTGTTCTGCCTTCCAGGCAGCTGCACTGGCTATAAAAGTGTGCATTGTACCTAATGGCAGGTGGGTGACATCTGAATTTTTGAGCAAGACATATACTGTCGTGTACAGTACCTTCAGCAGCAAGAACTTTACTGGTTCATTCTGGCAATGTGGAGTTACCCTCAGTGACTGAGTGAGATTTGTCAGCTAAGAAACTTCTCCTACATATAAATGCAAACCTGAATCTGTGCAGCAAAGCAGGGAAATTGGAGTCTTTCTGCAGTACAGGGGAAATAGGCTTTGGAAAGTAGCTATTTCATTAAAAGCATGCATTCAGATTCATCAAAATGGCCAAATTATCTTTCAACTACTTTCGATGATAAATATAGCATTTTTCTCCTTGGTGAGATAATAGCAATCCATGATTCATTATATACAGGGATTCAATAGATATTTGGATGCTCTCTCCCAACGTGCAATGTCTTGGTGATCTATTCACTTTGCCTCATTTGTGGTGATTGGTTTCCTCAGTAACAGTTTGTCCTGACTCCTCTGGTGACAGAAAAGAGAGAAAACGTCAAATAATTAATGCAACAAGTGACAAATAGACATGAATTGTGCATGCTCTTCTTCATGAATGGATATCCCTCTTTGCTGGTGAATGCAATGGGACTTGTTCCCCCTTCCCCAGCCCCCATTCCCAATATTATTTAAACAAATTATCAGTGGTGATGCTCCATTTCAGGGTGGTGGGTGATTCTACACCTACATGGCAATACATGGTGGGGAAGTGGTCCACACCCCTCAGCACAGGGGGCTGATTTTTAACAGTGGAGAATAATGGAGCAGGTGTCCACATCTCAGAGTCTCGGCTGCATTTGATCAGCTGTGTTTATGAACCCAGCCCTAAACCTGAATTGCTGCTACATCTCAGCAAAGGAGAAAACTGCCTCACTCTCCATCTCCTTCTAGTGCTTACAACCCATCCTGTCCACCTGTTTGCTGTTATTTCTGCATGAGGTAGATGGGAGAGCAATTGGAGACTGTCACATTTGTTGTGGCCCTCACTCCACTGGCGACTAAGCCCCAGGGCTTGTAGTCCTTCCTCAAAGCTCTTGCAGATCCTGGCAGCTCTGCCTTTTATCCTCATGCCATGGCCATAGCCTGGCATGCCAGTGTTGCCTCTGCACTGAGGTGCAGTGAGAAAGAAGTTCCTTCTGTGAAGTTGCAATAAATTTTGTGCCTTCCAAGCCTCCTGATAAAACACCAACTGCAGCATGGGCAGCATTATCTGAGCCAGAGTTGTTCAGATGGGTTGGAATTAAATGCAAATAATTTCATTCCAAAAGCATTAAGTGGTTATTATCAAATCTTTTATTTGTTGTGGGCTGGCAAATATTTTCACACCTTCTGCAAATAGCAAAACCCAGAAGGACCATCTTAGAATTTCTGTCACCAAGAGCCACACAGGTAGGGCTGCCACGCCTTTTTAGCACCTTAGGTAGATGTGGTTGTCTCACCAGCTGTGGAATGAAGGAAGGATTTGGAAGCTTGGTGTGGCTGTGGCTGCTGCTAATGGACATTTGGCCACTGCCTCCTCTCTAAAGCACAGGGATAGTATATTTGTTTGGGAGCTGGAAGTCAAACAGGGGAGGATGAATTTCTTAAAACAATCTCTGCCTCTGGGAATTCTCTAGAAGTGTCTCATCTTTGATCTCTGCAGGATTTTCTTTAGGAGGTAAATTTTAACTTCATTTAGGGTCTTATTTTGTTTATAATGCAATTAATGGTTAATGCACCTCCACTGATTCCAACATATTCCTGTTGAATGACCTGCAGAGGGAGAGAGGTTTAGTAACTTGGTCTGCTGATACTTATGCTCAAGGAGTGATTAATGCATCACAGTTTGCTAAACAAGTGCCACCCTCTGAAGTCAATACAGTGTGTAAAGATGGTAAACTCTTGAAAAAGGAACAGTGGGGAGTCAAAGTGTAAGAGGCAATGTTTTGCCTGTAGATAGCTTAACTTGTGTTTTGGATAATAAAGATTTGCTGGCACTGAGCAATTTGGGTAGAGTAAGAGAATGTGAAAGTAAGTATTTTGCTAGATATTTTGTTAGGGAATGTAGGGCTGATATTATGTAGGGCTGTCCTTCTCTTTGACATGGGGCTGACCCCCATGGGTGAGGGCTGAGCTGGCTCTGTCTTTCAGAGAAGGCATGAATGAGGGTTATTCCTACCACACTTTTCCAGCCATGGGAAGTACCTCTGCTGGTGACATTTCACAAGTGGGAGTTGGTGGCAAGGGAAGACTTGGTAGGCAAGAGACGATTTAGGGACTTTATGAGGAATTTTTTCACAGAAGGTGTGGTTAGATTGGAATGGGCTACCCGGGGAGGTGGTGGAGTCACCACCCCTGAAGGTGCTTAAGGAAAGACTGGAGGTGGCATTTTGTGCCATGATCTAGCTGGCATGGTGGTGTTTGATCATAGCTTGGGCTTGATGACCTCAGAGGTTTGTTCCAACCTAATTGATTTTATGATTCTGTGATTTTGTAAAACAGACCTCAACAGTACTGTCTCTTATAGGCATCTTTCAGAATCTATATTAATGATTAAATATGTCACTTAATCACAATTTAAGCAAGCAAAATGACCCCTGCTTTTCACCTGTATCTGGTCCTCTACTGAGTATGATAAAGAGGATTCAGACCTTTGCAGTACTAAATGAGGACCATTTTTTCCTGAAGATCTGAGTAGCTTCCAAACTGGGCTTTTTGATATGGTTATAATTATTTGTAACAGCTGACAAATACTCCTAATATTTCTATCTCTTCAAAGTTACCATCTTTCTGTCTGCTTGTCTTACCCACAGGTGCAGCTGCTGCCTTATCATTAGCAGAAATGTTAAGGCAGGAGGTGTGATGTGTACGTTTTTAATATTTTAAAGTGTCAAACATCTTAATTTTCAGGTATAATAGAGATAATGTGAGAAAATTATAATTAGCTGCTTATTTATTTGGCCATTTTGAGAATGCAAGAAACAGTATGCTTGGGGATGTGTACATGGGGAGCAACAGGAAGGGTTTCTGCTTATATGCCTTGAGATTTGGGAAATCAGTGTAAATAAAAACAGGACAACACAATGTGTTGATATTAATACATGCTCCTAACAAAACACAGGAAAACTTTGCAGTAGGTAACTAAAAATGCTGCTTATACATTCAAGAAATAGTTGTGGTAGAAGCTATTGCCAACTTAATATTGTAGCCAAAGCTACAATTTATATTATCGTTTGTTGAAAAAAAAAACAAAACTGTGTCATTTACTGGACTAACCACATTGTGAGGTAACCTGCCTGTGGTTTTCCTTGGGATCTCCACAGAAAGTAGTGTCGACTGGAACTCTATAGATGGCAGCATTTCACAAAGAACTTGAACTGTTTCTTTCTTCCCTTTCCTTTCCCCCCTTTTCTCTTCTCTTCTCTTCTCTTCTCTTCTCTTCTCTTCTCTTCTCTTCTCTTCTCTTCTCTTCTCTTCTCTTC
>JAOTQP010001286.1:64461548-64501434 GCA_026413545.1 Cichladusa arquata | reverse complement strand
GCCTGTGGGTAATAGAATTACCCTGCTTATTGCTATTCATTTCAACACCCCACCGAATTAATAAAGTCAGCCTGAGGGAAAAGCCTGAAAAAGATTTTGGCAGGATGTTAGTCCTTCCTGGGTTAGGGAAACAAGCCAATAGCCTTACAGGCAGCTGACTCTTTAATCACATATTTAGTATCTTCGAGAAAAATATTCTGAGGTAGCTAAGTGACCTCGAGAACCAAAACCTATTTCAAATGTTACTCAGAAATTTGGGAACCTGGGCACCATATGAAGCCCATCTATAATCTTAGCCCTTCTAAGGGCTCAGAATTGTATCATTCCCTAAAGTTTGATTTTTTTTTTTTTTTTTTTTGTTCTGGGTTTTTTATTTTAATTATTATTATTTTTATTTATGATCCTGTGAAAATTTGTAACTGAGACTTTGGATTCTGTATGACATTTTCATGTTTGAAAATATTAACTTAATATTACCTTTGATTTTCTGTTTCCAAAGTTCCAGCTGAGCTCAGTTGGTTTCATGGGTATTCAGACCCTTTAACAACCTCTCAAAGCATGGAACCATGGATATAAGTAGTTGAACACAGACTTCTCTCTTCAAGCATAGGTCAAAGTATGAACATAATGAATGAAAACAAAATGTTATTTCTCTATCCAGTGAACTGTCTTGAAGCACAAAGCCAGACTGGGTCCATAGAAAACACCATGTTTCCTTGTCCCTTATTCCACCATTGAGAAAATCTTTCTCAGATTGACAGGGATTACTCAGTCATCCATACATCTCTGAAAACATTTCAAGGGGCTTTAGGAATACGGGCTATGTGATCACCAGAAAAACAGGAGAGGTTGGGAACCAAATCGTGGGTGTGAATACATGTAACCAAGTGCTTTAGTTCCTAACTGGATGCACCTACTACCTGTAATCACTTTGCTTTTACAAAGCATGCTCTCACAAGAAAATGAGAAATTACTGAATGCAGTCAGCCAGCTTACCCCAGAAGGATGTTCAAAGATCCCACAAGAGAAAGTTGGCTGTGACCACACCTAAGTCTATTCTCACTCTAGTTCTGGAAGCAGGGGCTGTTTTGAGGTTGCAGGGTGGTGGCTGCAGTTGACTGTTTAATTTGATGGAAACATGGCCATATTTTGACTTTTCCCTTTGTTCAGATGGATTTTAAAGCCTGAAAAACTGAAAAAGGTAATAGCTTTCATATATGCAGATGGGACTTGAAATGGTGATGCTAATGTAGCCATGTGTGCCACTTCAAAATGTGTAAAGGACCCTATGGTCAGAAACCAGCTAAGTTATAGAAAATGTAAAAGGAGTTTATTGTAGTTTATTAAATCTGGAGTTCAGCAGTTTAAGTTCTAACCTAAAGGAGGAATACAATCATTCATTCGTTGCTTTTGGTACCTAATTTTAAAACTTTCTCAATTACCAGAAAGTGCTGAAAATTAAAAATCACTTTTTTTAATTAATAAAAACACTGGGAAAAGTGGAAAATTATGTGAAATCTCTTCCTAGAGACCTTGTTGGGGAGTTTCCTTTCAGCAAAAGTAATAAAGTAATCTGCTAGAGAAATTCTCTGATGAGACAAAAGGAAACTGAAATGACAAAGCATATAGTAGCACCAAGGAAATTTAGAGTACATATTTTAAAAAGGGAATTTTTCTGTACTTCATTTATGCCTTGGAAGCCAGGGATCCATTTAATCACAGGAGCAGAAAATCTAATGCACTAGTAGCTGTCTGTTTTTCAGATTTCTTTATTTTGCATACTGAAACTGTTGGAAAATGCGAAACAGAAAACCGCTTTTCAAATACCATGCCTTCGGTGACTGGTACCCCTGAGAAAATTAGACAAGTTCTGACCACAGCTCCAAGCTGCTAATGCACGTGTGGCAAGAAGAGGGGAGGAGGAAGAAGACAGTCAGCTACTGATTCAGACAGAGCACAGAATTCCAGCACAATTAAGCCTGAACAGGACTGGTGGCAGAGACGAGAGCCGACTGCACCTCATGTGCTGAGATGGGGCAATATCAGGTTATCACATCTTAGTTAAGCCAGGAGCAGCTGCTGCCAGCAAAACCAAACCAAGTTTGCTCCTTGGCTGAGAACTTAAATATCAACATCCTTTAATTATGCATAAAAAGATAAACAAAGCTAGCAGCTTTAAAGTACTGTTATTAATTGCACCAAATGTTAGTGAAAGGTTGAATTATTCATAGTTATATATCTCAGGGGTTTCTTGATTAAGGGAAATAAGGAGAATTTGTTATGAGTATCTTGTTCCACACAGCTTTCTCAGTGCACCTAATCCAAGAAACAGGGATATATTTTACATGTCAGTTCTGTAAAAAATGCATATATCTGCTAGTTCCTTAGCAACCTTCTGGGATATGCCTGCATCTACTCCCATAAACCCTGCATATCAGAAATCATCTCCAGTGGGTTTCCAGGGATCAGAGGATTTTACCACAATAATAATACCATTCATATTCAGTTAGAGTAAATAATTTTATTTGCTTACAGGATCATTGCTGTGTTTTGAGTTTTATTGAAGTGTTTCTCTAGGAAAATAATATGTAAACACACTTCATTGAAAGCCCTCTGTATGAATGTAGAAGGTTGTAAGCTGTACTAGCTGTATAAAATTTTGTAATAACTGAAAACAAGTATTGCTCTTTCAGAAACCAAGTTCTTCTTGTCATAGCCCTGGCCTCTTTTCTCTCTGCATTTTAGCTAGTAGCCAAAATCAGTATAAACTTCTGGAAAGGAAGATTTTAAAAGAACAATACATCTTTATTGTTTGCACAATTTCCTCTTCAAAAAGTTATCCACACAGCATACATGGCTTAGATTTATCATTCTGGTATAATTTATGAGTGACCTGAACCTCATCAAACAACCTCATACTTTGGTAACTTGCATATGGTAACAGACCGAGGGACTGTTCAGCTGAGTAATTTATAGTTATGTGAGTAGTGGAAGAGTTTTTTACAAGGATAGTAGTGGCAGGACAAGGGATTATGGCTTTAAACTGACAGAGGGTGGGTTTAGACTAGGAAGCAATTCTTTACTATGAGGGTGGTGAGGCACTGGCACAGGTTGCTCATAGGAGTGGTGGATACCCAATCCCTGGAAGTGTTCAAGGCCAGGCTGGCTGGGGCCCTGGGCAACCTGATCTCATTCAGGATATTCTTACCCAAAGTCCCTGCCAACCCAAGTCATTCTATGATTCTATTCTATATGTGGCATGTAAAAATGTAATCTATTAATGTTAATAATCAGCTGGAAAAATCCTGTCTTTTAAAAGCCACTGAAGGTTTTGTTGTTTCCTTCACACAGTCAAATTCACACTCAATATTTTATTTTTTATTTAGGATAAGAGGCTTATATTTATGTACAACTTTTCCTTACAAGCAAATGGCAAGTCATAGTAATTTAAGTCACATTTGAGTATGTTAAGGTCGAGAAAGACTGAGCAAAAATCACATAGGTCAGACATATAAATAACTTTTAAAATAAATATGTAGGCTATCTGTAGAGATAGATATAATGTATCTATGAAAATATATATTAAACATATAGAATGCATATGTAGTCCCACAGATTTGCACATCCATTTAAATAACTTTTACATGGAAATACATGTGACTAATTTTTGGTGTGGTGAATGCTCTAGCTGTCCTTTCACACATTTGTGTAATAAGGGTGAAATTGTATTCTCACTTTCCTTATCAAAGTTAATAACGTTTGACAGCATGTGAATAAGATCTTTAAGTAGCTTTTAAATATAATAAAAATTACAGTTTACCATTCATGTGTCAGTTTCCATACAAAGCAAAGAAAGATTTAGTCCAGAGTTGCCTGCTTTCTCCACCCATTCGATGGTATTTCTGTGGCTACAATCACAAGACATGTGCTTGAGAGAAATCTCCTGATATGGTTTATAAGAAGGAGATGACAAATTTCCAGCAGAGTTACCATTTCCTCCAGTGATGATGCTGGGCTGGGCATGAAGCTGAGTCCCCAGGCAACCTAATTATTGCAGCTTCTGATAGCTCAGTAATCTGGTTAATCCTATTCCCCCCCTGAGTGGCTGCTTGGTCACCTTGGTTTAGCAGCAGGTTCAGGATGAGTCTTCTTAAAATAAGTGAAGTCACAAATAACTGTTACAGATAGCTTGGGCAGAAAAGGATCAACAGGAGGCATGTAAGAGTTTTCAGAGTGATTTGATAGTGGGTTTGATTGTGCTCATGGTGGGAGCCAGTGTCCCTTGTGCCATCATTTTCCCTCACACTGCCACTGAGGGCTTGTCAGCAGGTAAGAGTGCCTGTGCTGTGCCAGCTGGCCCCATGCTGCCTTCTTTGGCACCTCTGTGCTGTGCAATGATGTGGTGCAGAGGCGTTGGGATTAAACTTGCCCTGAGCTGTTACGTCCACACTGTGTGTTGCAGCATCGTGCAGAGATGTTGGCTCGAGTCCCATCAACGGTGTATTGCAATAGTATTGTTCCACCAGCTCTGAGAACTCTTCCCTACATTTTCTGTGGTAGGTTTGGTCATTGTCACTCACACATTCCTCATTTTTTATCATTTCAGCACATAATTCCATTTTAGTTGTGATGCAATCGGACAAACTCAAGCCAGCAAATAGCTACTGAGACAATTGCTGTAAAAACCTGAGCTCCACACCAGTACTCAGAAAAGTTAGTGTGGCTGGCAAACCTAATACTAGTAAGTTTGTTGTGTGGATTAGAGTTTCTCCTGACTGCATCTTTTCTTGTTTTGTAATGTTGCATCCAGACCATAAAACCATCTTATTATGGAATTACCCTTTCTAGCAAGTCACTGGAGCTCATTGCCTCCAAGGATCATGTGGTTTCAGGATAGATAGACTCAGAAGTGGGTTTCAGCTAACTGAAGACATCCCATGGGCTCTCTGGGAAGTCAACCACAATCTTTTGCTGCTGTGTCAGGGGAATTGATAAAGGATTGATTGACCAGCTTTACCCTAAATAGGGATAACCATTTTCTTCTTAAACTTCCACCCTGTGCTTTGGCAAGCAGAAAGCCTGTACCAGTGCCAAATGTGTAATTATTTCGCTAACAGTGATGACATGTATGCCTGTTCTGCATGATCCTATTTTGTTGCTTCTTCTGTTGGCTATGAAGAACTCAGATAATAGGAACCTCATCCCTGCATCTGTCTCTCAGCAAGGGGAGCTTTAACCTAAGCTTTGAGCAGGTTTTAAGAGGAAGAGAAAAAAGCCATCAAAACAACAAAAACCAAAAGTACATTAACATGTACTGACTTGGTAAAAAAAGAACAGCATGTGCTGTTTCAAGGGCAATAAAAGCCATATTGCTGTACTGGGCTTTGCACATACATGAGAACCATTGCAATGTGGAGGCTGCCTCTACTGCAAAAAGCTGCCACAGTGTCTCAGGACATTCCCAAAATAAATGGATTGTGCCACGTGTCATAGTAGTCATCAAGAGGTCTGGCTTCTGCCACTCTGTGCTCTATTCTATTCTATTCTATTCTATTCTATTCTATTCTATTCTATTCTATTCTATTCTATTCTATTCTTCTCTTCTACTCTTCACCAAAGGAACATTTAGTAAATAGCTAAGATAAATAAAATTTAGGAACAGATTATTCTTTCTTGCTATCTCATAGAGAGATAATTGTGCATGCAATATGTAATTTTATTTTAAGCAGTTTTCATCTATTTCTTTTGTGACCTCAATTTATAAATGTACATGGAATTAATTCATCATCTCCAGACAGGTTCCTCAGATGAGGACTCCAACCTTTTTGTATATGTTTGAGTGCAATGTTACTGCAATTAACAGAACTCTTTCATAAACCTGTTCAGGTCACTGCTTTATTTTAATTTCTTGACAGATTTTCTTCCCTTCATGTGTGTGTATACATGTATACAGACATAAACAAATGCATAATGTATCAAGGTAGCAAAATTATTCATTTTCATGCACAAAAGGGGTCAGTGTCCTGTAGGTGCCATGTGCAAGTTATTTAAAATTCACTCTTTCTTTATCCCCAATATTTTCTCACCTGCTTTGTTCAGTAGAATAGATATTTTTAAATGGCCAAGCAGGAAATATATGTCCTTTTTTACTAAAACTTTTTTTCCCTTTTGTGCAGGAGCAGCTGCCTGCCATGTTATTGTTTTTTGTCGCTAGCAGGCTTTTTGGGTGTGTGCCAAGGATTTCGCGTGGGGAGCAGGATGATTTGCATCTGAATGGTGAATGGCAAGGCTGGGCGTGGGTACTCTCAGCCACACCAGGTGAGGTAGAACAGCCGCTTTCAGCTCACCTGGAGTAATTAATTCAATAAAAAGTTAATTACAACGAAAGGGAAAAACAAACTTCCATATAACAGATGGTAAATTTTTAGTGTGATGAAAACTAAAAGGATTTTCTTTTTAAACACCAGTATGCTGTGCCCTAAGTGGTATACAAAATTCTCTTGGTATATACTCAAGTAATTGCCTATGTTGTTTCTGTATACTGTCTGTGCTGTGCTTTTTGATGCGTATTTCCTTCTGTTTCAGATATGTGTGGGTTCTTCTTCATAAACTTTTCATCACCACATAGTATTCCTGGCAGAACATGTTTGTGGCTTGGTTGCTGGAGGAGTTGCAAGTCTTCATGTCAATCAGTCACTCTGCTTCTAGAAACGTTTGAACCTGAGGGTCAGGATGTCACCCAAATTGCAGAGAGGAGCAGATGCCCTTATCCAGAAAGCCATGGCATGAAGTTTAGCCCTTTCCCAAAGCATTTGGCTGAGCCAGTGGCTGGGGAAGTGGCTGGCTAGTCAGTAGGTGAGTATGTAGCCAGGCAGTTTACATAGAGGGCAGTCCACAGGTATCTTCTGCTAGCTGACAAAACTGAGTGAAAATATGGAAGAAAGAAAAATAAGCTATGATGGGCACAAAACCATTTCTTACTACAGATGGGCACTCATCTTGATGGTAGGGGTCATAAAAATTAAGGAGGCAGAGCTGGGCTTTTAGTTGAAATAACCTTGAGAAATTGTGTTTAATTAATGTCAGTGCTTGTAGAATAAACTCTTTCTTGACAAAGAGAAATTTAGCATACAGAACAGAATTTAATTGTGCTAGAATAATGTTAAAAAGTCTGAACTCAAGATTCCTTGCCGTTTTGCAAGCTAGCAACATGTTTATGATGATTACTGGCTCAAACTTCCAGAAATGAGAGATACATATGAATGCATATGAATTTTGGAAGAATCCTGATTTTTATAAAATACTGAGCCTCCACAGGAGAAAGCTGAGGCATTGACCTCAGTTCCTTCTGGTGAAGTCCTTCAGTATCAACTGCTACAACTGACCCAAGTGTTTAAAGTATTTAAAAATTATAATATTGTGCAGGCCTAATATTTTTCCAAAAACTTACCTAGTCATTCCTAGTGCATTTTGCATTTCTTCCCTTCCATTGGCTCCAGCAGGAGGTTAGCTTCCTTTCGAAAAGCAGGAAGAAGAAAACCTTCGCTGTTCTCAGTGATGGGTCTGATCCTACACCAGTTTAATGCTTTCCATTGAGCCAACCCATATAGAGAATTTATCAAAATTGAAGGCTTCCAGCTTGAAGAACTCTATTCAAAACACCGCAAAAATTTTCCATAATTTTCAGAACTAGATCCCCAATAGTAGGCTTAAGAAATCCTGGTCCTATAGCTGTCACTAGGCAGTGTTCTCTATTGCATAAGGGATAAAAGGAAGGGAGGTGATGATTTACTCTACAAGATAGCAATTTCCCCACATGCTCCCACCCCATCTGCAGGTAATTAAAAGTTGCTGGTGTGGTTAATCATACTGATAGTGTAGACAGACTTCAACCACAGCCCTGGGTGGCGTTGCTGGGAGTGTTGATGGCACAGCCCAGGTGTATTTAGCACCCTCCTGGGGATCCTTCTTGCCCTTGCCTTGCTGTGGCTCTAGGCACCTCTGACAGCCTGGGGGCTCTGCAGCAGCCATCAGATGAGATGCTCTGCTGTCTAAGAAATGGCAAATGTGGGTACATGCTATAGCAAACACACACGTTGTGGTTTTGCTGCAAACTACATGCTGGATGATTTTGACGTGAATGTGTTACTGGTACATACAAAGGGAAGGCTGGTGACACTCTGTGTCTGCTCTCTCTGATGCAGATCTTCTGTTCTCCACAGAAGATGGCCAACAAGGAAACCTCACACAGTGAGGCTTGACGTGTGTTCTGCAGCAGTCCTACAGTTTGCTACTATCACACACTAAATTTATTGAATGTTGTTTGGTTTTTCAACTGGAACAAATAAATCTGTCAGTGTTTTAACTGGAGCTTGTTCTACATGCAGCAGTTAACATTCCTCAAGCCTTTGTGCTTGATACTGTATTTGGAAGCTCGCTTCATAATTATAGGTGGGACTGTTGGGCTCCTTGTTATTCAGGCTATCCTGGACCTGAACCAAGGTTTTGTAATGAAGGAGACAGTTGTATCAGGGACCCTTGCTTGATTGTTTGTCTGATGTAGGTCTTGTACATCTTGCACAGGGCAGGGGGGTGCATGTGAGATTACTTTCATAGTAAATGCACTTAAGCATTGCCCACATGCGCAGGATTCTTTTTCTGCCCTTACCATTAGGTTGTAGTTTGTTGGGGGGAAAATTTCTGATTGTGGTATCTTACTTCTTTTGTCTACCTAATATAAGAGGCTAGAACAAGGTGGAGAGAAATACATCATGCTTAGAGATGTAAATGGTAGCACTCTGCACTTCAAAAGATCTATGAAAACCAGAGGCATCTCAGATCAGGTATCCAGGACATGATTTCACATAAGATCTCAACCTTTCTGTGCCCCACTTCCTTATTCTTAAAACACAGATATTCAATTGTTATCTCAGGAGGATATTACTGAAAAAAAGCACAACAAAACAAAACAAGCACTGGTACCCATAGAGCACAATAATGGTGGAGGCACAGAAAAGATTGTCAAAACATTATTTTAAGATCTAGAGTGCCAGCTGCAGAGCTGGGGACCTGGCACTGAGTAATAAGGAAAAAGAGTTATGCAAAGTCACTCATTAAATGTGCACCATCCAGTCTGCTCTGGATAATGTGAAATTCACTGGATAATAATAGATTTTAATTACTCACATGCTGTTGTAACACACACTGTGTGGCTGAATTAGATAGGTAGATAAAATCTGAACTTCCAAACTTTCGGATGCCTGATTTTGCAACCCAAGTAATACCATTCTGGCACAGGGAGATGGAGGGAGATAGGGATGTTTGTGGCAAGCTGTAGATTCTTACGATCACAGGTATGATTTCTAGTGTCTCTTTGCTCACCCTGCAATAGCCAAAGGATTATAAGTGGATGAAACTGGGAGGGAAAAAGGCCTTTTTGTCATATAAAATACTATAGAAGGTAAGGAAATTATACCAAGACCTTATATTTTTAATATGATAAAAAAATTTTTAGAAACACCACCAGGAAGTCCTGAAGAGTATCATTATATATTTGATGTGAGATATATTTATTTTCTGATGAAAATTATTTGGATTACAAGATTATCACCATGAGGCATTGATCAGAAGCCTGTCTCTATTCAACAGGCTACCATGCAGCTATTCAGCAGAGGAAAATCCCTGCTCCAAAGAACCTCCAAAATAGTTATACCTATTCTGAGTTGGTAGAAAGGCTCAAATGGCTGACACAGGCCTGTGCTGTGCAGACAATGAGATTATTAACTCAGGGCATATAGCTATACAACACAGTGATGTGCAGCCCTTTTGGGCTATCTTGAACTCTAGAACAATCACATTCAGCCAATATCTTCAGCTTCCTTCATCCACCTCAGCTGTGTTGGCAAAACTGAGCAGGAGGCAAAAGAGATGGGAAAGAGAAAGTAGCAGAGCCAGGATGGAGGAGCCTAATGAGCCTAGTGAACCAGGCTTACTGCTTCTACATCAGCCTATGGGATGTGGGATAGGTTGGAAGGAGTTAAGAAAATACAGTTGATACTAGGATGTTGGTTTTGGTGTCCCGGGCATCCCAAGCATCCTGGCAATGTCCTCACTGGTGGTGGCAGTTGCAGCAGTCTGAGTTTCCAGGGACTGGGAAAACAGGCAAAATAGGCAGCTACTGTGCTGGCTACAGCAGCCTGCTGCCTTAGGCAGTGACAGGGTTTGCTGTTGCAGCGGGGCCAGGAGGAAGCAGCACAAGCTGAGGGCTAGGTGTTCATACCTGTGCTGAGTTCCTCAGCACTCACTCTCTAAGTGGCCCTGCAGAGCTGTGCATCATGCCACAGCACCTCTAGTCCAACTCCTTTCACCTGAATAGCTCAGAGATCTGCCCACAAAAACATGCCTTGTGGCCCTTTTCACTCAAAAGGGACAGCTCTTGGTTGAGTTTTCCCCACAGTGTGGATTTTGTAAAATGAAGTGGCCTCCCATGGCCCTAAGTGAGGTATATGGTCCTTTGTTTCTGTTTTGTTTTTACTAAGCTGCTTTATTCAGCAATCTTATCAGTGTTCATGAAACTTTAACTGTAATGCATTTGTTTCTGCTTAAATGCTTTTTTACAAAATGCTATTTTGTTTCTGCTGCTTGAAATTATATTTAACAGTATCCAAGCTAAATTTATGCATGCACATTTAAAGAAGGAGCCTGGATATAACGCATTTTTAACCATGTGAAATATATTAGTAATGGTACTTACAGAAAGAAAAGAAAATTTATTTTGGCTTGCATTAGTTCCATCTTTGCAGTATGCAGATAAGTACCATACCTTTGACAGTGTAACTATATTAGGTTTGCCTCAAAGCTGGCAGTCAGCAAGCCTTGTGCACAGCAGCCATAACAGGTGTCTTGTGTAAGGGGTGCTATGGTGACAGGAGCTCCACACGCTTCAGTGTGCTGTCTTCCACAGCTCATAATGGTCCATAAAAAAGTAGGAGAGACAGAGCACAGTAAGCATCACCCTTGAGGACACTTGAGGAGTGGAGTATTCTTACAACTAGCAGAAATCATAAGGGAAAAGGGGAATATTAAAATACAGACTTGATAATGCCCGGTTCCGCCCTTCCTCCAAAACCATTCGAGAAGTGTCCTCATTTGTTTTTTCTTTTCTTTTTTTTTTTCCCTTAACATGTGTTTTTGGTGTTAGAATGGAAGCAGCTGAAGGCAGAAACCCATCTAAAGGTGACTGAAAAAAAGATTAAGGAAACAAAGGCTTCTTACACTGTCATAACTGTAACAGTAATGAGAAAGGATGTGCTAACATCTCAAACAGAAGACTATTGCTAAGTGAAAACAAATCAGCAATCAGATGTGGGGCTGACAGACTCCTTAACTTAGCTAAGAATAAGCAAGCTGTTGTTTTTAGTTTTTCTAACTGCATTCAAAGAGTTTGGTTGCAGAGAATGAAAAGCGAAGTATTGTTCTGGAAAAGGGATGCTGCTTTGCACAGCACTTGACTGCTGCTGTGCAGGATGCCTGGCTGCCAGGCTGGTTGTCAGCCTGGGAAGGATCCAGCCATGCAGGGACCTTTCCAGCTGCTCTCTCCTTGTATCCCACCAGCATGTGCTGCCCTGCCGGCACTCAGCTGCTTTTGCTGGTCAGGAGACACTGGGAAAGGCTGGAGTGACAGCAGAAGGTTTTGGGGGGGTGTGGGTGAAGTTGGGGAGTGTTTCCTGCTTCTCTGGAGGCCTCAAGCACATTGTCTGAGTTCTCTGCTTATACAGCCTCCAACCTTCAAAGGTACTTTACGTTGTCCTGTGTCCAGTTACTGACAGATCACACTTCATTCATTGAAAGAGATTACTCAGCCTTCCTGTCCAAACCTTCCCACCAAACCCCACTGGGAAGTCAGGAATTACAAATTTTTCTAGTGAAAACCCCCCAGGGGCAGCCCAGTAGCTGTCTGTGGAACAGGTACAGGATGTGGGGCTGTGAGCAGGGTCAGCAGCTGAGAGCAGTTCTTCCCCAGTCAGTGCCCTGGGAGGTTGTCTTTGTCCCAAGGGTCCCCAGGAATATTCCTGTGGAACAACATGTGCTCAGAAGGAGGGAGGCAAGTCCCCTTGCTCTCCTGTGCTGACCAGCATTGCCACTGGGCTGCTGGCTTGGACTTCCAGGATTAGGGTGTGAGAGCTTGCACTCCCTCAGGCAGCAGGAGGAAACAGAGAGAGCTCTCCTGCATGCTGGATGAGAGTTTTAGGGACTATGTGAACCCAAAAAGCTCTTACGACCACAACTGTGTGCCACAAAATGGAAAACTTGAATCCTGCACACAGGAAGAGTGAAGTGTGAGCTGTGTGTGCTCAGCAGGAAGAGCCATGTGCTGGGAGATGGAAGCCAGAGGAGAGGGGACACTGCTGGGGAGAGCCAGAGGAAGAGGAAAGATTTAAATTCCACCTCTGTTCCTAGTACCTTTTGCTGAACAGTCTCTTGAGTGCAGACATCTCCCCTTCCTCTTGTTTTCAGTGCCATTCTGGGGCACTGGAATAAGGGAAAAGGTGGAAGGGTGGTTTGCACTCTGTAATTGCAGGCATTGCACCTAGGTCTGAATGGCACATGGGTAGACACCTGCTATGTACCTGAACTTGCCTAAGGAAACTCTCCTGAGCACTGACAAGCACCTTACAGGCAACCCAGTGACTCATGAGGACTGGACTTGTTCCTGGGTTCAGGCTCTCACACATGAACATGAGTAGCTGATAGACCACACCTTTGTGCATCTTGGTTCTTTTTTTTTATTTTTTGTTCTAATTTTTTTAAAGCTATTTCAGTTCACAGTTTATACAACATGGGTGACTCTGTGTGTGTACCTGTCCCAGGGCAGATCATAGCAGAATAAGTACAATTAGGGTTGTGAGGCACATGAGTCCTATGCAATGAGGAGGGAGAATGTAGAGATACTGCAGACAGAGCCACATATTTCTGTCTTTTTCTCTAAGAAAATACTACTTCCACTTATCATCAGACAATAGAGTTCACCAAGCAGATACTTTCCCCATGAGAAAATGTAAAGCTATAAAAATAGCTGTCAAAAATATAAGGTCCAGGTTGAGGCAAAACACTCGCCAGTGTCAGACAGGAGCAACTTTGCATGCCTCTGTAGATTGAGCTGGGATCCAGACCTTACTATGAAATATTTCTTGTATGGGAGAACATTTTTAAAATCCACTGAGTCCATTCCATCACTGTTTCAAAGAGAAGAAGCTGGATTCCAGCACATTTTATCAATAAAGGATCATATGTAGTCAGCAATGTGATTTTTTTTTTATTGCTTTACATCATCTCTGGGGAAAGTATTTACCTCAAGAACTATTTTGCCAGATGATGAGTAGTACTTGTACTTCTTTTCATTGTGTCCAAGCCATAACTTTACCTCATTTGCATCTACTGACTAAATGGTTTAATTAATTTTGCGTTGTGCTTACTGACTAGTTTTAATTAGCAGTTAAATCAGTTCAGTTAACGAAAAAATGTAGGTGTTTACATGAATGCAAATCACGATGGGTTCTCAGGGCTTGATTCGAAAAACAGTTCCACACCATTGGTGATGAATTCCTGCAGGCTTTTTACAGGAACTTCACACTCCTCCTCCAACGACAATAGAAAGTAGGGCTTTATGATTCATTAACTGGCCCAGGCTTTCTTTTTCCCTTTCCTTCCTTGCTGATGAGAAGAATGAGGAATCAAGGCAGATCAGCTGGGGTTTCAATGCATCATTCTTAGGGCATGCACTCAATACTGGTGCAAGAAAGGGCAAGAGTGTCTTTGGGTTAGTCTGTGCAACTGTGTCTCCCTCCAGTGTCCAATTCCAGCCATTATGGCTGCTGGCACTACTTTTAGCTACTTATTTTTCTCTTGGCTGGGTGTTTGTTTACATCTAGCCAGAGTGGGAGCCGTTAAAAATGGATTTTATGACAAGTAACTTCTGTATTCTGCTGTCAGCTAGACTTTTAATACAAGCATAGTGCTCTGAATATGCTATAATCTCTTATTTCTGTTATCATCGGCCTTATGTGTGTTTGAAGGAACTTCTCTTGGAGAAGACCTCCCAGGAGTGTTGCAACAGGCACCAATGGGTACTTCATTGACTTATTTTGAATTAGAGGTGCAGAACAATTCAGGAGCAGTATGACTGTACTCCACACCAAACTCACAAACAATTTGAAAGAAAATCTCCTAGTCGTTGGTATAAGAGCTATGATTTGCCTGTACCTAAATATCTGTGTTAGCCCCATGTCCTGTCTGTCATTATGTTGAGCTCTTCCCCATTGGGTGTAATAAAGTCTGTGCTGCATCAACTCTTAAAGGCAAGATACACTATAGATGAGGGTAAATTTGTCCTGAGACTGCAGTTACCTTACTCATCTTTCCCAATAACCTTACCCAAAAGGGAAGATCAGAGACAAGAAGATAATTAGTGAGATCATCAAGAAATGACTGCATAAATCCAGGCCTTTCATTTGAAGGAAGCTGGCAACTTGCCCCTCTAGAAGGAGGTGTTATTTCACTAGTAACTGTAGATCAAAGTCATCAGGGATAATTATTTGAGGAGTTAAGTAGGTAATCAGTTTGGGAAACAAAAAAGAAAACCAAAAAACCCAACCCCTCAGTCCTTGGAGCCTGAAGAAAAATTAACTGGTATGCATGCTGTCTGTAGTTTTGTTCTAAAATTAAATTCAATTTCATAAATGTAATTTCATAAGCTATTCATCAGATATCTTGTTGAGGGACTGTGTGCCAAACTCATGTGACACAACTCTCTTCCCAAGCCTCAAAAGGAGAATAACTCTTCCTTGTTTTTTGCTGTGCTTTACCTACCTCATGGAAATAGAGCCCAGTCTCAACCTCATTCATGGGCACTCTGCCTGTAAATCATGAAACAAGATTAAACTTCTTTTGCTAGTGATTCCAGTCTCCAGTGCTGCCCATCTGACACTATTTAGTGATGCTTACACTCACCATGAAGAGAAAATGAGGTCATTGAAAGGAAACCTGTTTCTCTGCAATTCTGAGAAAACGTCTTACTCATCCCATAAATTCAACAATACAGTTGTGTTTGGGATGCAGGTGAGTGTTCCATGAGCCAGTGGGCTCACCTTCTGGTATGTCCTCCCATGGTAATGTCTTCCTTTAATGCCATCCTGCTATCCCTGCCCCACATCAGGCATTTACATTAATCAAGAGGGGTCAGGAGGCAGCAATGCCTACCCAGTGCAGAGTACACTGCTCTGACAGCCCCTTTCACAACCTTTCACAATGGTCTTGAAATGTCAGGAGTGTTGAGCCATTAAAAAGGCAAACCCATCTTTCAGCCAAAAATTACAGACCAATACTTTTTTTCTAGGGGACTTAATTCTGGTCTTTGTTGGTTTCAGCAGTGTGAGAGAAGAAATATCATCCACTGACTCTTGGTCTTTTACTGATTTTTTATTTTTTTAATCTAATTATTGTTTCAGAAGTCATGTGGGTATATGAGGGAAGTGTTGCTTCTTTATCTCCCCAGAATATAAATGGATGCTTTATGGAGCTGCTGCTTTTTAAATTTGTGATTTCACACAGAGATTTGTGAAGAGTCCTGTACTGTATAGTTGCATCTCCAATCAGAAATGTATCACCTGGTACTTGGATTCTTGTGATGTTACAAAGCAAACTTGTTGTCTAGAATAGATCACATGAGGGCACTGCATAGCATCATTTACAACCATGCAGGAAGTTGAAAAGAAAAGCTCAATCAACTTCCAAAGCTACTAGAGCTTAATAGGCCAGCCTTTCATTAAGTGAATTCCTAAATGTTGAGCAAATTCTTTCAGATGTAGGCAGCTAATGGTTCAGGATGCATGTGATGCACTTGTCATTACACAGACACTGATAAAAATCCTTGAAGCCACTTTTTTTCCCAGAAATTTCACATGAGTAGAAGGGAGGGAAAAAAATGACTTCTCTTCAGTGGTTTCTTTCATGTCACAAGAAGGAGGGTCATGTGTTTTAGTTTAACTGATACATTCCAATAAAATGATTTTCAAAGGGACAGGACAAATAATGACCGTGTTACACATGCTGGCTGGTGCACATCAGCTGGAGCTACTTCTCCCATACACAATATACTTGTTATTTTGAAAGCTGGTTATAATTAATTTAAAGTGTCTCTTTGTTTAATTTTATCTATTAAACTAATATAATGACCCAGTGAAGTCCTTATGGCTGCTAAAATTTTGATTAATTATTTTAATCTCCATTTTCATTTAAAAATCAAAAAATGCATGTCATTCTCACATACAGTTCCTATTAAAAAAAAAAAAAAAAAGAAAAAAAATAAAGATATCTGAAAAAACAAATCTTATTTTTTTGCAAGTCTAGATGCCAAGATATGAGCTAGAAGAAACTTGTAACTCACGTATTTTATGGGCGGCATTTAAACTTGCTTACATAGTTACTTGTAAATGATTCCCTAGAATGCCTAAACTTTTGTCTCTGACAGAAAAATGTGTTATGTAGACTTGACATTTGCATAGGCTGAAAAAGTTTTCTTGTTTTACAGAGTCTCTTAAAATAAGGTCTTCCCTGCTGTCTAGTCACTAGAGATTTTCATTAGTGTCCTGACACTTTGTCTCTCAAGTTAGTGCATTTATCCACTTCCTTGTCTTTTGAAAGGTGATACGATATCTTTGCCCCTCAACAGTGTAACAAAATGACAAAAAAAGCATTCAACTGCCATTTGTATACGAGGGAATCAGGGAGGAGGAGGAGGGAAGAAGGGTGCAAAAATAACCACCCCAAAACAACAGCCAGAAAAAAGAGTTTGGCATTCTGCTGCTTAATTACCAGAAGAGCAGAGAAGCTTAATAGTCCAGCATTGGGTGGAAGGAGCTTCACAGCATCACAGGAAACAGTATGCAATTAGTCAGGGTCAGGGTGCCCAAGATCAGATTTGCTTAAGGCTAAAGAGAGACAGAGCAAGGCTATGGCAGTGTCACAATCTGCAGCCCGCTTGTCTCCCTGAGGCAGGATGCCTTTTGCTTCAGTTTCTAATTAAACAACCAGGCAGCCAAGCGTGTCCACTCCTGGCTTACTTGTGTGTAGTTTGTTTTGCATGCAAAGATCTGGAGTGCTTGGGAGTGTATTTACTAAAGCAGAGGATTAAACTACAAATATAATTATTAAAAGTGATGAATACAACAAATACCTGTCAATACAATGAGAATTCCTGAGCTGATCTCCTAAAAAAAAAAAAAAAAAAAAAAAAATCCAGCATTTTAATTTCACTTTAGAATGATTCTAAGTTCCTCCAGGGCGTGTTAATGCAGACTTTCCCCTCTGGTGCAATATAAGCCCAAGGGTCTCTGACTGTGGTCAGTAAGAGGAGCCTGGGGAGTGAGGGTGTCAGCAGGGCAAACACAGAGTGATGCTGCTTCTGGCAAGGCCTTCCATGCCTGAAAACCTGACCCTCCTGAGCAGGGTGTTTTACTTCTGTCTTTGTGTTTAAGATGTCCCAATGGACCCTCCATGAGCGTGTCTAAGGATGTTTTGAGCTCATTTATACCTTTGAGATCCCAAGCAGCCCATTGATAAAAGGTTGTCTCTTGAGAACAAGCAATCTGTTTTGTTCTAAACCTTGTTCCTGTTGCTACCTGTTGTGGTCCCTAGGTAATGGAATATAACATGCACACACATATATACACATAACTTAAAAGAAAAATAATCTATGATAATCTTCATGACATTCATGATTTTATGACCTCTAACATTGTAGGTGTCTCTTACACATGTCCCAGATTATTCAGTCTTACTTGTAACGAAAAAATCTCATACTTCTGATCATCTGTTTTGCTTTGCCCCTACTATTCCAGCTCTCCTGCATACTTCCTGAGATGATGGTTATCCAGAAGCAGATGCAGTATTGTAAACAGCACAGTTACATACAGTGGCATATGTTTTTTCCATATGTGTTATTCTGGACTTATCACCAAAGCATTCCATCTGCCATTATTTTACCCAGGCACCCAATGCCATGATATCCTTCTGCAGCTGTTCACAGTCAGTTTGATGACCACAAATCACTTTGTATCAACCTCAGTCTTTGTCACTTCATTGTTGACCCTGTCTTCCCATCCGTCCATGAGTAGGTTGAACAACAGATGTTGCAGAATAGGTTCAGTGGAATCTCAACGTCCTACTCCTGTTTGCCCCACATAATGTTCATACTATTGAAATCCAATACGTTTTGTCTATCTATAAAGCAAAATTAAGTAATTCACTATAGAATATCTGAATTCTTCATCATTGCTATAATGGTCTAATTTTCAAGTTGCTAGCCTTTGAACTATTCTGCTGCTGAGCTATTGAGCAATATTTCTGGTGGCCAGTTTCTTCCCTGCATAAACCCAGTGTGCTATTTTATTTTCTTAGAAAAAAATCAGAATCAGAAGACTTTAGGCTTCAGATTAATTCAAGACAAATTCCACCTACATGTCACATCATGCAAAAAGGAAGGAAAATTAGTTGATTTGGAGCAGGAGGTGGCACAAGTATTGGAAAAAAACTAATTGAAAGACCTTACTATTTTGCATTAAAGGACATAACAGCATTCAGGAGTATCCTATGACTTCAGTAGAAAAATACTACATTATCTGGACACTTCCTGGAGAACAGTGTGTGGCACAGATACTCAAGTGTATTACCCCTCTATTAGATCTATAGATCATGAATAGGTGGAAAAGCAAACCTGGATTTCCTGAATACAAGCAGAGGAGACAAAATCTCTTTAAGTCATAGCCACTACTGTGCCTAAGCCTTTGGGCTGGTTTGTGCTTCTGTTCACCCCTGATACGTTGCTCTGGTGTTTAGAATGTATTTGGTTATCTGGTAATATTTCCCTCTGTACAAGAGCAGTCAGTGATCATCTTCCTAATGGGCAGCCTAATAATTTAAGCTTATTTATGTTTGTACTAAAAGACCACAGTCTCAAAGTGTAATCTAAAAGATGGTTATGTGACAGATTATCCCTGACAGGATTAGGAAAATGTCACGTATCAGACATACAGGCCAACAGTATGTAACGGGACTGCTGCCTCTGGCAGCTTAGTTCTAGCAGATTTCTAAACACATGTATTTCAGAATCATAAGAGGCTTGCACAAATTATTTATAGCTTTTGAGGGCTCCTCTAGACTTGAATGACGGGCACAGTTACTTGTATTTCATATTTGAGGAAGTTTTTGTACCAGCAATCCTAAAATAGGCTATGTTGCCCTTTTAATCTTCGGAGATTACAAGGCAGATGTAACAGAACTGTTTCCAATCCGAGGTTTTCACAGATTTAACAAATTAGGTGACACTGTGTTTTTGCCCTTCTCCCCCCGCCACCCTCTGCCCTTCTTCCTGTTAACACACTGTTTTGTTACCACATTTAACCAACCAGCTGATTTGTGCTCCTCAGGTTTATTATTCTTGCTTTCATATAATTTTGGCAGAAAATCCGGTTCTTGGAATACATTGGAGTTTTAATTGCCTTCCATCCAAGATGTTGTTAGGAAAAACAAATATATGAGAAAAATTTCCCCACTTAAAATTGATGCTTCATGATAGCGTTTCTTCTAATTTTCTTTGCTTTGTCTTTTGGCATCAAACACTCACTAGACACCTGAAAAAAAGGGAGCAGTGAAGAAATCCCTTTCTACCTCACCTCCTAGAGACAATGGTACAACTCAACAGCTCCTTGCCCTGCCAACATTACGAATGCTTCCAAAACCCTGCCAGGAGAGTGCTAGCTTATGTTTCTTTTTTGTTTCTTCTTTTTCTTTTTTTTTTTTTTTTTTTTTTTTTAATTTTATTTTAATGCCGCTTCTAGACAAGCTTGGGGTTGCAGAACTGTTTGTAAGCTCTTAGGTCTTGGCCTGTGAGCAACCTCTTTGCCCAAACTTGTTAGTGTGCTGAATGGCTTAACTCAGCTCCCAAAGAAAAAGATACAAGCCCTTGTTGGAGCCCATAGTCTGATTATTTGTTGGAAAACCTTTAGCCTGGATTCCTTCCATTTTCGTGGCTTTCTGATGTGTTGTAGATAGGCTTGATCTTGTCCTTGTAGAAAACAGAGGTCAAACTCTTCTGCTGTGCTTGCTGGCATGTGTTGCTTGAGTTAGTGAAAGCAATATCTGCAATTTGCTCAGAACACAGGATCCACCAGCTAAAACTACTGGTTGACCATGGTCATTATCACACTTCTGGCTAACTGCTAGCAGATGCTTCAGAAACAGAGAATGCAAACAAGATAATGCATCTGGCCAAACAGGAAGTAACACCCAATAGGAAGAAAGATTATTTCCTAGCTTCTCTTTTGATCTATGTGTGCTTTGAAATAGAGAATGCATTTGCCTTGTCCTGTGCTTAAGAATAGTTAACATGGAGAATAGTTTTCATGGAGGAGCTTGATATGTTTTCTTGGAAGATAAAAATTGTCAGATAATCAGAAAGAGAAACAATTCAGATATGGAGGACAATACCTGGCATATCCTTTAAAATTACTGATAATTATTCAGTGGGGAAAAAAAAAAAAGAAAGTTGTATTTTGAATTTAAAAAAATGCAGTTGTTGTTTTTTGATGGGAAAAAATTCAGAGATGTTTTTCATTTTGTCACTGTAGGTTGTGATCAGGAGTTGAGTTTCATCATATGTTGCCACGTGCTGTTTCACAGCCACATCCATAAGTTCCAGGCGAGCATGTGATTACTTCTATTGACCTGCATGTCAGAGTGCATGAATGGCTGCTCTGTTTGCCATGAGCCTTCAGATCAGGCTTGGATGCATTGCCTAATTGACTGTCTGCTTGTGCCCTTCTCTTTGGGCCTGCTGTACTTGCAGTCTCTCTCCCCCACCAGTCCATGCCCTTTCCTCAGATCTTTGTTTAGGAGGGAATGAATACGAAGCTGCTCTTTGTCTCATTAACCAAACTGTCTGAGTTTCTTGGCTGGCTTCTTGTTATGTGACAGTTTTGATTAGACCATAGGCATTTGGGGACTATAAATACACTCAGCCCTCTGTGGGGCAAATGGGCAACATTTTTGGCTGCAGTTTAATTGGTGGGTCCAAAGAACTGGGACTGGGGTTTTGCTTAATTGAACTGACTTTGAAAATGCATGACCCTTGTTCTAGTCACAGAATATTTTCACATGCTCAATAGTACAGTCTTCAGCATCTTGATCACTCATTTTTCTCAGTCTCAGTAGGGCAGGACCACTTGGAAGGGTACAGGATATAATTAATCCTTCGTGTTTAGACCTCTTTTGCTGAATCTGCTTCTTTGGTATTTTTCTTAAGGTGTTACAGTCTGTCTGGCTGCTACAGTTTGTGCACCTTGTCCTTTACACAGGCCCGTAAAGAGCAGGCATGTGGTAACAAATTTTAACCCCATCGTAGACCTGGGTTTGATTGGAGGGAATTACCTGGGGCAGAGAGGTTCTTCAACTTTTGTTGGCCATAAAGTCATGATTTCAGGGCCAAACATATCTTTAGGGATGGAAAAATAATAAAGAATGTGACAGCATTTTTTAGACCTTTTAACTTAACTGGCAAAATTAAGCGCCCTTTTATTCATGTCTTTATGCATAAATGAAAATTTTATAGATTGGTTATACATTTCATCTGGTCAATATTTCCTAAAATACTGCACTTGTTTATGCCATTCTAAACAGAAATTATATATATATATATATATATATATATATATTACTCATGTCCTTAGGCTTTATGGCTACAAAAATGTTGCTACCCCTATGTAATGGAACACCAGGATCTGATAAATCAAAGGCAGTAGCCCCATACAGCTGAAGTAGTAGCACTGCTCTGTTGGTGAAGAGGAGACTTCAGCAGATGTTCAGGGAGATTTGCTTTATGTAGGAACCTCCATTTACACAGCAAGTGTAGGCACCTGCTATACCAACATCCCTAAGGGTCTCTCCACCTGAGAGCGCAAGGGAGATGGTCTTCCCTGTGAAGAAAGGCACTAAACCCAAAGCTATTTTGTAGTTCAAGTTGTTTGTAGGCAGAATTGAGAAACTCATAATGGATAATACAGCCCAATTTAGGCATTTTTTTTTTAAAACGAATTATGTATCTGAAATTGTTGTCAATACTCTGCCAGCTCTGTGTAGAGGGGATGCTGTATCAACAGGCAGAGCACAGTAAACCATTGCAATAAGACTCAGCAGGCAGAAACATGTTTTAGTGAGTCCAATTCACCCACACAGACAAGGTGCCTCCCTTCTCTAAAAAATACCCAGCCAATACCTCAGACAGCAACAATGAAAAACTACTTAAAAAATTAAAGGAGAACAGAGGAAGCTGTATTAGGAAAAAAAAGTTAGGCTTTTTTTATTTTTCTTTGACTCAAGAACTTAAAAATAAGGAACTCTTCCAGAACAACAGACATGATTCTTGTCTCACCCTTTTCACACTGGGGGGATGTATGTACATCTTTTCTTGAGGAAAGATTGCATCTTCTTTACCACTACAGTATTGTAAACATTGTACAATGAAAACAATTAAAGAGCAAGGCTCACTCATGCTAATTTCCTGGAACCTGTGAAGTTTGTGACAAAGACTCCACCAGTGCTGAATGTTTCACAATTTTGCCCTGAGTTTTTACTCAAACAGAACCCTTGTTGAAACTCAAGATTTGCCAGAGGACAGACTTAGCATGAATCAGATGGGCTAAGTAGGTTGCTACCCCGAGTGTGTAGTTTTCTGTAGCTCTCCTGTGATTATTTTACACATATGGATGAAATATAACTTGGAATACACACATCTGTGCATTTCTTACTTACCTGTGAACCCTGTGGGTCAAACTTTAAGCACCATACAAACTACAGCTATAAATAGAATGGAAAAGTGTCCTTAAGAGAAATGCTCTTTTTTTCCCCTCCCTTATTCCCAGCTGAGTGATTCTAGGATTTGTGGTTTGTTTTTGGTTGCTGTTTTTTTTCCCCTGAATAGCTGATGGCTTTCTCGATTGGAGTGGAAGGCAGCAGCCATTTCTCTCCTTCGACCTTGTTGTGTGCTGTGTTCCACTGCTGAAATGGTATGGACATTTCAGCACCCAGCCTCCATTTACAGGGAGACTTCTCCATGGATCAGCTCCAACACATGATGTTGGTAGGACAGAGAGTTCAGATCATAAGCACACATCTGTTTTCCTGTGATACCCCCCACCCCCATCCCTCAGCATTCTCTGTTCATAAAAACAGGGTTTATGAATTTGCCTTTAAAAATATGGTCTGCTTTTCCAATGCACCAGTTCTACTTTCCAATTCATACAGAAAATGTGCTGTGACAGTGCAATATGTACTCAAGGTTATTCTTACTGGTAGTAAAAAGCAGATTATCCCTGAAAACATATGGAGTCCTGCACATACGCACATCTCCTGCCAAACTAGAGGAAGCAAGTGGAAACAAATGCAAGCTAACTTCAGGAAGAGTAGATACAAGTTGTTTCTAAATCATGAGCAGCAAAAAATGAATACTATTAGTCTAAAACAGAAAAAAGTTGGAAAAAAAGACAAGACAAAAGGTATCTTCACACAATGTGTGTCGTCTTATAGCTGATGATGTCTTTTCCTGGTCTTAGAAAATTGAGACCCAGATATGGTTAAGGGATAAGGGGTTTTACCTTGGTATTTTAATAAGGATCCTTATTGGTGCACCACTTTGCCAAGGTGCATTGTGGTGCATTCCACCTTGGTGAAGTGGCTCACCAATAAGGATCCTTATTAAAATACCAAGGTAAAACCTCTAATCCTTTAACCATGTCTGGCTCTCAATGTAAGAGGAGGAAAAGGCATCAGTGGTATCTTGTCTCAATTACAACTCCATCAGATGCTGAGAGATCCCAGAATGCATGGCATGGAGGAGGCCATGTCACACCCAGTAACAAAACGATGAGTGAGGAAAATGGGAAAGGAGTCAAAGAGACAAACTTAGTTCAGAGAACACACGTAGAAGTTAAAACTCCAGCCTTGCCAACAGAGTAAGGTAGGAAACCAACGATTTTTTTTTTTTTAACCATGTAACATAAGTGGTTTTACTGATGCCAAGGTGGGGGAAGATGCCTTATGTGGAATGGCATTGCACAAACACTCCATGGCTCTTTCTAGAATTTTTCTGGGATGAATGTCATTTGGGTCCTTTTTGGTTTATAGATAGAATATGAGACGACAAACCATCTCAGAGCAGTGGAGAAGAGCTGTCAGTTACACTGAAAATTCAGTGGTTTTGAGAATCAGTAGAGAGAAGATAAAAATGGTGGTGCTAAGAGTCTGGGGGAACTCCCACAAAAAGAAAGAGTGATTTGGTGAACCATCTCTTTTTTTTTGGCAAAAATATCAGAGAATTCTCTTTAGGAGTACTCCATAGAAGGTACATGACCATGCTGCAGCTGGGTTGCTACCAAATGAATATAAAAAAACATCTGAATGCAAGAAGTACTACTTGAAGTGAGAGTCTTTGAGTCTCTCCTGATGCTTTTAACATCTTTGCAATTTGGAGATGAGTATGACACCAGCAATGCTTTTATTTTCTTTGTTATCCTTACTGCTTTAAGTGAGAAATGGCAAGCTGGAGTGAACTCAGAGCTATTTGCAAAGCTGAGCAAGAATTTATCTAATGGCTGCAGGACAGGTAATTTCTGTCACTGCCACAGATGGGAGCTAGGTTACCAGCTCCTGTACCTGGTACTCCTACAGATTTTTCAGGTGACTCTAGAGTGAAGCCATTGATGTATTCTCTCCAATGGACTCTGAGTCAGGATAGGTCCTTTTATGTCTGAACAACCTCTGCAAGAGGACATGAGTTTCCAGGAAAGACACCAGAGCCCCAGAGTGCTGGGGCTGTAACTTTCAAGGCTGTGGAAGTTTTGTAACAAAACTCGAGGGAACCCTTGCTAAACTCTCAAGACAGTGGCCCCAAGGCCAAGCTGCCCTACTGAGCCTTTACTTGAAACAAGGCCAATGTTGCTTTCTATCCTCTGGGACATGGGGACACGTCCATTAAAGTGTGTGTGGTGCTCTGCTTCTGAGACACAGGCAACAACAGAGATGTCAGTAAATAAACACAATTAAACAAATCAGGCCTCTCATGAATGCATTGTGTTCTCTCTTTTCTCAAATTCTTTACATTCCAAAATCATACTGGAAAATGTGAGGCAAATGCACAATAAATGCTGTGAGCTGCTTTTTTGGCCATGCTGTTTCCATTTCTATGGCTATTTGAAAAGCACATGAATGCAAAGCACTTTTAAGCACTCTAAAAATTAATACAGAAGAAACAATAGAAACACATTTATTCTTGTTCTATTCAATGTCAGTGTTGCTGAGTTTTGCCTGACCAGATGTTACAGAGTTTCAAATCTGTTCAACCATAGCTGTTAACAAAATGTCCTTCTTTCACCAAAATTTAAAAAAAAAATTACACATTTATTTTATAAGATCTCTTTGGTTTTTTTAATATAAATGAAACAAAGATGCAATTTATCCCTTACTAGTGTTAGTACTCATTGTGATTTCTGGGAGTACTTATCACAAGGCTTTGGGTGTGTGTTGTTTGCACACCATCCGCACAATTATTTTGCAATTCTGAACATGCAGTTTTAACTCAGTGATACCGGTCCTGCAATTTTGGGGTTTGTTTTTTCCTTGTTGGCTTTTTTTTTTTTTTCCTTTTCTTCTTTTCTTTTTTTTTTAAAAGACACATGTTCAAGATAAGAAACGGTTTTGCAGATAGGGGCTGGAAAAGCTTAAGCCTTTCCTCTCTGTGTGGTAGTTTCCCTTCTCTTTCTTTTCCTGGACAGAACTGACAAGCAGGCATTGTCCCTCCAGTGAGCTCTGCAGTATTACTTTGACCCTAACCCATCAATCTGCCTCAATTGGATAATGATCTGTAATCACTTTCTTTCAGGGGAGTCTATAAATTTGCCAAGGCCCCATTCTTCTCTGAAGGCCTCCTTATGTTCACTCCCGTTTGTGCAAATGCTCTCTCTTTTACAGCACTAAATAGCCATGCACATGGCCCTTTCTGTTCAGAGGCACCAGGCTGCTCACTGTTGATTTTCCATGGCTCTGCTCTCTAAAAGGAGGCAAAGCTCTGCATGCCAGGACTCGGCAGGGTGCAGGACGAAGCCACACCACTTCAAGAGCAGCCGCTTTTCTCATTAAGGCTGACCCATCATTAGGCTGCTTTGTGCTGGCCCTTGTAATCGATGAGAGGACTGTGTAGTGTGAAAAAGCTAATAAAGATGAGCATGAGGTGGTAGAGAAGGGGGTGGGGGAGTAGACACTAACCCCTGTTAACAGAGAAGCCCTCCTTCCCCAAAGCTTAGCCACATGAGTGAGGGGCAAAGCTCAGGATAGCTGGCAGGGTGCAGAATCCTCTCAGCCATTTCTTTGATTGTCTTGCATTTAATTCCCTGAGCATCCTTGTTCTGTCCTCTTTATTGGACCTAAGAATTAGAGCAAGCATGAAAGCAAGCTCATATTCTCCTCCCTCAGCCTCCTTCCTTCTTCTGATTAAAGAAGATCAAAGGGTGAAGAACATCTAACTGAACTTGAGTGCAACACAAGAGAAAGCCCACATATGTGCATGGAGCACTGGAGGGTTTTTTCCCATATTGTCATGAGACTTTCTGAGGTTCTGAGAATATCATGGAAAAGGTCAGAGAAGATGAAAGTTACTAAAGTTGCAAATATGTCTTGTGGAAGCACCAAATGTATTCTTGCTCTGTGGCATGTTGGATACACTCTGCAGAGAACAGAGGGAACAAGAAAATAAGTAATCTCCAAAAAATGTGCAGTGTGAGGCAGCATTGGTCATGGGACAGGGCAAAGATGAAAATTGTCTGCAAAATTGTACTGCAATGACAGCAACACGTCTCTGGAAGTGCTGTGCATATGGACATCACACCAGAAATAAGCAGCAGGAATCTGCAGCCATGACAATATCCTAGTGAAATGAAAGGATCCTGTAAGGGGGAGGAGGAATGGTGCCTGTAACACTGTATGCTCTGGTGAGAAAACGTGTAGAGTGAGGTTGCAAAAGTGTAGAGTCAGCTGTTGTACAAATGTGGGAGAGCTCAGTGAGGGGCAGTTTCTCCCTTCAGAACAGGTGGCCTGCAGAGCCCAGACCACTCTTCAGAGCAAAGCTTCGCCTTCACACACCCTCTGTTCTGCTTGGTGTGCCTCAGGAGCCACAGTCCACACCTCATCTTCTTCCACTGTGTGCCTCCTTCCCCACTTCTCCCAAAGGCAAGGAAACAGCGAAAGGAGCAAAGTATGTTACTCACCCCCACAGCCTGAGAGTGCATTTGTGGCTGCCTTTTGTGTGAGAAATGGTACATGAAGTTAACTACCTTCACTCTCCCTCATGCCTGTTGCTCAAGTGAGCCTTTGATGAAGGGCTCAGAAGTTTTCAATATGAAGTCCAGGTTTTCTTTCCTTGGACATATGCAAAATTACATGGACAAGATTTTAAGTTTGTAAATTAATCTTTGATATTAAGAAAGATCTGTCCATAGTCTCATCTTCCTTGTGACTACAGAAAGTCCCAGAATTAAAATGAGTTGTTAAAGTTGCTCATATGCCTAATTACTACATTGTTGATATTAGTGAATTCCACTTCTATTTTCTGTTTATGGGCATCATACTTGTTCAGACAGTTGTAGCCTCTCTCTTCCAGTAAACACCTTCATCCCAGCCATCATGCACTGTTTGGTCCTTTACTCTAGCTGAATGCTACAAATAGTCTGTGCCAATGCCAGAATTTTGGCATTGCTGTGAATAGACTGTGTCCAAGTGGAGAAATATCAACCAAGTTGAGAAACGTATGGGATTTGTGGTTTTTGTTTGCTGAGGCTTTTTTTTGTCTTTCTTTCTTTGAAAGAAGCAAATTCTAAGAGGATTGCATAACAGAAGTACCCACTTCAAAACAAAAGCTGCTTGGCGCAGTATCTTCTGCTAACATTCTGCCTCAGCTGTGCCATTCAATGCATTTCACAAGGGATTTTGTGTTGCTGTCAAAGAGAAGCTGCACAGATTTACTTGATTTGAAACAGGGATGCCTGGCAAGTTGTTATGGGCAATCTGGATGAATATGTGTTGGCATTTGCCTTATTTTCATTCTCTTCAAAATTCCAAATGATAACCATCTTGAAGGTAATTTGTTTTCATTGCATTAAAAATTCCATTGGAAAGTTGCTTTTTATTGTAACTTGTTAAATGCTTAATTGATATCACGTAATAAAAGGAATCAAAAAACCCCTCTGGTCCCTCTCAGGAGCTCAAGTTAGCTGCAGTGGAGCCAGCTCTGTTGCCATTTCCAAGTTGTTCTGTAGTGATCTAGCAATTCATCAGTGTCAACCACACATGGGAACTCTCATGTTTGCAAAAGCCTGCAAGGGATCCATGTCCTACATTTCAACAAAAATCACAAAATCACATTTCAAGGTGGTCAAGGTTAGGGAAACATCAGGCACATAATTGCTAGCCCCTTTCTGAAGTGGATGGTAAAACATGGAGAAACAGGCAGAAGCAAGAGGTCAGCAGCTGCAACAGAAAGGTGAATGCTCTTTTGAAGGACCTAGAAAATTGGAAGTGAAACATAATTGTCAGGATGCCAGAAGCATTTGGCTTTTGCAGGAGCAGGGGTGGTACAAGAGCCTAAACAGGCAAATATATTGGTACATACATGTCACAGAAATCCCAGTGGAGCAGTCATGGAGGGACCAGTGAAGATCATCTGTGGTTCATTGCTTTATCTTCACTGGCCTGCATCGTGGCACAGACTTCTCTTCACCCCCTCTTCCCATGATCCCACCTAATTGTTTATCTTCTGAGAAGCTGCAACAAGGCCACAGCTGTGTGAGCTTGAGCCTGCCTCACGCCTCATCATCTATGTGTAAGAACACACAAAATCTAGCCTGTGGAGGACTGCACCATAAAGTGTGAGATTCTTTGCTGCTGTGTATTATATTTTATAGATAATTTCCTTGGTAGATAAGGCAGCATGAGAGCAAACACATCCAATGTGTTCAGTATTCTCATTTAGCATTACTGAGATTATGGTATGCTATGGTACCTGGTCTGATAGTTATATATGTCAAAGCCTCTAAGATATTTTCTACAATTCTTCTTGTTTCTTTGCAGGAGATAGTCTACATTGTCTCAGGCTGAGCAGGCAGCTTTGGGAAAAATGTCCAGATATACATTGCTATGTTGTTTTCTAACTTACTGGTAAAATTTGATTGGTTTTCCAGGGGAAAGGTTAAAGGAACCTGGTTCAAGGATGAGAAGTTTTGACCATTTAGGAAAGGTCTGGGACAGCACTTGTCAACTTGGAGTTATTTTACGTATTGCTATGTCCTTAATACTTAAAAACACAGCAGAAATGTCATTTGGTAGCACAGCTACTCGTGTTGTCTTCTTTCAGGACACAACCCATGGAATGTACACAATATTAATCCTTTCATATTCAAAGTAAAGACAATAATGCAAAAATGCTTCCTTCTGATCCATCAATGTGATCTGTTCACTGAGATGTCACTGATTCCTTGACTTGAAATTTTTGTTGGTAATTTGCTGATTAGCTCACTGGAATATGGAATATTTCTGATTTATCTATTGCTTCCATCATGCTGCAAGAGTGAAAATACTGAGAATGTGCTAAGCATTCAAGTGCTAAGTTGTGTTTTAAATGTCCATCAATTGATTAAGTAGAATAGTTTCTAGTATATTCTGTCTAAATCAGTGTCATAGAGTTAAAATAGCAAACAGTTGCACTGTGAAAATTGATGTTCAGATTAACTCCATAAGGAATGGCTTCGTGGGATCTTGGTATTCACTGATATCAATGGCAATCTTCCAGAAATTCTGAGGTCCTTTTATTTATTGCAAACCTGTTTTCTCACTGTAGCAGTTTGTGTTTCTGCATTTTGCATGTTCTTCAAGTGGGTGCGTATGTCATGCACTCCTCTTGCTCAGGATTTTTACTTGTGGTGGTTGCTGAAGACAAATCTCTCCCTGAAGATGCCAGGCCTCATGGTATGGGATGGGGCTCTCATAAATCTAAGCTTGTAGTGCTGCCTAGCAAGAAACTCCTGTAATAATGCAATTTTCTCCTTGTGACATTTTTACAATAATGTCATCTGCTTGTCATTGGGTGATTTTTAAAATACTTCTTATAATTTTAATATGGTTTTTAAACTAATACAAGTGCTTAGTATATTCTAACACATCTATTAATAGCAAAATCTTAGAAACTCATGAGTGGCACATTTACTTGAATCTGGCATCATTGGTTACAAAGGATCAAAGATGTCCATAGTCTAGGGATGCTGTCTTGTAACCATGTTTCAGAATAAATTACTGAAGGTGCTTTTTTTCCTTCCCAAGTTGTCTTCTCCTGGTCTGAAAATCTCAGTTAATAAAATGCTGTGTTGTGAAATCTACCTAATTCCCACCAGGAACTGCATGATGCTGTTTTCTTTTTAACTGACTAATTATTATTATTGTAGACATGTTATTTACTCCAAAGTGGTTTGGGGATAATTGATTAGGTTGCACCATGTCATGAAAGAACAGATGGCAGGCTAGTCTGTCAGTTCATCCACAGCCTATAAGAATGCTAAGAAAATTAAAATTGAGGGGGGGAGAAAAAAAAAGAAAAAACAAGAAGAAAGAAAAAAGGAGGGAATGAACTAAGCTGTGCTTGCAACACAAAAAACTTCTTGTTGTGGGTGGTCCTTTGGGAAGGTAATCGGAGATCTGCAATATGTCCACTACAATCAACAAAAGGGTACAATACTTCTCTGCAGGGAATTGGGTAGGGAAGAATTTGTTTAAATAAAATTGCAGGGTTGTAAGAATGTTAAACTAATTCTCTAATGTTCTGTGCATTGTCTGGGGAATTTTGGCTTTGCATCATTTGCTGTACTGAAGCACTGAAAAAATATTCTATTAGAAGTGTTTTGGAATATGTTAACATGTATTTTAGCTTTGGAAACCCTGACTGTGTTTAATGACAACTAAAAATGCCTTTAGAAAAGCTACACTCTCTTGTGTTCTCTCCCTGAAACCTCTCCCAAATTCTGAGTGGAATTCTTTATCTTTATCTTGCAAAGGTAGTTCAGTTTGCTGTTATTCTGATTGGTCAGCACCTGCATTTTAGTGTGTGTGTCCATTAGTGTGTTAATTATTGCTGATAAAATACAATGCATAAAAAAAAAACCAATGCATGTGGGTTACTTGAATATAGAGGAATGTAAAGTCTTGAACTGATCTCCCTTCAGCATTTGTATATATGTGTGTGAAAATGGGGGAGACTGTTAAGAAAATGACAGGCAGATAATTATTCCCTGTCCTTCCCAGAGTGCACAAAAACACCAATTATACCTCCAAAATCCAAAGATCCCAAAAGAAGAGGTCCAGAAGAAAGTAAGTAATTTCCATGGAAGTGTTAGTCTTTCTAGACCTGCTTCCCCTCTATGTATTTGATGGTATTTTTCTTTGCAAAGTATCATTAAGTATTAGCAAATTGAAAAGGCAAGACCTCAGCCTCACTCCCCCTGTGAGGCAGAAAACAGGGAGTGTCTCACTCCCAGTCTCTGATGAGATCTCTCCCAGCAGGACTCGCCTGTCCCCCAGTTTAGCCCATTTTCTTCCCCTCAGCATCCTATCAGTCTGGAAAAGATCTGCTATGCTGCTCCCACAGAGCAGCAGGGAGGAAGACTTACCTCAATATCCTCTTTCTCTTGTCTCTAAGTAATCCTGTGTGATGAAAGGAGAAAATTGCATTATTACAGGAGTTTCTTGCTAGGCAGCATGACAAGCTTAGATTTATGAGAACCCCCAACCTATACCATGATCCCAGTTTTTTAGGTGCTGGACAAATAAGTTTCTTGCTCCTAAAATCTTACAGTCCCAGAAGGGAAGGAGGTCACAGGGATTTGTCATTAAGCACAGACAGGGACATGATTAAACCTTCTCAGTTTTAGAGTTTTGGCTTGTCTCTAGTGTATTATCCCTCAGCTCAATGACTTCCCCTCCCTCAAATATATAATTGTGCATCCAATTTAGTAATTCCAGTAGAAACAACTTATATTTCACTTCCATGAAGTAATCTTCTCTTGTAACTATGCACTGGCAAGGTTCTGCTTCTTATTTTTCTATGCATGTTGGGCTTTTCACACATCTGGAACAGCTGTTATCTCAGCAAATGGCTTTTCTGCTGTCTGCATGCCTTCCCCAGTGCTGAGCAGCTCCAAAAAGATCTGTCCTCATCACCTCCACACGCCTTTTCTGTTTAAAGAAAGAAAATAATCACAGTCTGATCACTGCATAAGTGTTTGAGGCCTTATCTTTATCAAAAACTGTCAGTGAGGTTTAGTTCTCATTGGACTGCGAGTGAAGGATTAATTACACTGACCACAGATGGGCACGGTGCAAAGAACGTCGGTAAACTCCCCACACAGCTCCCAGAAAGTACTTTAATTATGGCCTGCATAAATTTCTATTCCAGTTTTTGGACTCCCTTAAGCAGAGACTACCAACTGTCCTAAATTGCTTGGTGGTTTGTTGAGGTGGAAATGTATCCTCTGTGGACTAAACTCATTACTGGGAGGTTTATTAGCAAGAAGGTAGACTAAGTCCATTAATAAATGAGGAGTGAGGCAAAATCAATTATGATTTTAATATGACTGAACCACTAAGCTGCTTTTTTTGAATCTATCATTTAAAAGGAAATAAAAGAGTATGGGCAATTAAGAAACAATGAAGATCACAGCTGGTGTGGTTATTGATAAATGCAGGTAAGCAAATACCTGGGAAAATTAAATGCACAGTATTTACTTCACCTTAAGGAAATTTGTGAGCGTACTGAACCACTAAGAGGTAGTTTTCAAAGCCAGACCACTGGTCCCTGCAATAAAATAGAGTATGTTTACATTGTAAAGTGCAGAAGGAGTGAGCATGGGGAAAGAGAAATATGCTCATTTAGCATCCAACAAATGTAATTTACCTGTCCAGTAAAATGATGGAGCCATAAGGACAGAAAATCTGAAAACTGTTAGCAAAGAATACTGCATAAGTAGGAAGTATCTATTTCAAACAGTGTCACAGCAATTTTTGTACTGTGGCTGTTCTCAGCTGTATGGCAGAAAGAGCAGAGAAAAGGAAGAGGACAGAGGTCATATTTCTGAATGTTAAGAAAACATTAGGATGTGTGCTTATAAAATTGCCTTTGGAAAACAATGCCAAGTAGTAAGGATGGGAACACTGTTACATGGGCTGAAAGTGGTTAAAAGTTTCTAAAGTGAAAGTAGGAATAAATGACAAAAGATTTTTTACATGGGGAGTTTGAATTTTTGTGGGAATTGTCATATGGCCTACTTTTCTAGAGCATCTTCTTTAGCAGTCTGGAAGACTGAATAAATTATATTTGAAGCACACATATTCCCAGTACCAAGCAGATAACTACAATTAAATCTGTTCGATCTGTGCTGTGGTTGGATTCCTGGGCTGGTTTGGACAACAAACTTGATTAAAGTGAGGTTTTCATCCATTGTTCCCAGATACCAAGGAGAAGGCTCCAATTATATTCACTCAATAGGGGTCAGTCTTGGAAAACTTTGCAAGTCTTGAAGAATAGTCATGTAGGGAAATTTTTTTGTTGATTTCAGGAAAATAATTTTCAATGAATCTTTAAAAGGTGACTTGTCTTCAATTTTCATCACTTCTTGTTGCTTTATTATAAAGTCTTATTGAACTTTAGGGTAAGATTTTTCCTTTTAGGTGTTTGAAATTATGATATTTGGATTGCTGACATTTTTGATGGGTTTATAAGGAAATATGAACAGCTGCAATTAATGGAATGACATGCTATAACAATTTTCTCTACCTAAATATTAGAAGAACATTTTCTTTTTCTTGGTTGAACGGTTTAGTTACACTGGCTGAAATGTTTATGTTCTTACTGTAGTCTTTTGCTAAATATTTAGTTTAAAAGATTACTTCCTGGAGCAATTTCTACTAAAAAAAGCCTGGTAGCATGAAAACTTTTTAAAAGTATATGTAATATTTATGGCTAAACAGAATCTATGGAAAAAGTTCTGTTAGTGGTTTAGCAATAAGGGTAAAATTCTTTTGGCTTGAGTTTTGTAGTCTCAGTATTTTCACATGACAGGACTTTTTACAGGAATCAGCTGATTGCTCTTCATGACCATAAACTTAGCTCTCTATGGAGAAATCAAAATAATCTGTGAATTTGATGCTGAATTCTGCCATCAACCAACTGGATTCTGGAAAACATAAAACTGGATTAATTTATATGATAAGAAGCTTCTCTGAATACCAAGTTAAAGCCAGTGGGGATCTGACCCTGAAAGTGTTGAAATAAACTAACAATAAATCAAAAGCCATGGAAAACGAAACTGGAAAATTTTATCAAGCTTTTAAAAAAAATGTTTTGGTGTCAACAGTCTTGGAGATGATGACTGAAAAGGGGCATTTTAATTAAACAGGTCTGAATAGGCCAAACCTCTTGAAAGCCTGTGAGTTCAAAATGTGTTTTACAGCTATTCATATCTTTTTGAGATTTCAGTGCAAAAAGATCCTCAAGCACAGTTACACTGAGTGGCTGTCAGTCAAGGAAAATAGTAGTGAAGTCACATCTTGTTCTCTGATCAAAGTTCATGAATCAGGTGTCTCAACACAGCACCCAGAGTGCAAATATGCCAATATGGAATGACCTCTGGTTTTGGTCTCCATCTTTTAAAATGATGTTTGCCATTTTTCAACAGGCTTTGGCGTAGCATATACTTTTTTCACATGTACAATTTTCTTTGATGCAATTTCTCCTTATCCATTGAAACTTTCATCTTTTGACTTATTTCTGAGTTAATTTTAATCACCTTTGAAAATGACACATGACATAAACTTGACCACTCCCATCGCCTTGTATTATCAGCATAATAAAATAGAATTACAGAATCACAGAATGGTTTGTCTGGAAGGCACCTTTAAAGGTCATCTAGTCCAATCTCCCTGCAATAAGCAGGGACATCTTTAACTAGACTAGGTTGCTCAGAGCCCTTGAATATTTCCAGGGATGGGGCATCCATGACTTCTCTGGGCAACACGTGCCAGTGTTTTACCACTCCCACTGTAAAAAAATTCTTTATGTCCAATCTAAACTAACCCTCTAGTTTCAAACAATTGTCCTTGTTCTACCACAATATATCCTACTAAAAGGTTTCTCAGCCTGTCCTCATAGGAGAGGCACTTCAGCCCTCTGGTTATCTTTGTGGCCTCCTCTGGACTCACTCCAGTAGGTCCATGGACTCAGGACTCCAGCTGGGTTTCATGATGATGAGGTGGCTGCTTGCTTTCCAGCCTGAGGCTGCTGTCCTCCTGGTGGAGGCATTTCCAGGTCCCAGCACCATTTCCCAGTCTAATGTTTTCAAACTAGCCCACTACTCTGTATCAGTTCAAAGTGACTGCTGGTGGTGTGAGCTGGTACCTGAGCTCCTGTTTCTTACCTTCTTTAAAGGAGTTTCCATGGAGCTTCCACAGAGATGTGACATTGCAGCAGGGAAAAGGAGTTGGAATCTTGTTAAAGTAGGACTCCACAACTAAACACGCTCTTGGTTGCTTTTCAGATGAAGTGTAGAAATACACCATTTTCACTATTTTCACCTGAAAGTTTGGTACTTGCTTATTGATTCTTTGTGGGTTTTTTGTTTTGTTTTGTTTTATTTGTTTGTTTTTGGGTTTTTTTTGTTCTGAAATGAAGCACATTTGGGAGCTTGTTTGTGCTCTTTGTTTCTTGACAGTTGACTACAGTGTTGGCTTTACAGGCAAATGATGATGCCACTGCTTACAATGTAGTGCAGGAGCTGATGGTGATGAAAGAAGTTGAAGTAGAAGCTAGAAGGGACAACAAAGGATGTTGTGAGGTCAAGCTTGAATAATTGTCCTGCTACCTCCTCAGAAATCCCACTTACATTAGCAGATGAGCAAGGAGACCTTCTCATCTTAACCACAAGAGCAGTGTGAGCACACTGTGTAGGCTTTCTGCATAGGGTGCAAAGATGAGGGACTTGTGATCTAACACCAGCCAGCCATGGGACATGAAGAATGCATCTTCCTCTGAGTTAGAACATGTATGAGCTGGGGAAAAGGGATCTTAATTTTAAAGGTTGGAGTTGCCAACAACAGAAATATTAATTGGTTGATTTTTTAATTTTAATTTTTGTAAGAATTTTTTTTCATTTAGGGAAGGGAGTGCTGTATCTTAAACAGCATATAGATAAACTTGAAAGTATTAAGTGAAGCTGTTTGTAATTTTCATATATATATATATATATATTTTGATCACCATTAGGATTTATTACCAGTGTTGCTCCTGCACTGTTGTCATGGTTTAACATCAGCCAAGAAAAAAGTCCCACTCACTCACACATTTATTCCCACACCAGTGGGATCAGAGAGAGAATTGGAAGGGTAAAAGCAGGAAAACTTGTGGGTTGACATAAAGACAGTTTAACAGGAAAAGCAAAAGCCATGGACACAGACAGAGCAAAGCAAGGAATTCATCCCATGGACAGGCAGATGTTCAGCCATATTCAGGAGAGCAGGGCCCCTTCACAAGTAACATGTACCTGAGAAGACAAATGCCATCACTCCAAACATTCCTTCTTCCTTCTTCTCCTCAGCTTTATATACTGAGCACGAGGCCACATGGTCTGGTATATCCCTTGGTCAGCTGGGGTCACCTGGCCTGGCTCTGCCTCCTCCTACCCTCCCATGCACCCCCAAATCCCTCGCCAGTTTGGCAGTACAAAAACCAGAAAAGGGCTTGTCTCTGTGCAAGCCCTGCTCAGCAATAACAAAAACATCTCTGTTCATCTGTGTTCAGCACAAATCCAGAACATACTCCCATGTTGGCCAGTGTGAAGAAAATTAACTCTACCCCAGCCAACATCAGCACAACCCTGTACCAATTTGCCCTGAAATTGGTATGCAGTCTAGAGTAACTTGCCAAAGAGAAGGTGGATACTGATCCCACAGGATGGAATATATTAGACCTTGCTGATTTACAGATAAAGTGTTTTCCTGTTTACACTTTGGTTGTTCCATTCAGCCCTTCATTTAAATTTTACCTCTTTCTCTTTCCATAGATGAGTGTTTTGGGCTGTTGTGAGAGCTTTGACACAAGAAGTATTCAGCTTGATTTGGTTTGGTTAAAACAAATGCACATCCTAAGACACAGTAATACTAAGAGCTAAAGAAGTCTTGTATGAGAAAGGAGAAGCAACATATGCAGTGTTTTAACCAGCTGCCTTTACAAAGCCACATGCCCAGCTCAGGTGTGTAACGAATATGTTAGAAAACTGATTTGTGCATTTATTTTGGAAATAGTTGAATGTGCAGTCACTTCAACATTCAGCTTTCTGCTCTGCCTCTGCAAATGAGATGACAGAGATTTCATGTCTCATGCTGTCTAGACATCTTCTGAAACTAAGTCTTAAAACTGGTAAATATCTTTCCTGAATTAAGGGTCTTTGACAACCCATTGACTTCTGTATTTATTTTTATTTTATTTATTTTATTTATTTTATTTTTAATAGAGTGATTGTCTCTTCTCTTGTTTGGCTACACACACACACACACACACACAGCCTGCTCCTCTTCCCCCCTCCGCTCTCCCAATCTGTTCAACTAAATGTATTCTAGAAACTTTGTAGAGGTAAAATATAAATTAGTATTATTCAGACTGACAGGTTATTTTAGACAATACTGTCCTAGCTACCTATCATGTCAGAGTAGCCTCTGCAATCAAAAACTTGATGATTCATGATCTCTGTGTCTTTTAGAGACACTTTGTTACACAGGGCCAGACTGGGAGTTTACGTTTAGAAGGAGCATTGTTAATCTCAGGATAATTTTTATTTATATCCTTTCTTTTATGGAGGTTTTCTACTTGGGTGATTAAAGCATCAAAACCTGCTCTGAGGCTAGCTCTATTTCAGGGCTCTAAAGGAACTCACCCCTGAATGAAAATAATTTCAGGAACAATTAGAGAGGAGGTTCGCATAAATTCTTCCTGTATCCAGGGCATTAGCATCACCCTAGTGTCTCTTGCTTACAGTACGTTGTGACAAAGTAAAAGCTATTTCAGCTGTTGTACTGTGATGGCTGTTATTTATGGAACATAAAAGGATACTGAAATACAAAAGGGTTTGAAAAGACCAGGGTAAGATCAGATAAAAAAAAAATGAGAAAGAAACAGGCATCTTGGGATGGTAACAACCCTGCCATGTACTGACAGGGAGGTTGTATATTTTTAGAATATACTGAAAGGAATGGTGCTTTTACTTAGGTTTTTATGGTTTACCATGAGATGCAATTTTCTGGCCTTATATGCAGTTGTAACAAAAGTCAGAGAGATTTTATGATAGCTGCCAGAGTTCATAAATGATGGCATACACTAAAATATTTATAGAACTGTAAAATCTTGATTTCTCTCTGGTTTAGCAGATGGGGTCCTAAAACTGGTTCCCAGATTGTCACATTTCTTTACCCTTTGATGACAATGAAGCCTGTTATCACTTTTTTTCCCCCTCTGGAAAGCAAGTTCACTAGTGTAATCAAGTTCATACTTCTATCCAATTATACACACCAGGATCTCATGAATTAAGACGTGTCAGCCATCTAAGATTTGTAATTATTCAAGGCAAAAGGGCCTATTGTTAGACACCAGGATCTGAGGACCCTTGCCATGTCTCTGACCAATGACCATTGATTCATGTCAGTTTAATTGCTGGTGAATATCTGCTTCCTGGTGATTAGGCTCACCCACACAGCACAGATGAATGTTACTTATACACCAGAAGTGGTGAACTTAGGTGCCTGTTTGGTGCAAAGCAGCAATGCAGCAGCAGCTGTTTGCTTCTCTTCAGGATGCTTTTTTGTCCTCAGAGAAAATACCTGTAGCTGTACTTCAGAATGAAGAATGATGGTTGGGGTAGCAGAAGCAGAATAAATAATCTCTGAAGCAGAATTTTCCCATTGCTGATCAGGATTTACTTTGCATTAAAAGACTTTTCATTAAAATTGAAGACACTGAAAAGAAAACATCAAGTAACGTCCCTTCTCTATTGTATCTTCATGAGTTTCTAGGTTCTTTCTTCTAGGTAATCAATGAATAAACATGCAGTAGCTACATATATACACATTTTGTTGCAATAATTGTCTAAATATTTACAAGATAGAAAAGCAGAACAGGACTTGGAGTCCTGTCTTTCCAGAAAAACTGGAAACATCCTCACTGCTGAACTTAGTGCATCAGGGAAAATATAAATTAGCAAAACAGGGGATCAAAAAGAGAGGATCAAGGTAAGTAAAAATGGTGAAATAAACATTTTTTTAAAGCTCAATCTAGTGTCATTTCTCTGTATTTAAATAAAAGCAAAAATCTGAACACCAAAATAATTATGAATCAATGCGTTTTGGTTTTGGCATATTATTAGTAGTATCTACTGGCATTATGCCTATAGAGGTGGGAGACATGATAACCAGGCATATATACCTGAATGCCATGGAGAATTGTAGGAAGTCTGAATACCAGAGTTCAGTTTGGTCTTCTAAAATATCCCAGCAGAAAGCAAAGCTTCACCAACAGAAGCAAATCCATTTGTAATGGCTGAGAATGTGGATAAGATAATGGATGGGATCATTCTGGTATTTTGAATGATTTGGTTTTGGTTTTGGTGTGGTGTTTTTTTTGTTGTTGTTTTTTTTTTGGTTTTTT